>CM024754.1:60459062-60836129 GCA_014218235.1 Colocasia esculenta
ACACAGCCAGCTACATTGTCAACAGAGTCATGATCAGGCCAATCCTGAAGAAGACTGCATATGAGCTGTTTAAGGGAAGAGCCAAACTCAGCCATTTCAGAACCTTTGGATTCCTTGCTTTATTCACAACAACGGAAAAAGGATATCTGGTAAGTGTGGATGCCAAATCAGTATGAAGGCATCTTTTGGGTACACCTCTAAACCCAAAGGCTATAGAGTTTAATAAACGTACCTTATTGATTTGAACCGTCTGTACACATTATTTTGATGAAACTAACCCCTCCTTGAGAAAAGGAACTAGAAAGTGATAATGATGATGCATGAAATGAACTGTCCAATAAACTGAAAGACACATCATTTGAAGACAAGGATGATCCGCCTATGGAAGAAGCAAAAGAAGAAATTTCTCATGAAACTCTTCCAAAGGAATGGAGATACAAGAAAGATCACCCACCTGAAAACATCATTGGTGATCCATCGGTAGGGGTAAGAACAAGAGGTAACTTGATTCCTTGTGATTACCTTGCTTTGTATCTCAATTAGAGCCTAAGACAGTCAATGAAGCCTTACTGATGAATCTTGGATAATAGCAATGCAAGATGAATTAAATCAATTCAAGAGAAACCAAGTATGGTCACTTGTTCCTAGACCATCAGACCATCCGTGATCGGCACTAAATGGGTGTTCAGAACAATTGGATGAATCTGGTGTATTCTAAGAAACAAGGCCAGACTGGTGGCTCAAGCTATTGTCAAGAGGAAGGCATAGATTTGATGAAACCTATGCACCAGTGGCTAGACTTGAGGCTATTAGAATTTTACTTGCTTATGCTTCAGCATTAGATTTAAAGTTATTTCAAATGGATGTTAAATCTGCCTTTCTACGATTTATAAAAGAAGAAGTTATGTGGAACAACCGCCGGGTTTTTGATAATACAGACTTTCCGAATCATGTTTTTAAATTGCATAAGGCTTTATATGGTTTAAACAAGCACCTAGAGCCTGTATGAAAGACTTAGTTCTTTTCTCCTAAAATGGTTTCAGTAGAGGTCAAGTAGATAGCACTCTTTTTAATAAACACAAAGTCAAAATATATACTGTTGTTCAAATTTATGTGGATGACATCATCTTTGGATCTATTGATGAATCTTTGTGCAAGTATTTTGAAAAGCTAATGCAGGGGAGAATTTGAGATGAGTATGATGGGAGAGCTTAACTACTTCCTTGGACTTCAAATCAAACAAGGAAAGGAAGAACTCACATCTGTCAAGCACAGTACACCAGAGAACTGCTAAAGAATTTTGGATTTGAAAACACCAAGCCACTGTCAACACCAATGGGTACATCAACTAGGATGGACAGTGACAAGGATGGTAAGAAGGTAGATCAAAAGATCTACAGAGGTATGATAGGTTCATTACTTTATCTAACCGCAAGTAGACCTGATATATTATTTAGTGTATGCATGTGTGCTAGATATCAAGCCGACCCTAGAGAATCACATTTAATTTCTGTTAAAAGAATTTTCAGATACTTAGTCAGGACTCATGATCTAGGACTATGGTATCCAAACTCCTGTGATGTAAAATTAGTAGGATATTCTGATGCTGATTATGCTGGATGCAAGGTAGATAGAAAAAGCACCAGTGGATGCTGTCAATTTCTTGCAGGGTGTTTAATCTCATGGTCCTCAAGGAAACAAAATTCAGTAGCACTATCTACAGCTGAAGCCGAGTACGTAGCTGCTGGAAGTTGCTGTACACAACTCTTATGGATAAAGCAACAGCTTGAGGTTTTTGGACTCAAAGTCAAGAAAATCCCTGCTATGTGACAACACCAGCGCTATCAACCTCACCAAAAAATCCAATTCAGCACTCCAGGACCAAACATATTGAGGTCAGATACCATTTTATATTCGTGATCATGTAGCAAATGACAATATTGAAATATCATTTATTGATACAAACAATCAGCTAGCAGATATTTTCACAAAGGCCTTACCTGAAGAGAGATTTACATCTCTTAGAAGGGAGTTAGGCAGTGTATTTTGTGAAAAGATCTTCATTTAAAGCTGGTATAAAAATTCTCAGAATTAAGAAGGTTTCTCTCTCCCTTTTGTGGCAAAATCAATTCAAAAGTCTCAGTTTAAGCGTTCCGTCCGATAATAGGTCAGTCCTTCAAGGCGGTCAACCTCGCTTGTCGTTTTCTGACGCCTCACCTTTTGGAGCATTTATATTCTTTAATTGATGCATTAACGATTCCTCTTCCTCATTCACCTTTTTCCCTCTTTCGTCCCGACGCATGAGCCGATGCCCTAGCGACTCTTGCCTCTATCCTCTGCAATTTGAAGCTTCTATCTCCTTCCCGCGAAATCGGTTGAGGGTTTCTTCTCGTCACCCTTCTCTTCAACCCTTCAACCTTCTCCTACCTGAATCCATGGCGCACCAGCTATTGCCGGCAGTGTGGGTGGCTACAGCGCCGAATACCTCACCCCAGTGCAGGAGAGCGTTTCACCTTTGTGAAGACAAAGCTCTGTGGTCACAAGGAAGTAGTATTTTCAGATCTGCAGAAGAATGGAATGAGCAGCATCATTGAGAAGATCAACCAGATGAAGTGAAAGGGCTTACCACATGCTCAGAGGTAAGTTATCCGGACCTGGTAAAGGCGTTCTTTGTGTGCTTAAGAACAGAAGAAGATGGGGCCCTCGTTTCTTCAGTCAAGGGCACCCTAATCAGATCAACCAGGATTGCTTAGGATGCTATTTGGAGTAAGCACATCCGGTTTCAGTGGAATTCATTCAGTAGAAACCCAAGAAAAGGGTTTGGGGATTGTTGGGCCAGGGTTCAAGATGAGGGATGGCAAGCTAGATATCAATCAGTTAAGTGCCTTCAACCAGCCTCTTCACTTCATTGTTTGTCAGATTTTGGTTCCCCGAAGTGCAACCTTCTCCTCTTGCACTAAGGCTGACTCCGACCTGATGTACTGGGCCATTAAAAATGAGGAAATCAATATGGCTGCAGTGATGATAAAGAGAATGAATTTGCCAGGGAGCAGATTTGGGACACTAAAAGCAAGTTGAATGTTTCCCTGCCCTAAGCCCATTTACTCACCAGAATCTTCAGACACTTCGGTGTAGATGTCTCGGGGCAGTTGTGGAGAAGATGGGCCAAGCTATCAGGTCCAGAAATTTAAAGAAGAGTGGTTTTTCAGTAGTCAATGGGGTCTGGTTCAAGGCCTCAGTTGCAGAAGGTGAAGACTCATTAGTGAGCCTTCAGTTGCTCAATCCCAGTTGGAGGCAGATTCTGTGATGCCCGAATTGCCACTGGAATCAGGTTCTGTTCCAGTCCTTGTAGAAACAGAGCAGGAAGGGCCATCTATGGCCAGAAATCAATCAGAGGCAGCAACAGCAGTGAGGGCAGAAGAAGACAGGCCAGCAGCAGCAGATCCAGTTGTGCTTCATGTTGAAGGAGAATTGAGGACATTCTCCCAGAAGACATCTTGCCTGTTATGGAGGAGTCTGTGGTATCAGGCACATCTTTGAAGAAGGTCCAGTGGAAGAAGAGCAGCAAAATCCTCAGGATGATTCGATGGAAATGGATGCTCCCTGTCAGGGGGAGACTGGTGCCGTGCAGAAGATGCTCCACTTGAGGGGGAGCAATCCCAAGAGACACCAGATGTTGCACCTCCAGCCACCAGAGATCAGGAGGAAGACCAGAGAGAGTCTGAAAATTTGGATGCCAGAGAAGGGGAGACAGCTAGTTCATCAAGTTCTGATGAGGATAATGATCCACCTCCTCCAGCTACAAAGGGCAAAGAGAAAGATATAGCTCCTAAAATACCCCTTTTTAGCTGATGCACCATTTGAAAGACAGGTCAAGCAAAGATTGTCATCAATTTAAAAACCTGTGATTGAGAGGTTGGATGTTCAGGGTGAGATGCTTTGTTCACTTCAGTCTGATGTGAATTCCATCTTTCTAAGCCAAGCTTCAGCCCGCAAGGAATGGTTCAGATTCGCTCTGCCATGACATGGTTCCATCAGGAAATGGGGACCATGAAGAATATGCTATCTGACATCCTTCAGGCAGTTGGAGCTCAAGCTCCTGCTCCTCCTGCAGCTCAGGAGCCTCACTCAAGTGTACCTGAGCCCTCCGGGCAGTCAGCAGCAGCAGCCCCAGCAGATGAAGCCCAGGTAGCAGCAGAGGCCGAACCCTCAGGGCCATCAGGGCCAGCTGAAGAGTCAGGGCCATCAGGGCAGCTGAAGACTCAGGGCCACCAGGGCCAGTTGTATTGGAATCAGGGCCGGCAGTGTTGGATCCTTTGCCTCCCTTGCCTAAGAAGTGGTTTCAGATCCTCCACCCATTGCTCCCACTTCTACCAACACTCCCATTCCTCCTTCTCCACCCTCTAACTCCACAGCTCCACTTGCTCCACCTCCCTTCAAAAAACCTAGATCCAGGCCCATTTCCTCTCCCACACCTTTTCCTCCTCATCCTATCACATCCTCTCCTGTTTCTTCTACTTCTCATCTTTCTTCTTCTCAAGAATTTGAGGCCCCTCCAGCATCCTCAGCTGGAGCCTCCTCCTCTTCTGGTACATCTTCATTTCCAGAAGTAGGATCTCTCAATTCTGATGCATTTCTCTACCCCCCTGCACCTCCCTCCTTTATCACTATTATTCCTACGGATGTCCAAATCGACTCTCCCTTTCTTGATAAAATTAAGGATGAGTTTGAAGAGGTTATCCTTAGGTCTGTGCTAAAGGTAGGAGACCACCTTTCCAAGACAGACTCTTCCAGTACTGTCTCAAAGAAACGCAAACTTTCTTCCTCTAACACTCCTCTTTACCCACCTTTGTGGTTTTCTCTTACAGTCACCCACAAGCATATCTCACTGTACAAAGAATACCTTCAAAAGGTTGTTTTTGCCACTCTTCACAATCTTCCTTTTCTTAACCTCTCTGATCATCTAGATGTAATTCTTCCCTATACTCCTCTGTCTAAAGCCGAAAAATCCAAAATCTTCTCCTCAGCCCACTCCAAAACTGAGGAGCAATGGGCTAAATCTCATAAAGATTTGTACAATCGCTTTCTTCAGGCTAAGGCAGCAAGGTTTCCTCCCAGGGATCACTCTTTGACCCTTTCTGAGTGGTTCCAGTTTCACCACCAGAACACCTGGGCCCCTGCTATTCAGAAGCTCATCAAGCTGGTCAGGCATTTCCAAATGTTCAACAACTACAGGTATCTCAATAGATTGCCTGAAGTTCAGCTTAGCCAGTTCAAGAGAGCCATCAAGGTCCTTACCCACTCTGAGCAGTCTGAGGAAATCAGAGTAGATTTTGCAACTCTTCATTTACCTGAAGAGATTTTCCTACCTCAGATTCATTTCTTGATCATGGAATCCTCGATTGGCTCAATCATTTTTGAGCGTTTTGCAAGAGTCATGGGCAGAATCAAGATTCAGAAAGGCCTTCAAGTTGGTTTTCCTAGATTTCTCTTCCGGGAATATCATAGAGGGTTTGTCAAATCTGATGTTCTAGCTCCTCTCCTCTCAGAATGTGAAAGGCTGAATGCCTCCGATTGGTCCAAGCTTTACTCCCTGTCAGCACAACAGCTTACTCATCTGAATGCTGCTCAGGCCAGGGAAGGAAAAGCTCCTGTCTCTCCTGCCACCTTCTTGGATATGAACTCAATCCATCTGGTCCTTGATCCCTACAAAATTTGGGCTGAAAGGTACAAGGTGTTTTTAGCTCTTCGCCAGGAACTCAAGGAGAAACAGATATTCTACCCTGTCACCATGGATCAATTTCTTGCCTGTGCAAGTTTTGGTAAAACACTCATCATCTGCTCCTCCATGGATCCAGATGAGTATGACCTGTTTCTTACCAAGCCGCAGCATCTATCTATCCAAGATGGCTCCAACCATGGGACCAACCTTCTCCATTGAGAGTGGTGCCTTTAGGCAATTCTTCAAGCGTCAGAAAGAGCAGGCCTGGGAAGCTATTTCTCATTATGCCTCCCTTCTCTCTCCTACTTTTTATTTGCATGTACCTCCTCAACCTTAATGAATGGATTGTGCTCTTTCTCCTCATTGTCTCTCTCTTCTTTGTCTCTTTCCTATTGCCTTTTGCTTAATGACAAAAAGGGGGAGAATGTTTAACCTACATGTGTATGACACATTCTTGAATCATGATTGAAGTACTTTAATTCCTCTTTATTGTTAAGTTCTACTCAAATGATGATCATAGTTTTGTCATCACCAAAAAGGGGGATTGATGAACAGTCCATCCCCATATACTTTTAAATTAATTACATGCTTATTTTGGTGATAACAAAACCTGTCAAAAGTTTTCTAACCTTGTTTTATTTAGCCTTAAGCACAAAGAAAGTCAAGCATTTGTGGTAAGTACTTACATACATCATTTCTCAGAAGAGCCATAACGATTCCTTCATTAGCTGTAACGATTTCCTCTCAAGTTCAACGATTTACTTGAAGATTGAATAACCTTGCTGTGTCAAACAAGTCGATGTTATAACGACTCTGTAAGTTATCGTAACGACTCCTTCAGAAGTTATATCGACTTGCTCATTATAACGACTCTGTAAGTTATCGTAACGACTCCTTCAGAAGTTATAACGACTTGCTCATTATAACGACTCTGTAAGTTATCGTAACGACTCCTTCAGAAGTTATAACGACTTGCTCATTATAACGACTCTGTAAGTCATCGTAACGATTTCTTTAGAGAATTATAACGACTTGCTCGTCATAACGATTCTGTAGGTCATCATAACGATTTCTTTAGAGAGTTATAACGACTTGCTCGTCATAACGATTCTGTAAGTCATCGTAACGATTTCTTTAGAGAGTTATAACGACTTGCTCGTCATAACGATTCTGTAAGTCATCGTAACGATTTCTTTAGAGAGTTATAACGACTTGCTCGTCATAACAATTCTGTAAGACATCGTAACGATCTCTTTAGAAAGCTACAACGACTTGCATCTCATAACGATTTGATAAGTGTTTCATATCGATTTCTTAAGAATCAGAACGACTTGCCATGTTTCATAACGATTTCTTATATCATCTGTTATAGAACAACTTGGTTGTGGTAACGATTTCATAAGTTATCATAACGACTTCTTATGAGTCTACAGCAACTTGATCATAACGATTCTATCAGACTTTCATAACGACTGCATAAGTCATGTTTCCATTAATTAAATGTTTTCCTTGATTTAAGCTACGTTGAATAGTCAAAGTCGCATCACGTCTGTTTGACTGCCATGCATTTAATAAAGACTGAACGTATCTCTGCACGGATACAGAACATATCTTCCATTCTCGTGTATCCTCTGCATGCATCTTCTAGAACGATAAACTGTCACTACCATATTTGTGTCTATCTGCTCTAACGTTGATTGACATCTGGAGATAGTATAGCTGTCTACCATTAAAGCTCAACCTTGCAGAACCTTAGGATATACTATCCTACAACATCTGACACAGAAAGAACTACAAGCCAACTAAGAAGATCTCATCACTTTGCGTGCTCCAAAGAACAAAAGACTGTCGACAGGAAGTTTCTACAGATCCTTCAGTCTAACGTACACCAAAGCTGTGAGACAACGGTCATCTCTTCATCCTCATTCAAATTGGAGATATAAATACAAGACGAAGTTCCGAAGACAGATAATGGATCTATGAAGGAAGCATTATTGACATTCAAGAGAGTCTAGAACTCTGCCACTTTCAAGTCTTCAGAAGATCTCTAGAGCCAGAAATTCTCTCCTTTCGATCTTGGCTCCTAGCTCCTCGTGCTGTGAGAAGAAAATCAAGGAAGAGCTAGATTAGTTCTGAGAGAGTCCACATTGTGTAGATCTTTGACTCTCAGTGCTTGTAGCTTCAGATTGA
This sequence comes from Colocasia esculenta, assembly GCA_014218235.1. Taxonomy (NCBI): domain Eukaryota; kingdom Viridiplantae; phylum Streptophyta; class Magnoliopsida; order Alismatales; family Araceae; genus Colocasia; species Colocasia esculenta. Next base: position 60,466,975 of record CM024754.1, read on the forward strand.
GTTTTGTAAAAGCTTGATCTAGGGGCTAGTCATTTCCTTCAAGATTTTCTTGTGTTCTTCCCTTCGTGTGTGAAGGAAGACCTGGTGGTGTCCAGGGTGGTGTTTTTCCCTTCGGGAGTGAAGGAAGACCTGGTGGTACCAGGGTGTTGTGTTCCCTTCACGAGTGAAGGAAGATCAGCTGAGCTGGGGTTGTTTTTGTCCATAGGGGGACTGTACCCTAGTTAGTGAAATCTTGAGGATTGCTCAGGGACTGGACGTAGGACTCCTAAGGAGAGGAGATCCGAACCAGGATAAATCTGTGTGTTGTGTGATTGTCTTTATCGTGTGATTGTTGCTTTTACTAACCATTACTAATCCCTTCCAAGAACTCTTTATGTTTGTTTGAGCTCAGGTTTTTATCAGATAAATTTTATTTAAAGACCATTCACCCCCCTCTGGGTTAGCCAACCGGCAACATCTAGCTGGTTGATAGTTAGGTAACATTACCATCCAGTGATTCATAACGGATCAGTTCAGTGAACTCATTCTCCAATGAGCACCTACAGATTTACCTTAGTGTCTCCACACAAGTGACTATGAGACGAGTCACCCTCATCATATGAGCAGGTGCAACCTGTACTAGTCTAACCGGATATTCGATGTCCTTCTCGAATATCCTCCGACTAGGAACAATTAAGAATATACGCTTAAAGGATTAATCTCATTGTTATGATCTCATCATAATTAGTATCCATTGCGCATATTCATGGACTTCATAATGAAACGATAAACGAATTACACATAATGAATATAAAAGCCTTTTATTATTATTAAAGAACAAGATTGTACAAGTTATGATTGGTTTGAGGACACCCATAACTAACAATCTCCCACTTGGACTAAAGCCAATCACATTTATGTCTTAAACCCATAGACTCTAGGTGGCGTTCAAACACAATTTAAGTCAAAGGCTTTGTCAATGGATCTGCAATGTTGTCAACTGAAGGAACTCTTTCCACCAGTACATCTCCTCTAGTGATAATCTCCCTGATCAGGTGAAATCGCCTTAGAATGTGCTTCGACTTCTGATGAGACCGCGGCTCTTTCGCTTGCGCAATGGCCCCATTGTTGTCATACAGCAATGGGATCGGATCAGAGTCACCCGGCACCACACCAAGGTCGGTGATGAATTTCTTCATCCACACTGCCTCCTTGGCGGCTTCAGCTGCAGCAATGTACTCATCTTCTGTTGTCGAGTCTGCAATGGTTTCTTGCTTGAAACTCTTCCAGATCACTGCACCTCCGTTTAAGGTGAACACAAACCCAGATGTAGACTTGCTATCATCTGGATCCTACTGGAAACTCGAGTCAGTATATGCCCGAAGTTTCAAGTCCTCTCCTCCATAAACCAGAAATATATCCTTAGTCCTTCTCAAGTACTTAAGGATACATTTCACTGCCATCCAGTGTGTTTCACCTGGATTTGCCTGATATCTGCTCGTAACACTTAGAGCAAATGCTACATCAGGCCTTGTACATAGCATGGCATACATGATAGACCCTATAGCCGAGGCATAGGGGACTCTATCCATGACTACCCTCTCTTTAGGAGTCTTACGAGACTGCTCCTTAGAGAGATTAATCCCATGTCTCATTGGTATGATACCTCTCTTGGAATTTTCCATGCCAAACCTTTTGACAATGGTATCTATGTACATGGATTGGGTCAAGGCAAGCATCCTCTTAGATCTATCTCTATAGATACGTATTCCTAATACGTAGGATGCTTCTCCCAAATCCTTCATGGAGAAGTTCTTTGACAACCAAACCTTTACTGATGATAACATCTCTACATCATTCCCAATGAGCAAGATGTCATCAACGTAAAGTATGAGAAAAGTGATAGCACTCCCACTGATTTTCTTATACACACATGGTTCATCTTCATTCTTAATGAAGTCATAAGATTTGATAGCCTCATCAAACCTTATGTTCCAATTACGAGAAGCTTGCTTCAATCCATAGATGGACCTTTGAAGCTTTCATACTTTATCTGGACACTCTTTGGATGTAAAACCCTCAGGCTGTATCATATACACTTCTTCCTCAATGTTTCCATTGAGGAAAGTAGTTTTTACATCCATCTGCCAGATCTCGTAATCAAAGTATCCAGCAATGGCGAGAAGAATTCTGATCGACTTTATCATGGCAACTGGTGAGAAAGTTTCGTCATAGTCAATTCCTTGCCTTTGACGATACCCCTTTGCCACCAACCTTGCCTTATAAGTGTCGATTTGTCCATCTGCACCTACCTTTCTCTTAAAGATCCACTTGCACCCAATAGGTACAATACCTTCAGGCAAGTCTACCAAGTTCCAAACTTGGTTGGTGTACATGGATTGCATCTTAGAATTCATGGCATCTCGCCATTTCCCTGACTGAGGACTATCAACAGCCTCTTGGTAGGTCTTTGGATCATCATCCTCATTATAAGACATGCCTTCACTGATATGTCCAACATATCTTTCAGGCTGTCTAGGTACTCTACCAGACCTATGCTGAATGTGTGTATATTCCTGAACAGGTTCCGGAACCGATGTTTCAACTGGTGGACTTCGCACAATTTATGGATCTAGAACCTCTTCTAGATCTACCTTACTCCCACTGTCCTCCTGGGTAAGGTACTCCTCTTCCAAGAAGACAGCTCTCCTGGCGACAAACACTCTTTGTTCACCAGGATGGTGAAAGTAGTACCCAAACGTTTCTTTTGGGTATCCAACAAACATGCACTTATCGGTTCTGGATTCCAGTTTATTTGGGTCGTGTCTCTTCACATGGGCAGGACAGCCCCAGATTTTAACATGTTTAAAATCAGGCTTTCTACCCTTCCATATCTCATATGGAGTAGAAGACACGGATTTACTGGGAACCCTGTTCAGTAGATATGCGTTGACTCTAGCGCATATCCCCATAGGGAAACTGGTAACTGTGAACGGCTCATCATGGATCGTACCATGTCCACAAGGTGCGATTCCTCCTTTCCGATACACCATTCATCTGTGGTGTATAGGGAGGAGTCCATTGAAAAAGGATACCATTGTCCTTTAAGAATTGTGTGAACTCTGTACTCAAGTATTCACCTCCTCGGTCTGACCGTAGGATTTTAATGCTTTTTCCAGTTTGCTTCTCAACTTCATTCTTAAATTCTTGGAACTTCTCAAATGCTTCAGACTTGTACTTCATTAAGTAAACAAATTCGAACCTTGAGTAGTCATCCGTGAATGTAATGAAGTATGAGTAGCCACTCTTGGCTTGGGTAGACATTGGACCACATACATCCGAGTGTATTAGTTCCAATATGTCCTTGGCCCTATCTCCATGTCCACTAAATGGAGATTTGGTCAATTTACCCATTAAACAGGATTCGCAAGTTGCATTTGATTCATAATCAAATGGATCCAAGTATCCATTCTTATGCAACTTTTGAAGCTTATTCTCGCCAATGTGACCAAGCCTACAATGCCATAAGTAGGCAGTGTTCACACTATTCTTACTTCTCTTAGGAGAAACATCAACATGGAGATTTTTCATAAGAAACATCAAGCAGATACAAACCATTCACCAAATTTGCTAAAGCAACTAGTTTATTTCTCAAATAAACTGAACAATTATTGTTCTCAATGGTAAACTTGTATCTAATTCTGTCTAAACAAGCAACATAAATAATGTTCTTAATGATACTAGGCACAAAGTAGCAATCATCTAATAAATGTAAATCTCCTGAGGGTAACTTGAGCTTCACTGTTCCCACAGTGTGTGCACCAACACTTGCACCGTTTCCAAGCCTCAAGTTCACCTCGCCCTTGCTCAGCTTCCTTCTACTTGTCAGCACCTGCACATCATTGTAGACATGAGAAGCACATTCAGTGTCTAAAACCCAAGATGTAGAATCTCTAATAGACAAGTGAAGATCTATCATATAGATACCTGAAGCTTCGCCAAGCTTCTGCTTCTCCTGAGCCTTCGTTGCAAGGTAGTCCTTGCAATTTCTTTTCTAGTGCCCCTTCTTCTTGTAGTGGAAGCACTCGCCCTTTTCTTCTCCTTTACTTATGTCCTTCTTTTGCTTCTGCTTGGACTGCTTCTTTGCATTGCCTTTCTTAAAGGCTTGCTGTCACGCCCTGATATTTAGCAGCGGAATAAATACCGGGGGACGTGAACGATACAAACAAACGTATCACAGTTGAATAGTGCAGAGTCACAATTGAATATAATAACACTTTTCAAATCATAATAATATCCTCAAAGTTACTCTTTATTTCATTTCATTCAACTAGATATAACCTTACGAGAAAGAATTAACCAAAGGATCCATTATTCAAATAACTTCCAGAAAAGGTTCACTATTACATAGACTACTCAATTTCTATTTCTAAACTGTCATCTATTCTAGGACGGGTGCTCGTCACTCTTGTCCAGTCCCATCCGACTCCACCGGTTCTTCATCACTACCTGAAAAGGGCAGGATGATAGGGGTGAGCGAACTAGCTCAGTAGGATTTACATCTCAATAACGTGCGGGCACTAGTATACATGATTAACATTTTAAGTAGGTAGATATGCATATGAATATGATGACAATGTATGTAATACTAACAGATTGAATAGCAGAATAGAACAGATATCGTATCAGATCAAAATGTCGAATTGCATATACAATGAACAGATGTTTCAAGAATAGAATCATGTCAGAAGAGATTGGCCATATTCAAGCAGAACTCATGTGTTCACAAGAACAAACGTATCATATCATGTCAAGTCAAACTTATCATGTCAAACAGAAGGCACATTTTCACAATCTTGCATGTCAGTGTGCTATGCCAAGCACCAAGAGTCCATACTCCCGCGGTTAACAAGTACATTGGGGCGCTCCTCCCCAAGACCGGACAGGGCCCCTATTGCACAGGCATTGGATCAAGTTTTGGACCGGAGTCCCACGTTGTGCCGAACAAACATATTCATATTATGGCCACAGAGTTTCAATGACAAGCTCATAGTAAAAAGGACATGATCATTCATAGAGTCAAGGAATGACAAACAGCTCAAAAGAACAAGGCAGGATAATGACGTATCTTATGTTTCATAATTCATTAATGTCTTGACATGAGGGTGTTTCAAAAGACAAATCATACGCAGAACATGTGCTCTCAATTTCCCAAGAAGGGTGTGCCTATTCGTGCAAAAGTGTAAGTGATGAGTTACGGATCTTTCCTATCATGTATGCATATAACAAACAATTAATTGAACACCGGAAATCATGTAACTATTGAAACTCATATGCAAATCATGACCTTAACACCACTAGCATGTCCATACTAACATGTATTTATCCCCACATTCATATCATATTCATATCTTATCAATTGACAATAAGCAAGATCACAAGATAATCCAATGAACATAAGATCAATCACAATTACACATTAGAATCATATTCATATCATTACTATTTTCTTCAATGGATTGATTTATTTTAGGTCCATACATATTATATAACATTATGCACAAGCTAGTAGACATCATGAGATGATTAGACCTAAATTATGCAAATTTCTTGTAAGGTGGTGTCGACACTAGATCAAGTGGTGTCGACACCATGCTCCAAACACAAGACAAAATCAGGCAAAACTAGTCAGGTAGTGTCGACACTAGTTCAGGTCGTGTCGACACAGTGCATCAAATACAAGGCAAAAAGGTCAAGTAGTGTCGACACTAGTTCAAGTAGTGTCGACACTAGAGACAACTTCCAGAAAACTTCTGGCCAATATGGGACAGTGTGTCGACACTAGGTTAGGTAGTGTCGACACTAGATCAGCTCCCAGAAGCTTTCTGGGTCAAACTGGGGGAGTGTGTCGAAACTAGATGGGGTGGTGTCGACACTAGAGGGCTTCCCAGAACACTTTTTGGGCTGTTTTGGGACAGAAGGTCGACACTAGCACAGACAGTGTCGACACTAGTGGCCCTTCCAGAACAAAACACATGGTCAGGTGTAACCCGAAAAACATGTCTCATGCAGCGATTCACTTCTAACTCTTATAACTCTCTAACGAATGACATTTGGATAAAATGTTCAACGCAAAAGCTGAAGAGGACAACTAGTAGAAGAACTTTGATGTTGAGGGTTTGATCTAATTCGGTCTTGAATCCCAAGAAAACATATGAAGAACAAAAAGTCAATAGTAGCCCAAAATCGCAGTATCATGCAGAGACTCTCTTATTATGCTCCTAACTCTCTAACGAAGGATTTGTGGACAAAACGTCCAACATAGAATATGATCCTGACTTCAATTGGAAGAACTTTCATGAAGAAAGTTTAGTCATATTCGGTCTTGAATCATGTGAAAAATATGATGAACGAGAAAAGCCCTAACTGTGCAAGACTTCGGGAAAATCACCAATACACGATGAATACTCCATGAAAATTGGGAAAATCAAGTGCAAATGATCCTAGACTCAAGAAACTACATGTTGGCATTGGTTTTCTTTAATCTTGGCCCGAGAACACCTACCTTTAGGAAGATCTAAAACATGTTGATGTTCTGGATGAAACAGAAGATGCAGGGGATGAAGCTACAGACTCCCAGCCTTTCTCCTGCTCCTCAGAAGTTCTTGCTTGCCTCCAAACGACCCAAACTTCATTGTTAAACCTTCCCCAAGAGTTTAGGGATGAGTTCTTATAGTTTTAGGATGTTGTTAAGAGTCCTAACGATACTAGGAAAGGGGCTACGAGCTCTATTTTCCTAGTTTCCAGGAAATCTGGGATTCTCTTACCCAAAAGAGGTAGCAAAGGTTTAGGAAACCACCAATTGGGATTGAGTTCGGTTTTGGCTTACCTTACATGACTAATCAACCATCTTTTAACTCTAAATTGCCCTTTCTAATTATGGTATAATTACCTACACGAATTTCTGGGTAATTCCCTGTCCAGTTCATTCATATCCTTGGGCCAAATGTGTTCTATAGGCCCATTCTTGTTGATGGTTCATAATTACATGGTGTTGGAAGTCTCCAATACGATTATTTATTTTTATCCCTCTATATTTTTGAAAATTTTAAATTGCTAAATTTCCGGGGTGTTACACTTGCACTGCTCTCCTCTTCCTGTTGGACTTTCCAACCATGAGAACAGTGGGTTTTTCCTTCTTAAGGTTGCCCTCAGCAGTCTTCAGCATGTTGAGCATCTTAGCTAAACTCACCTCAATCTTGTTCATTGTAAAGTTTACAATGAACTGGGAATATGAATCTAGAAGTGACTGGAGAATGAGGTCCGTGCTCAGTTCCTTGTCAAGAGGAAGACCAAGCCCCTCGAGCCTCTTAATCCACTCTATCATCTTCAGCACATGAGTCTGTACTGAAGACCCCTCTGCCATGCGAGCTTTGAACAGGGCCTTGGATATCTCGTATCTCTCTACCCTGCTCTGCTCTTCAAAGAGCTCCTGCAAGTGCTGCATGATGGATCTAGCATCCATGTTCTCATGCTGCCTTTGCAACTCATTGCTCATTGAGGCAAGCATGTAGCATTGGGCCAGAGTGGAATCCTCCTACCACTTCGCAAATTCAAGTGTTTCCCCTTCAGGTGCATCTAGAGGTGGTTCAGCGGGGATCTCACCTTCCAGGGCATAGGCAATGCGCTCAGACCTGAGGACAATCTTCAGGTTCCTGAGCCAATCCGAGTAGTTCGGGCCTATCAATTTGTTGGCATCCAGTATGCCACGGAGTGGGTTACCTGACAACATTTTTTGCCTATAAAGGAAATGTAAACACAATTAGCAGATGATCATAATAATAATTAAATATAGATTAGGACTTTAATCAAGATCAGCTCCCACTATTTTTTGACAGACTGTATAACCCTCAGATATACAGAATGGGAGACTCCGACGGTCTCCTAGTGGGGATCGGAATCTTACAGACTCATAGCATGACCTTGTGGATAGCACAACAAATCATACTATGATCTGAAAGCGGTCAACTCTTGACACTTGCAACTCTTGCAATATCTGATCTTATTTTGGCCCCTGAATTTTAATGACCTTGTGGATAGCACAACAAGTCATTAAATCCAATCTAAGCAGTACCATCATTACGTAACGAACATATATTTGGATGTAGCCCTTGTGGATAGCACAACAAAGCTACACCGTTCCTCTACCCCATTTAAGGCATCACCATGCCATAGTTTTAGTCTGTCATCAGATTTGGCAAGCCTTGTGGATAGCACAACAAACTTGCTCGATCTAATGGCAATCCTAAAACTATAATGATGGAGGGCCACGTAATTCATTCTTAATGATTACGCTACGGCTTAAAATTTAAACGAGGAGGGATTTTGACATATTTTATCTTGGTCTCTATATCTGCATGCTATTGATATATAGAATTTGGAATATCATATATTTAATTATATATTCATAGCACATTCCACATATATCATATATATGAAGAAAAATGATGGATGATCATGGACTGTAACCTAGAGTGGCATTACCAGAGCCAGTTGGTAATCCACAAACATGGCAAACATATGGCAGCCCCGCATCGTATGCTCTTTCTTGATGTAACTCTATCTCCATGAAGGTCTTGCATGGTACTCTCCTCCATCTCCGCCAATCCGCTTCTTAAAATTACAAGTAACATTAAATTGGGCTCGCAGCCCATAAATATACATCAGATAATAATAAGAAACCTTGAACAAGTCAAGGGGAGTACATAACAGGAGGGAGATAGAATGTATAGCCCGGATTTAATATAGGGAGAGACGGAGGCACGCAGTCCTCATAAATTACATCACATGCCATAAACCATAAAAATCATCACATGATATCTAGGTCCATGATCATCCATCCACACATCAACACATCACATGCATCAATAGGCAATTATCACATAATTACTTCTGAAATAACTTTTATTTCAAATATATAATAATTATATTTTGAAAAACCATTTAACTAAACAATTTAGCTAACATGGATAACATCTAAAAAACTTTAGATAAACGCCATTCACCGTTGCTGCATGAATCCGCCAAAATTTACGGTTAATTAATTTCACAAGAATCACATTCTTAAATTAATTAACATGCATTAATTAGATGAGAGGAAATAACTAAAACAATTTAGATTTACCTTAAACTAATTAAGAAAGGGGTCAAACATATGAAAAATAATTTAACAGAGAGTTAAAACATTTTAAAACTCTTAAAACTAATTTTCATATTTTTTGGTATTTTAAAGAATTTTTCTGGCTTTTAAACAATTTAAAAAAACATTTAAAAACTTAAAAAGAGGGGAAATGGGCCGGTCGGATCCGGCGCAGGCCGGATCTGACCGCAGCCCGCGCGGGACCCGTGGGGGTCCGCCCGCGACTTACCCGGGGGCGGACCCGCGCGCGGCCCGCGAGGGATCCGCGCGCGGCCCGCGTGGGTCGCCCCCTCCGCCCGAACGGAGGGGGCGCGCGGCTAGGGTGAAACCCTAGCCGCTGCTGCCCTCCGGCGCAGGGCGGCCCCGCCGGCCCCCGCGCAGCCACCGGCGGCCGCGGACGGCGCCGGAGGCCGCCTCCCATCGCCCCAAACATCTAGAAAATTCCGAAAAACCCCAAAAATTGCAGAAAGCGCCCCTTCTTGGACTGTCCAAGAAGCATGGCGGCGGCATCTTGCAGAGGGTCGTGTGATCTCTACAGAGGGACAAACGATGCCACAAAGGGTTCTTTGTGATGCCCTTGGTACAGGTAATGATTCCCATGTACCAAATAGGAAGTGCACATCCCATGTGCGACCCAAGAACGCAGAAAACTTGGCGATTTATGCAGAACGTGAACCGACGAAAACACATGAAATAACATTCATATGGTGTCGATTCCGACCGAGCCAGCAACCTGGATCTGATACCACTATAAGGAATCGTACAGAGCGCAGCGGAAACGCGATTCCCTCCGGTAGATATCGTTGCCGGCGGTCGGAATCGAACAAAAAATGGAGAACCCGCGCGTAGGAAGATCCGATCTTTACCTTTGCGGGGTTGCGAAATTCCCGAACCCGGGGAGGAAGTAGCGCTGGAGGCGCTGGTGCTTCAAGCCGTTCAGGTGTCCGGCCTCTAGACGTATCCACGTGAACTCCAGACGTAGACTGGATCTCCTCGGTCTCCACGCGTCTCCCGGATCTCAGCTCCACTATGTGCCAAGAGAGAGAAGAGGTGGGGGCGCCCTAGGAGAGAGAGGAGGAGGCGGCCAGAGAGAAGACCTGGAGCTTGGACCAGGGTTTAACTCTCCACGTGTATATATAGACTCTGTAGTTTTTCACAAAACCTAGTTAATGTCTATATCGGTCATCCTGCCCAATCTGCTCGGAACTCTATTGCGTGTGACCCTCTAGGCCCAAGTGCTAGTCCAGGTTTCAGCCCATTAAGCCCAATAACTCTTTATTGACTTACTTTAATTAATTAATATCTCATATTAATTAATTACACAATCAATTATCGTCTCACGATAATTGACCGGGCTTCCAATCAAGTTGGGTGCCAAGCAACACCACTTGATCCTGGAAACCATTGGGGTTCAGCAACCTATTCAAGGAACCTTTTGTGTCAACAGATACCACGTGACTATAATCCTTCGCTCGTACAATGCTCCTGAGTGCACTTAGGGTATGGTCAACTGTCAAACCCTAATACGCGCACTCACTTGGATTAGATGCCACATAACAATATCAGAAAACTCCTTTTCTGATAATTAGTCATGCCCTGGCCAGGGACTATCAGACATCTTTCACTAGAGCATTCACTCTCTTGTTACCGAGAGCGAGCGATCCCATGTCGACCACACAATCACCTTCGAAGGTATTCCGCTAGATCCGAACACTTAACTGATTAAGACCCATGGCTAGAGATCTATAAGTTAAGGTCAAAATCTAGAAGTCCACCGACAAGGTGTCTTGGTGTCTCAGGTCTAAGGACCAATCACGCCACTGTGACAATGAATCTAGCTGGTTGATAGTTAGGTAACATTACCATCCAGCGATTCATAATGGATCAGTTCAGTGAACTCATTCTCCAATGAGCACCTACAGATTTACCTTAGTGTCTCCACACAAGTGACTATGAGACCAGTCACCCTCATCATATGAGCAGGTGCAACCTGTACTAGTCTAACCAGATATTCGATGTCCTTCTCGAATATCCTCCGACTAGGAACAATTAAGAATATATGCTTAAAGGATATTAGTCACATTGTTATGATCTCATCATAATTAGTATCCATTGTGCATATTCATGGACTTCATAATGAAACGATAAATGAATTACACATAATGAATATAAAAGCCTTATTATTATTATTAAAGAACAAGATTGTACAAGTTATGATTGGCTTGAGGACACCCATAACTAACACCCTTGGCCGACAAAATCAGCTCAGCCAAGGATGAGGATTACCGGCTCTATCTCGGCTGATATAGAGCATGACATGTCCACGAGATAAACCCACCAGTTTGACACGACTTGAGCTAACATCTTGGGATGCAACCAACGGTTGGTCCCCTCAGCTCAAGAATGGTTATGTGCAAAGTGCCCACGAGAATCCCGGGAGTGCGACCTGCGTAACTTTCGCGTGATACCCGTTTGGACTGGCCACAGATCATGTGTCCAGTAAAGGGCGCCATAAAGCCCATAACATGATTGTGGGGTCAGTTATGGCAAGCAATGAGGTGAAGGTTTAAGTAATTGCCGCGCTATTCTCAGATCGCCCATAGTCTCCCTAGGCGACCCTCCCCCTATAAAAGAGGCAGACACTCCGCAGACTCAGGTACACTATTCTACTCCATAGGGTAGGTCATTCTGCTCGGCTAGCGGCTGACTAGAGCGTCTAAATGTCTCCCCGCTGAAGTCTCTCGGCAGACTTTGCAGGTCAGGTTGGGAGCTCGGAACACGCATCTCACGTCGGCTAAGCGGACCTCGGATTGGTTTCCTTGACTTGGTTGTCTTAGCTCATACTTTGGTCAAGATCACCTCGAAGGTCATCTCAGCCTGAGCCTACCTCAGTTGCACTTGCAGCAACAAGTGGTTATATATTTCTTAGAATTTTTGTGAATTTTTAAGAATGGGGGTCTTTTAGTCATTTTAAGTCGAGTGGGGCTTGGGGTTAAAGCTTGAATAAAAGAAAGGATGTTTTGGATATTTTGCCCATTTCAAACATCATAAATAAATAACAAAAGGCATCAAAATTGCGCCAAGTTTGCCAAATATAACAATACGATTATTTGGGCCTAAATGGTCCGAATGGAACTAAAGGTCTAAATCACTTGGACATGCTGTGCCAATATTGAATTTGAGGAACATATTAAGTAAGCTTAAGGGGTCAATTGGGCATAATGGGTAAAATGAAAATTATCGAGGGGTGGCCATAGCCCAATAGAGTAAATTTATTCACACCAGACCCATTAGGGAGGGAGAATTGTGGCAATAGTGTACTGATAATTACACATTTTCATATAATAAGAATATTATTTTTACTTACAATTATCTATGAAACAGTAAGCAATTGAGCTATCCGACCCATATATTCATTAGATAACATGTTTAAAGCTATTTCATATTTTTATGAATTTGTTTGTGAATTTTTTAAAATTTGTGCTGTGCAAAAATTTAAAACATGGTTATGTGTTAAGAAAAACAAAAGGGCCACTTGCATGGAATGGATAACTGGATCTGGTCACCCTCCAAACAAATCCAATTACGACTCTTTTCTAGTCAAACACCACTTTTCAAAAAAGTCTTCAAATGTACCAAGGAAGGTGGCTAGCATAGGGATAGGTTTTCCAATACATAGCCAAATTTTCAGAAGTTTTTTTTGCAGAACTCTGCTTACTTTCTAGATAGATCTTTCTCTAGAGAATTCCTATAAGTAGATGGAAGGAGGTACGAAAGAGATCATCTTTTAATTTTCTTCTTTCCTTTGCCCTCTCTCCCTTTCCCTTCCCTTTCTCTCTATCGACCTCCTCTGTTCTCTTCCCATTCTCATGCATATCTTCTTCTTATTCTTCCTCTTCTTCACCCTCCCTCCATCTACACATCTCTCTCTCTCTCTCTCTCTCTCTCTCTCTCTCTCTCTCTCTCACACACACACACACACACACACACTACCCGATCCTCCCCTTGATTGTACCGTCATCGTGGGAGAAGTTGTTGACCCTCTTATCTCTATTTCTATATGAGTTTTGGTGATAACAATTCTAAAATGATATTAACATAAAATTTCTATTAAATCTGTCAACATGATATAAAGGTGAATTTATTGCATTAAGGATCACCATAGTAAATATTATAAATCTTAATCTCACGCACCATATCAATTGGACTTAAGTCTATAATCGATTGTAGACTATATTGTGCATCGATTATGTTGAAGTATCACACCAATTACTATTTTGCACTCTATCGATTCCTGTTAAAGCATTATGATGATTACTGAGTGAATATTATACCAATTATCACTTTTAACTTCCTATCGATTATAATATCGTTCCGATTAACGTTACTCAGATATCGATTAGTGAGCACTTGTCTTATATCATTCCGATTAGCGTTATTCAGATATTGATTAGTGAACACTTACCTTATATCATTCGGATTAGTGTTATTCATGTATCGATTGGTAAATACAAGTTTATATCGTTCCTATTAGTGAACACTTATTCATGTATCGATTGATGAATACAAGTTTTATATTGTTCCAATTAGTGTTATTCACATATCGATTAGTGAATACGCATCTTATATTGTTCTGATTGATGTATACTTGACTCATATGCTTCCGATCAGTGACTAATTTGACTCTGATGTATCGATTAGTGAACAAACTTTCTACTTATACCAATTATTGAAGACCTAGTCAAGGGTTTTCACAATTTAATATACCTAACTCTATGGTTGCATCGATTACCCTTATTTTTCACAATCATTTGATTTAAATTATTTTCCATTAACAAATACCAGAAATAATCCAATCAAAATGGTTTTGGCGTGTAAACTTGACATAATTCAAAACTTAGCTCATGTCTTTTATGCAATATCTCTTAGATATCTAAAAGCCTCAAAAATTGAATGCAGTAGGCACTACTTTTCTGATTCAAGCTATATTTTATAAGATATGCTTTTACCTTGTACATGTTACGAAAATCTTCCTCTTCCATGACAGACAAAAAGGAAACTACCTAATATAGCAGTTGTCACCTAGAAATGCAGACTGTAAGAAGAAGAGGTAGGGGTTGACTAACACGTGAATACATTATCTTTATTAACATCCTTTTCCAAGCAATAAATGCTTGTAGGTTTAATACTCATGCAAAACCAGTGTTAGATGTCATGAACATCTATAATGGAAACATGCACCAACCTAAGAAGACTCAACGGACATATCACCGACTATCTTTCAAGAACCAGAATAAATAGAGAAGACTAGAAAAGAAAAGAAATACATAGATGAAAGGGATGCTACTCCAATCATGTACAACAACAAGAAAATCTTTCAAGCATCCAGTTGTTTTAGATATCTCTCTCGAGTTCATGCAAAATTTTCTTCTTGAGAGGGAGATAGCTCTGCATTTGAGAGTTGATTATTGTTAACCTTACTTGTTTCAGTTTCTATCTCAGATCAAGTGTCGTCATGTTCATCTTGAGGTTTGTCTAGAGACACTCTATAGAAACCCTCGTTTTCCAAGGTTGTGCCTCTTCCTGTATGAAGAGAAGGCTTGTAAGGGTCTTTGAAAGAGTCTGTTCCCCTTTGTGATAAGGGAAGACTAGTAGGTGGCTAGCGGTTTCGTCCATCAGAGGGACTATACTCTAAGTTCCTCTTGTGAAAAGTGGAAGACTAGCTGTAGTGGTGTTCTAATCATCCTTAAGGGGACTGTACCCTTGGTTTAGTGAAATTCTAAATAGTTTCTTGGGCACTAGACATAGGATTGAGAAAGAACTCAGTGTCAAACCAAGATAAATCCCTTGTGCACTTGTGTGTTTGTGAATGTGTCTATTTCTACTATTAATTAACCCTAACAATCTTGTTTAAGTTTATTTTTGAGCTGCAAAAACATTTTAGCAACTCATTCAACCCCCCTGTTGGGCTTGCTAGTTGGGCAACAAGTGATATCAGAGTCGGATCTCTTGAAGAAGTTGAAGATCTCATGATCTAAGAGCAAAGATCAATGGTGGCTCAGAGCTACACTAAGGTTCAGTCGATCAACAAACCACCATTGTTCGATGGTGAAGACTACAACTACTGGAGGACAAGAATGAAATTTTTCCTTCAAGGACTTCATTATCAACTTTGGAGCATCATAGAAGATGGAGATATAATCATACTCAACTAAAGAGAAAGCTAGACTAACAACGATAAAAGGATGTTGTCTCAAAACAGCAAAGCTAGGAGTATTTTATGTTGTGCATTGTCCATGAAAATATTTAATTGGATTTCAACATGTAAATCTGCCAAGAAAATGTGGGATAAGCTAAAACTCATGTATGAAGGAACAAACGTAGTCAAAGAAACCAGGATTGACATGTTAGTGATGAAAGACAGCGAAAAACAGCTATGATGAAATCTAGAAAGGGGGGGGGGTTGAACAGATTTCAAACCAAATTAAAAATTAATCGATTAGCACATCAGAAACTTATCAAAATTTTAGATCTGTGACTTATGCACAATTTCGAGCAACTTAAACAAATTGAGTGGTGTGTGAGCAACGAGCCTACCAATCATCTAACGCAGAGAATGATCAAACCACAATGACACAAGGATTTAGGGTGGTTCGGATTACACAATTGTGTATCCTACATCCACCATCCACAGACACACACAAAAAGGCTTATGTCGCCAGTTCAAGTAGATCACACTACAACACACACGCTCTGAGATAGTCGAAATCTCAAATCTGAACACACACGTGAAATTGAGCAGAAGATTTGCTCCAATTTCATAGCACACACAAGATGAAATGAGTTTAGAATCAAGAACCAAATGAATTGAGCGAATTGCAGATTGGAAAAGACTGGTTTGATTTCCCCCTGTACTGCTCCCAGATGAGGATTTAGACTTCCAGCTTCAGCTCAGAGATGTAGACTCAGGAATCTGGAAATTCCACTTGAAGTTGATGAATCAAGGTACTTGGATTCCCAAATCTTCAAATCTGGATCACCAATTCTCAACAATTCTCCATGGATGAAGTCTCTCTCTAGTTTCACCTTCTGCTTCTAGGAGATGAGGAAAACTGAGGTTTGTGTCCCCAAAAGATGTGTGGATAATGGGCATTTATAGTCCCATGTGCCCACGAGGTGCCTTGGAGTTTTGAGGGCACAGAATTTTAGCTCAAAAAGCCTTGATCCAAATCCTTCTACGAGTCCACGAAATCAGATCAGGAACAAAAGTCGAAATGTGTCGACACATGTTCCTTGCTTTATGTCCTGGCAGCATTGACTGGTGACTTGTGTCGACACACATTCTACCCGTGTCGACACACCTGACCACAGACCAAAAACAATGCTTCTGGGAGATACAGGATGTGTTGACACACAATCATCCTGTGTCGACACCACAGACTACTTGTCTTCTGACTATTTTCTGGATACATCGGATGTGTCAACACACAACCAACTTGTGTCAACACCACTGGCTTCTTCACACTTTACTGCTTACTGGATCCACAGGATGTGTCGACACACAATCATCTTGTGTCGACACCACTGACACCTTTAGTTCTGAAAAGCTTATGTGAGCAGATGATGTGTCGACAGATGATGTACTTGTGTCGACACAACTGGCTTTCTTTCATGACCATTTGCACTTGGATTGAACTATGTGTCGACACACTATTAGAGTTGTGTCGACACCACTGTCATCATATCAACATTTCTGTGAACTAAACATGAAAAATAGTGTTAGATATGATTGAAGTAGGATATTCACATTTGTATGGATCATAGTTAAAAATCATCAAAACAAGAGATCCAACAAGTGACACAATATGAGGAGTTCCAAATGTAGTTAGGTGAGACCATCACACAAATGTACAACAGATTTACTGACATAACCAATGGTCTCGCAGGAGTTGGAAAAGGTGACAGCCTCGGGTAGTGTAGGGGAAAATGGTCCCATGCACATTGTAGGCTACAATGCTACATAAAGTAAGATCTTTCCATACAAATGTAGCCAGGTCAAAGGTCTACAATGGAAGTATAAATCATGTTGTCAGAAGATCTACTTTTTAATTTGACTATACGTCTTAGATAAAGAAGAAAAGATCAATCAAACTAGTCCAGCTATCAAGGCTTAGTAGATATCAAGAACTTCAAATATTGATGCAACACAATGTATCATCAAATTAGAATGGTCAGAAGAAGCTACATGAATAAAAACCTAACGGACAAATAAATGAGCATCTCAAAAACTCCAATGTCAAGTTTTTGCAAGTGTCTAAAAATATGATTGAGAAGAGGAGTACGATAGAAGATCAGTGAAAGAAGAGAAAAGAGTTCATACACGTGTTGAGAGCCATCCTTCAAAGAAAGAGAGAGGACTAAGTCAACATTCCTGCATACAAGTACCCACTCGAAGCCTCTCTTGAAGCATTTCTAGCTCTTTCATCAAGGAGAGTTCTGCTCAGCAAAAGCATCTATGATATTCTATTGTCGAGCCTTTTCAACCATCGATAATGAGCTTAAATATTTTCTTATCCTTCTCTCTGTTGATATCTTTAGTTGTTTGAGCTTTATCTTTCTGCCACACTCGTCCTTTAATAAGACATTTGTTTGGCATTACTTCTTTGAAAGTTATTAGGTCTACATGCACGTATGCCCTCTTGTGGGAGGAAGACCTATATGTTACTACACCAAGTGGTTGTGCCCTTCGTGGGATGAAGACTAGCATGGTTGGTGGTGTTCCACTCTCCATAGGAGGAAGACCTAGGGTGCGGAATGTGCATCCACTAGGTGCCATTAAGGGTTGTTTAGTGAATGCTCAGGGATAGGTTTTACCTTGGGGACTAGATGTAGGAATCTGATGTGCTCAAATTCGAACTAAGAAAAAAAAATTCTTGTGTCTTTTGTGTGTTTACTTTACTGTGCTCCCGAACTTCTATTTTATTCCATTGTGCTTTATTTATTTCATTTCAATGTTACTAATATTTTTCTCTTTCAATCATAACCCATTCACCCCTCCCCCTCTGGCTCCATAGCATGACCAATAGTTTTTATGGTTTCTTTTCCTTTAGCTTAACATGTATTATATAGTTTTGGAGCTTCATGCCTCATGATCGGTCAAGAATCAGTCCTCAGTAATATCCAATCATGTTTAAATCTTGAACAAGAAAAATCATTGCACTCATAATCCAAAGGTCTTCTTTAAGTTATCTACTCAGTCTAGTTGGCCTATATGGTTCCTATCTAGAACTCTCTCCCTCTATCCCAATCAATTCATTCAATCTTTCCTTAGATCTACAAGTTAGCTGCAAACCACATAAAGGCAAAATAGTCATCATGACTAGTAAGGTTAGCGTCAATTTATCTAATGAGTGAAACTATAGCCAATCTAGGATAGGGTACATCTTGATCAAGAGGTTGATCATCTCTATCTTGGCATATCCTTCACTTTTGCTCCAAACAGGAGCTTTCTGTATTCCTTGGGGCTATCTCGAGTCTTTCTGATGATTCCTATCGCTTGTCAATTATGATGGGTGTCTCTTTAACTTAACACCCACTTTTTAGTCCACTTTACTTCATTTTCGCTTCACTCTATTTCATTTCACTTTGCTCTCTTTCTTCTTTACTCCTCTGCAAAGTATGCATCAAGGAGGGGCAATATGTAGATATCTATTTTCAGCCCACAAGTTGAGTTTCATTTCTTGTTCACATCATTGATGCTCCAAGTTCATAGTCTCTTTAGAGATTTTCCTTAGCCCATCATGATCCCATAATCCTTAGGTTCAAGCCCATTCTCTTGCGCTAGAACCTAAGCAAAGCACAAGGTTCATGCCACTAGCATGAATGCGGTCTAGGTCATGACCATGTTCATGAGGAAGAGTTCATGAATGTGGTCATGTAATAGGTGTGTTCTAAACGTGGCCTATCATATGGGTGGGGTTCATGAACGTGGTCATGTAATAGGTGTGTTCTAAACGTGGCCTATCATATGGGTGCATTCTTACTCCTCCCATGCAAGAAATGCATGTCGGACTATTCGATTATGTGTTAGGTTTCTCTTCGATTCCCACACTTATCCAAGGGATCTTTGAGTCGAGTTAGGATCCAAACTTGTTGATCTTATCCTCTGGAACCTCTAGAGTCCATCCTAATCTAAATTTGGCCCTCAAACCTAAATTTAAACTAGATTATTCTCTAAATCGAGTTTGGGTCTCTCTCTATAAATAGACCTCCTAGGGCCACGATTTCAAGGTTAAATGGTTGTGGAATATTTGTGAGAACTTGTGCTTGGCTTCTTCAATAGCCCAACTAGGGCATTCTCTCCCTTTATTCTCTCTATTGTTCTTAATTTCTTCTCTCTCATTTATCCCCTTGCAGTCCGATCGAGACTAATGCCAATTTCAAGGGCCTTCAAGTTTTCTTAAGCAAGAGACATCTTCATATATAAGACTTATTCCTTTCTCATCCTCTTCGTCATCATCAAGGAAGTACCCCCATAGGGGTAGCCATTCTCTTTATTTTGTCAATTATTCTCTAAAATCTCTCTCTTCCATGCATGCATATAGATAGGCTTTTCTAATGTTTCTTTCTGTTAAACTCGTCATATCATAAAGCACACACCTAATCTTAAATGAAATATGGGTTTAAAACCCAATCCCCAAAATAAACACTCTCTAATCTTTCTGTTTATTTTCTTTATGAATGGGTATTGCACTTAATCTCTTTCTAATGGATTTTTCCTCTTGTTAATTTTCTTTGGCAGGTCAAAAGTAAGTAAACATCATGAGGGCTTTGTTCTCTGGCAAAATGGAAATCAAAGAAGGAAGAAATGAACGCATCCATTACAAGGGCTGCATTCAATTAACCTGAATGTGATCAAGCTACATACTGCATTTTAGTCGTGGTCCCTGTGTAGACCACGTTCTCAGGTGAGTTATCTTTTCCCTTCCCTTTTATATTTTCTAAGAACATTGGCTCTGTTATTCACCATATTCATCTTGACAGTTACGTTGATGGTAATCGTAGCTCACTTTTCATACCTTGATCATCTTCTTATTTGAGGAGAAATTTCCTATCTATAGGAAGTTGTCATATAATTCTCCCAATTTAAGAAAATAGAGACATATGGGTTACTTGTTCCAATTAAAGAAAATGGAGAGATTGGGAATTATCATGAAATTCTCTCAATCAAAGAAAATGTAGAAATAGGGGGTTGCAATGTAGTTCTCCCAATCAAAGAAAATAGAGAGATTGGGGGTTGCCATGTAATTCTCCCAGTCAAACAAAATGGAGAGATAGGGAGTTCACATGTAATTTTTCCAACCTACATCCCATTAGTGTCCCTTATGAAAATTTCATTTAAGAAAAAGATAACACCCTAAAAGGTACTCACCTTTCATGTGATTCAATTCATATGCATAATATTACCATATAGCTATGTGGTCACATGATTCGAACAATCCTATCCATTGAGCTTAACTAGCCTATATGGCTTGGACCATTATGTCAATTGAGCTTAACAATCTTATATGGCTTTGAGTATCGTGTCCATTGAACTTAACTAACCTCTACATGACTTGGACCATTAACTCCATCATGCACAATTGGCAGGACCATTGGGCCCATTTAGACCAATTAGCCTATTAAGTCTAATTGGATCCTCATACCCAATGGCCCATCATGCCAAGCGGCTCATCTTTTTCAAATGGCCCACCAAGTCCAATTGGCCCATTAGGCCCAGTTGACCCATTATATATACTCGATTGGCTCATCATGCTCAATTAGCCCTTTAAATCTAATTGACCTTCTAAACCCAATCAGTTCCTTAAACTCAGTTGGCACACCACCCAAGTGCTCTATAGTTTCAAGTCCATTTGGAGCATTCAGGTGCAATTAGTCAACATGATTAACCTATTGTTGCATTTATCAACTAGGCCCAATTTTGATATAATTCTTTGTAAATGAGAATTCAAATTCAATTATTTACATGTGCCTCCATATATATGTTTAATGCTAGTTCCATGGATGAAATATCAGAAATTTGTTCTCTTTTACCTAGGCTTTAACCAAGCCCCAACTTTACTTAAAATGACCAAAAATACACTACATATTATAAACTTCACCAAAAAAAAATTCTTACTAAATATAAAAACCACCTAAAATGCCTTTGGGATCCTAAAAACATGTAGAAAGTTGCCAAAATACCCCCAATATCTCAAATTTTCAAATGTAATATATAAATCCTTGAAATGTTAAAACTTTAAAATGACCCTTAAATACCTCCAAAAGGACCAATATACCCCTAGATGGTAGATAATATTCACCAGGTGTTAAGAATTTCCAAAATCATTAACACACATCTTAAGCCTTAAAGATAACCCAAAAACCCATTCTGGACTAAAATTAACAAGATACGTTCATGGACTAAAGTGACCTATATAGGCGCTTAGAAAACACCGATAAAGCCATTTTGGATTAGCAGAAATGTTTTTAAAGCTTCCATGATTAATGTGATAGTACTATTATGGTTTGTTTAGCAAATTACAAGCAGTTAATTAATCAAGGATATTCGGTCATCCAACCAATATAATGAACTCCAGTCAAGGTTAGTGGAGAAAAGTCCAACATATATATAAACCCACAATCACTGATGATCAGTAGTGTTTTGAAGATTCATTTGGATCTCAGGACGCATAATTCATGCCATGCATATTATATATGCATCACGTATTGATATGAAGTGTGTATTGGAGAAGATTAGATGTAGCTGGCCAGCTATAATCCTTACTTTAAATAAATTTTCCCCTATATATCTACGAGGCTCTGGCTTAAAACTATTGTTGAAAAATAAAGAAACCACAAATAATTTTCTAGTATCGAATACGACATGATTAGAGTCACTACACTGAGAGCTAAGAAAACTTTAACATATTTCCAGTCGAAGGCAGTGGTACACGCACATTTTCTATTCTATTTGATTAATTGAGTCTGGCTGGCCTAATATCTATCATCATGGGAAAATTGCGTTAAAAAAAAAAATTTATTGACTGTGAGAGCCATTTGTTACTTTCACTTTTCTTATAAAAAGTATTACGAAAAAGTGATTAACTGACTTTGAGTACATACACTAATTTAAACTCTCAAATACCTAGCTATTTTATATATCCCATAGAAGAATAGTTCAAATCTACAGTTTTCCGCCTAAAAGGTAAAATACCACATAAAGAACTGTGAAGATATTACGTATACTTGTTGTGTTCCAACGGATTATATATATCTACTTGTCAAATAACAAGAAGTGAAAGAATTCTTTTAGCTTTTATTCCTTAGATCTTTTTAAAATTAATTTTTAGTCTTTATAACTTATCTATTTAACTCCGAATTATACAGAACACAAACTTTCTTTAGAAATAAGCTTTTTCAAAGATTTTTTGGTAACTTTTGTCGCTAAGAGAACGTACTTCTAAGAAAAGTTTAAATATTCTTTTTTAAATCGAGAGTAATTAGTGAAATTGTAAATGTTAAATTAACTATAAAATTACATAAATTAAAAAGGCCAAATTTAAAACAATGTCAATTTAAGAAAGAAAAAAAAAACTAGAGCAAACAAGTAACAACCTAAAGCTCACGCAACTTGGCCTCCACGTCCGCCTGCACCCCCCCCCCCCATTATATTATATGGTTGGTCGGGTGTGGCGACTGGCGAGGCCCGAGGCATTTATATACCTTTTTTTTTTTGACAGGACGGCATTTATATACCTCATCTCTGCAGTTTGAGCTCTGCCTAATTTGTAAGGGCCCAAATCACTTGGTTTTCGTTACTCCCATTTATTATGTCTCCTCCATTTTTTCCCAGCTCGTGAAAACCACGAACACGTGAAAAGTGTGCACACGTTGGCTGTTAAATGAGTAATATTTAGTGCATATTAAATATATATATATATAATATGTTTAATTTCTATTTGATTCATATGGACTGCTAAAATCCGGAGGTCGAACAAGTTTTTGAATCCACTTGCAACCCTCCAACCAAGAGGACTATGTGATTCAAGTCTAGCTATTATACACAATACAGATCAAGTATAACAAGTCTACAGATTTTTCAGCTCAGATATTTTTAAAACATTCCTAAAAATGCTACCATCACTGGATTAGGGAAAGAATAATAAGCTTACCTCATTTTGTCCCACACATCTTCTTCTTCTCTTAGGAATGAACTATCTGATATAAAAGCTGATAAACATATGATGCATATAAACTATTTAGTGAACAAAATCTAGGTACGTAAAGGGTTGTACAGAATGATGCTCCAAAAGCTATGGGCGGACAACAGGACAAGGTAAAGAAGAGAGTGTGCTGCATTAATCCTTTCACATTGCAGTCCTTTAGATTTCTTCATTGGCAGATTTCTCTTGCTCTGTACCTGCTAATATTTCTCTCTCGCACATAACAGTCTTATTACCGTGATGCACCAAGAACAACGGCCACCACATCTCGACACAGAGAGGAGGCAATTCTAATCGAGACATTGTCAGGTTTGACATTTTATTAGAAGTTTGGAACAATATGTGATGTGATAAACATGAAGTTGAGATATTATATAATACTAAAGTGCCAGAGTGTGTGATCCCTCAGATTTTTAATATAACAAAATTTTCTTTTCAGTGTATATATATTTGTTAGAAGATATCATCCTTATCATAGAATTTATATATATATTCCGTGCAACTATATATATTATTAGGTTACCTTGTGAGTTTGTGTGTATGAAAACAAATTGTTAAAACCAGTGTGATCAAGCATGTGTTGTTCCCTTTTTGAAAGAGAGAACTTCTTTTTTAATTTTTTTAATAAATGTTCTAATTTTTTTTTATAGATGTTCATTGCACTTATTTCTTACAATTTATGGCAACGCTTTCAACTTGCTTATCTAAAGATGTTAACAAATGTGTCTTACTGAAGTTTCTGTTAAAGAATTATTGTTGTTTCGTATAGTGCATGAGTTCATATAGTGCATGAGTTCCAGCTGGTATTATGAATTTCTAATATTAACCAAAGAGTTGATGCAAGGTGAAGGCAGCGCCATTGACAAAAAAAAATGTTAGAACATTTTTTTGCTTCACTGAAGCAAAATAACCTTCAATTGCAGAGAAAGATATGATAAGTTTATATGTTTCCACAATTTTTATGGCAAATGGCATCCAAAAATAGGGGAAAAACAAGCTCCTGCATTTTCTGCAGATTGTACAAGGAACAAAACAAATCTTTACAGCATATAGCAACTTTTAGTTATTGCCAATAGAAGGCAGGAAGATTTCAAGTTATTTACATTTTTATGTGGGTAGTTACAGTAGAAGATTTATTTCAGTATATGACTGATGTTAGTTGAATTGCTTCTATAGAGGAGTGATTTCTAATAGCATAATTTACGATTGGAAAGTGATTGGTAATTGATGAACATATTTCTTTTCTTTTGAAATTTGAAATTGGCAGAGAGGGATCTGCTTTGCTATCTGTGTCTACGTATATAGTGAATGAACATATATTGTTCACTGCATTGTAGTGCACATTAATATTTGCATTCTAGGTCTTTGTATGTATAGCTTTTCTATTATATAATCTAAACTCTATTATAATTGACTATTATATAATCTTAACTCTATTTTATTGTAATGCTTCCATGTATGAAACACAGGAGATATATGTATGCAATAGAAGTGAAATATCAACACTTATAGAAGCTCCATGTAGAAATCAGAAAACAGGAACCACCATGGTGAGGAGAAGCCAAAGAGGTGAGCCAACCAACTTAAGGCAAACTTTCGCTCCATGTTTCGACTATTTTATGCTTTATGTAAATTTCTGTTGGGATTATTTTTATACTTTGAGTTTTTAATGTGCATATTAAACTATACAAACTTCCAGAATAATAAGTTAGTTCTTAAATTTGGTTATCGAATGAGTGATTAACAACTTTAGTGCATTTGCTTTCAGCTTCTGATTTTTTTTGGATTTGATAAGCAGTTATGAGCATATATAGAATTCATGTTAATGTGTTAAGATTTTATGAATTTCATAGGTTCCCTTCTGTGCATGTGTGTGTGTTTTGGATTTATAAATACTTTCTCTTTTCCTCAATGTAGCCTTTTACTCTTGACCCAGATGAGCAAGAGCATAAAATATATTTCTGATCACATAATCTATGTTGGTAATGAAGGATTTGACGCATCGTTTGCATTTATATTTAGCTAACATAATCTAAGCATATATCAATGACACTGAGGATGAAAATGAGTATCTAGGGGCATACATGCTCAGCAATGGTGTTTAATAACATTTAGAATGCATGATTTCACCTGTCATAGGATTGACCCATTGAGATATTAGAACCGAGATACTGACGTCTCTCACATGAAAAGAATTTAAAGAAAGTTCTAGGTACATTATGCTCTGTCATTTTTGTTAATTGACAGCGTGAATCCATGCATATCACTTCTTTAGTCTATGCATTTGTATCTCTTGCTATAATCACTGCATTTCCTTCATCTAGGCCAAGTTTTTATATGGAAATGCATTCACACAAGAAGAAAGATAGAATATCAAGCTAATGATACTGAGCAATATCTATAAGTACCTAAGCATTTTGTTGGAGGGATGAGAACATTTTGAGGAAGAAGACATGGCAAAGTTGAGAATATTGGGCAAACCTGACCAATTCCCTACAGAAGGTAAAATTTAACTTTTCAGTTTACATTTTGGGACTCTTATTCCTTTTTCAATGATTTGTCTTCTCTCTTTTTTTTGTTTGGTTTGAGATATTAACAATTGTTCTTTTACTACCAATCTTATTGCATATCTATTGCTTTTGTTTTTTTTGAAATTAATCAGTCTTTGCATTTATAATATTTGGACAAAGAGATTATTAGGCACAAAATCTAAATGGTTCTTTATTTCTTGCATTTATTTTAAAGATAGCAATGGATAAATGTTCTTACATGGAAATGGTACATAGATTACGGTGAATAATTTCAAGAAAGAAATTTCAGCTTTGGGCTGATTGTTTCCTGTTTCTGTTGTCTGCACACATATTTAGTGTTGGATAGAACATTGGAAATGCAAAAGTCCATCATATTATTTTTATCTTTGATACTAATGTTTATGTACTATATACAAAGAAAGAAATTAGTTGTATATGACATGCATCAGAATAGAGGAAAGAAGAGAATATGTAATCTATGCATTACGACAAGGATCAGAAATTGGACACTTTCTTTCTTCGACATTTGTAACTGTTCTCACCAAGAAGCTCTTTTACACATCTGAAGCCATTTGGTTAATGGCATGACAATATGTAGATGTTTATAGTTATGCTGAATAATTGCTACTTGCTGAAGCTATTCTTTATAAATTATTCGGCCAATGTCCTTTTTCTCTGAGATTCTTGACCATGAAGATGGATTCTTGACCATAGCCTGGGTTCTGCCCCCCCTCCCCCCCCCCCCCCCCAAAAAAAAAACCCCACCTAATGTACATCCTTCTACAAGCGGGGGATTAAACCATCAGTTTACATATATAAGCTAATACATATGTATATATATACACACATTAATTTGTCTAATATGATTGTGTACATTAATTTACATGTTTATGTATACAAGTACACACATACAGACATATGTATATATATATATATATATATATATATATATGTATGGAGAACCTGAACAATAATGATTTTCTTTGCATAGTGGTGAATGCATATTACATTAGTAAGGTGAATGCATGTTCTATGTTTCCTGAACAAATTATAATTTTGTATAAAATATAGAATGAGAGGATCCTATATAAAAACTTTATTTTAAAACACTCACATATGACCAGATTTTTTCTGAATCTTCTTATAATTGGCAGAACTAAAAATCTTCAACTGAGAAGCTGTAGTAGCCAATGTCCTCTCATCTGATAGGCAAGAAAATTATCATATCATTACTAAATTGTTGCAACTGAAGATGGATTATCTAGATATATATAACATAGCTACTATGGAACATATCTAGAATTCAAGGTAGCCAAAACTATGGATAGAATCTGCTTCAACATGCCACTCCATGTGAAGCATAAATTCATATTTCAGAATACTGCAAGGCATTGACTTTTTATCTATATGAAAGATTTAGGTTTACTATGCATAGTTTTAAGATGTTATGGCTTTAAAATAATTTTTCTTTTAAACTTTGAGATGTTATGGTTTTGGGTTTTAAAGTGCATATTAACATATTAAAGTAGTTCAATAAGTTTCCTGTCAACAATAGATGTTTATGGAATTACAGTGTAATGAATGTGAAATAAACATATATGGTCTTAGGTTTTAATGTAGATATTGACATATTAAAATTTTTACTTTTGTCTATCTCTTTTACAGACTTTTTGGTTATATATATACCGTTGGCAGAAAATTCTTCATTTTGTCTCTCTTTCTTTCTCTATTTTGGAGGGTGTGTATGAGAAACTTTATAGTTATCACATTGATAAAATTATAGAAAGAACAAATATTTCAATTAAATAGAGTGACTACTTCCTTTATTTTTTAATTACATATCTGTGTATAAAAATGATACACATATACTGATTTCATTTAAATAGGTCGCGTCCGCCACTGTTGCAGCCATCCACCGCGTAAGCCTCAACAGCCGTGCGCGCCACCTCTGCCGCTGGCCGTCGCCATGTTGCCTGTCAGTGCGCCCACCCCATCGCCAGCGCCACCCGACCCCGTCGCCACGCCGCAACCCCTCACCGCTCGCTCAGCACCAGCGCCCCTACCCTCCTGCACCTTCCCTGTTCTGTGAAAGAGGTATGTGGTCAAACCTCTGTTTTGATTTAAGAGAAGAACAAGTCCCAAGGGACAACCCTCCCATCGTGCATTTAGCAAAGTCACCTATTTTGATAATTATATTGTCTTATACCCTAATTTAGACCATATTTTAAAAGATAAATTTGTATATATATTATATTGTCTTAAAACAGAAACTTTATAAATTATTGTATATGTATGCCGTCTGAAATATCATATGTAACCCTATTATTTAAAAAACAACATATCAGACACAAAATTGTACTTACACTCCTGCCTTCTTGCTGAAAATTAAAGATTGCATTATTGTTAAATGTAATTGCTCATTTGATATATATATATATATATATATATATATATATATATATATAATATATCCTATTCTTGCTCATTTGATCATTTTATCATGCATATTAGACATGTTTAGTGTATGCTTTAAAGTTTTAATATGCATAGTAACAGGACATTATATCTTTTAATTGATCTTAGTTTCATGTACTAGGTAGGGGAACATGTCCTTGCTTCCTTTTGCACCAAAACATTGCAATGAAAAGTATTTGGTCTTTCCATGCCTGATTATGGTTAGTGCATGCCCACATATGCCTACAAACAGGGGCCCTTTTTTTAAATAAAAATCTTGATTTATTATCACAGTGACCTACCATCTTTTCTTTAATCAACAGAATAATGCACCATCATCAAGTATGTGATTTGGATATATCATTAATAAAGTAGAAAACCAGTTCCTTTTTTTAACTTGATTCTAAGGTGTGAAAGAGAGAAAGAAAAGTGGATATACAACTCTTTTTTTACTTTGCTGTATCCATTTTTAACTGTAATGCCATGACAGATGATAGTCAAATTGACTTGGAGTTCTATATCTTATTTCAGCATAGATCAGTTTTTTTGAATGTTTTGATAAAATGAGGAGCTCCCATGCAGGTTTGGGCAACAGTGTAATCTTAGCCCTTTATATTAGCCAAATGTATTTTAGGGCGCAATGTGTTTGTCCAATGAAAAAAATATATATATTTTAAAAATATAACTAATAAATATATTTAATTTTCTTTTTTTAAAATGTGTGAGCTTGACTTGTGTGGCATATGGAATTGGACGTGTTCAGTTTTCAGTGCAATAACTGCGGCATCTAGCCTTGCATCAGAATCAGTGTATATTCCTAATGGTATGTTCTTAACACCTGTTACTTTGCTCCTGCTCAAGGTGTAGCATTCTCATGTATATTCATGTTAAGCTGTTGAAAGTGATACTCTTCTTGATATTGTTGCCATTGTGCTTTTTGTATACTGAGAAATGCTAAGTAATAGTTCCAGTATGCCCTAATCACAATATAATTCTAGACTAATCGATTTACAATGTCTTTCAACTTTGTTTATGTACATTACAATTACATAACAGATTTGCTATTGTATTTTTCTTGCCAAAGAAACTGAATGTGGTACCACTGAAGAACATGGGCATGGATCACCCATTATTAAGTAATAACCCGTTTAGCCTCTTTTCCCTCTTTAAGTATTTGATACAAACGTATATAAGGGATGATCAGTCCATGAAAGTTGGGACCAACCATTTCCTAGACTGAACTGGATAATGGAAAACTGGATAGGATCTGGCTCCAGAACATTATCCTCAGTCTTTGAAACTGCTACCATCTGAAACAAACAACAAATATCCTCAGTCTCCACGCCAGTTCTTCCACAGGTAGAGTCTGAAAAAAATGCTGATCATATAAGCCACAATATGTGCTTTGGTTGGTAATCTATCCCATTCTAATTTATTATGTGGTGCTGTTGAAGAACATGGGCATGTTTCACCCATTATTAAGTAATGGCTCACCCACAAGAACACACCCACTGACCTACATCCCAAGTTGTATATTATTACAACATGAAATTGATAAGCACTTTTGGAACTTATAAAGGGCATCAGGAACCAAGCATAGGATTGCCATTAAACTGATTTGGAAACTGAAACAATACCAAAAAATCATCTAGGTAAGTTAGAAAGGCATCATTATAGCCATCATTGTACCATAGATAGAACAAATATTCAGCTAACAGGACCAAGTAGAAATTATCCACTGTAAAATGATAGACCCAACTGGATAGTAGAAGCCCAACAAAATGTAACTTTTGGTAAACATTCATCAAGGCTTACATAGCAAGTACAATTGGACGCTGAGAATAATTTAGATATTTTCTTCATATTACCAGAATAACTGCCAGTAAAAGATAAAAAAAAAAACATATGGGGGAAGATTAATCAAAGAATGCAAACAAAACTGTCAAGCTGGAAGGGTTCAGGCAACCTTTTGAATACCCCCCCCCCCCCCCGCCCCAAAAAAAAAATAGGAAGAGAAAAAAAATGAAGAAGAGACATATGAGTTAACATTATAAGCTATAATAAGCCTCTCAATTCTATGTCCACATGCATTCATAAGTCATAACCTTCCAATATAGCTGCATTAAAAACTATCTGTGCTAAAAGCAAGCCAAAAAATTTTTACCAAGACGGTTCTTCTACAACAGAATTAATAATAAGCTGTTCAGGGTTCTTCTAATGAAGACATGATCATATCAGCTCTAATGTAGGAAAATATGTGGTAGAACCCCACCTTATTATGAGATCTATAATGCTCATTTTTACAGGAAGTCATCAATTGGGCAATACAAGTCATTTCAGAGAACAACCATTTCTTAGACTGAACTGGATAATGGAAAACTGGACAGGATCTGGCTCCAGAACATTATCCTCAGTCTTTGAAACTGCTACCATCTCAAAACATTATCTAGAACATTTCACAGTATTTCAATTAGGAACCAAAAAACTATCAAACAATGGCCAATTAAAAGGACAAAATAAAAACATTTTGACACACATAAATTGAGGAGCAATAGCTCATAACAGGGCTTTTATACTATACTTCAAGCTGAAAGGTTCCATCCCTTACATGAGTTGAACTCTTTCTAGATCCAGACAACAGTTTCCATCCCTCACATGAATTTCTCTCATCTTAGATCCAGACAACATTTTGGGTAGCAAAGGAATCCCTTACTTTGTCAAGATATGCTGAATTTTTCTACCATTTGATTGCAGATTCATCACTATTTGGATATCTAATCATGAGTCCTGTTACCTCGGTCACCGACTAAACAATGCCACATTTTAACCTTGTCTCGCCCTCATTTCCTTCTTTCACTTGGACAAGACTGATCCAGAGTGATGGCCAGGTCTGCAACACCCAATTTGATGAAATCTCAAAGAACACTGTCCAAGGAATCCAAGTGAAGTTAACTAATCATTCAAAAAATATCATGAAGAGTTAGCAAAAATCCTAACTCTCTGAGCTTCTGCAAAAACTATAATTCAATACAGTGATAAGGACACAATTAAAGGTCACATTTTGACACTCATAAATTGAGCAGCAGCAGAACTGATCATTTCATCCCTTCAGTGATCAAGTCACAATTAAAGGTCTATGGCAGCCTGCTCAGCCCTGGACCTTCAAAACAACCATCTTCTAAAATGTCAATTATGTTCCCCTGGACCTTCAAAACAACCATCTTCTAAAATGTCAATTCTGTTCCTTGCTCCTGGGATCCACTCAATTAAGTGTTAGTTTTCATCTACTCAAGGATTCTTCTTTTCCATGTATCATATTTTGAACCAAATTGTGTACGGTATGCCTATAAAACCAAAACTGAGGTATTTGATTTTAACCAGACCACTCCTTTGGCTTTGCTGCTCTCTAGATGTTCTATAGGCTAGGTGGTGGATGACAAATAGGTGAATTGCAATTGGAGGAGGCAACAGGTGAAGTGGCAATATGAGTCCAAAGGCTAAGTCTCTTTTACATGGTAGTTTTAACTTATCTTCCTTGCCACATAGGCAGCAGGTGATGCATGGAATTATGTGTGGTTTTGAGTGGATTTTCCAGTGAAAGAGAATTCAACTCTAGCTTCTTTGGATTTCAGGTTTTTAACTACTTTTAGAATGATCATTGGATATTAGGAGCAATAATCTACATTCTAGATCAAAAGAGGCCTTCTAAGCTTTATCTATTTTCTACCCTCTGCATAAATTTCTCTCCCTGCCTCTCCTCATGTTTGCTTTCAAACACCGAAAAAATTGATCTTATTGTACCATTTCTTGGGACTCTGTGACCCACCCACAAGAACAAACACACTGACCTACATGGAAGGCTGTATATTATTACAACATGAAATTGATAAGCACTTTTGGAACTTATGAAGGGCATCAAGAACTAAGCATAGGAATGCGGATATAATTTTGTTGTTTACTATTGTATAGAATTATTAGTTGAATCATTAAACGACATTTAGAATTATAATTTATCTTATGTTTAAATATCTATAAATACAATTATCCCATGTTTGAACTGATTTTCTAGATGCAAATTCCTCATTTTTTTCCATCAGAAAAAATCTAAGAATCACCCAGTTGTTAGATTACAGGGAAGATATAACTGCATGTTGGTTCCGTCACCGCACAAGCCGCAGTCTGCTCCATCGGCGCCTCTTACGAACCCTCGCCTATCGATAGCCCATTTCCACATGCACCTCCCCAACGCTCTCTCTACTCACGCTATCTCAACTAAAGAGAATTCTTTACAAATAATTTTATTAACATAAAATTTTTCTCTGTGTGGCGGATTAATTTTGTTGTTATTTCTTTGTTAATGCGTAGAAGATAGTCTTAATATTTTAATTCTTTGTTCTTAATATTTTAATTCTTTGTTAATTTTTTTATATTTAAAACATTCACATGCGATGCATGGGCATAGAATTTATGATAAAATCTATTGTGTAATTGTTTTATTCATATTCAAATATTTTAATTCTTTGGAAAATATACTGTTCTCCTGTGACATCGTTTTTCCCAAATTGTTTCTAATTTTGCTTCTGTATGTTAGTAACTGCACACTTTCTAGCATCTGTAAAAGCTATCACCTGAATGAGAAGAAAGTTCTCAAATACTGGGAATAATACAGATTATATTACAGAGCATTTAACCCACAGTACAATAAATGTTAAAGTTGTTTATGATTGCAGGATCATAATGGGACTCTTGAAAGCAACAGAGAGATTTGGTGATGTGTTCATTTCCAGGAAAAGTAACATGATGTCCTTTTATCTCTTTCCCAAGACTGACAACAAAATGCCATGTCTTCTTAAGCGATGAAGGCTTTAGGCATTCCAATCCTTCGTACTAATACTAATTCTACCACCCCTGACAGGTTACCACTTTATGATGAACCAAAGCTTGCCTTTGTAATCTATCTATGGCATCCAAAGACAAAGATGAATTGCTGGGGAAGCCTAATGATTATGATGGTGGATTCTTCAGTGTGGATGTAATTTTCTCTTGATGTAAACTGTCTTTTGGACTTAGGAAAGCCACATGAACTTTCTTCTAAGGCATTTTTATATTTTTTACATGTGTTTACAGATTACAACACTCTCTGTGCACTAAAATGACCCGATGAGGGTGGTCCACACAGTCTCCATGCTCTAGGCCAAGTTGACGGCGACAGCGATGACCTCGGAGGCGGCACTGAACTTCTGGATGCAAAGGGTCTCCTCGAGGACGATCTCGCATAAACTCTTTACAACAACCATGTATAGCAACAAAGGGTTTCATCGGTAGCAGTTGTAGCAACAAATTTCAAAATTAACTGTTAACTCTTTACAGCAACCATGGAGTTCATCAGATTGACTCTTTATTTGTGCTATCTTATATTGAGTTCTTGATAAAAATTTTAATTTGTGATTTTGATATTTTGCAGCGACTCTTTAGTTGCCCTTTTTTTCCAATTGTTATGTTTGGATAAACATTTATGATCTTAAGGTTTTTTAGACTTGTTCTCAGAGTCCAAAAATTAGTCTTATTTTTGAATTTTTATGTGCTTTTATATAGAACCGCTAAACATCTTTGACAATTGTGTAGAGGTATTATGAATTAACAGACATATGATGATTAAGAAAGGGTCTTATATGTTTATCAAAAGTAATGTCATTATCATATTAAATTATGGTAGGAAACGTAGTTTTAGATCCTTGAAGTTGTGTGATCATGTGTGTGAGCATGTTTTCTGTTTGATTTTTGTTTCAATTACTTGATTATATTTTGTGTGTGGTTTCTGTTCCAGTTATTTGACTATGTTTTCCGTGTGATTTCTTTTCCAATTGTATCTCTCATTGATAATGAAAATATATATTATATTTCCAATTAAATGCTACTACATTAAAATATTAGA
The DNA here is from genome assembly GCA_014218235.1 of Colocasia esculenta. Taxonomy (NCBI): domain Eukaryota; kingdom Viridiplantae; phylum Streptophyta; class Magnoliopsida; order Alismatales; family Araceae; genus Colocasia; species Colocasia esculenta. Next base: position 60,501,337 of record CM024754.1, read on the forward strand.
TGCTACGTTTTGGGGCAGTCACTTGACAGTTTTGGGGCAGCCACGTGGCAGCACCATATTAACTATTTTTTTGCCCAAAATATTCATGTTCCGACTTCTTCTATCCTATCTCTTTCTCCCATGTTCCGGCATATATGCACGTTGTCTTCTTCCCCCAACTGTAAAATAACTTGAGAGTTTTCTTCCTTACATCAACTCTGTGTTTCACTTTTTTTTCTTTGTGTTTCACTTTTTTTTTCTTTTTCTTTTGCATAGCGGATACTGTAGCACAATAGTAATCGGGCTGTTGCGCTACAGTAGTTACTATTCATTTAGATTTTTTACTTATTTTTTATTAGTTTTAATTTTTTTAAAGATCTAATTGTGTAAGATTAGTTGTTTTGATTTATAATTTTTTTTACAAATATAAACAAATAACATTAAAAAATTACACATACTGATATGTGTTGATACGGGATCCGATTGATGATTCGTTGCTCGCCGATCACATGACCCGTGCGATTCATGAGCTGTTGATTCTAATTAATGTATCTTAGTTATATATTTATAATATTTTAAAAAAAATTGAAAAATATAAAGAAAACGTCTATTTAAAAAACTCATAAGATGACTATTATAGTGTCAAATAAAATTATTTTTTAAAACCTTCTATAATGAAAAATTCAGGGCACTATATCCTTCCTTATGTAAACAAATTAAGATGAAGAAAATTACTTATATTGCATAATCAATTGTGTTTACTAAATAGTTCACTAAATCTTATATTTGTATTGGCATGTGTTCATACAAGATAACCATTTTATATCTCTAATATAAATTAAAAAATTGCTGATAATTTATGATAAAATTTATTGTGTAATTATTTTATTCATGTTTAAATATTTTAATTAAATTAGTTTAACAAATAAATTTATAATTAAAATTATATAATTTAAAAATAATATATATTTATTAATATATTTTATAATCAAACGCCGTATATAACACGGGTCTCCAACTAGTTATATTATATGGTTGGTCGGGTGTGGCGACTGGCGAGGCCCGAGGCATTTATATACCTCATCTCTGCAGTTTGAGCTCTGCCTAATTTGTAAGGGCCCAAATCACTTGGTTTTCGTTACTCCCATTTATTATGTCTCCTCCCATTTTTCCCCAGCTCGTGAAAACCACGAACACGTGAAAAGTGTGCACACGTTGGCTGTTAAATGAGTAATATTTAGTGCATATTAAATATATATATATATATATATGTTTAATTTCTATTTGATTCATATGGACTGCTAAAATCCGGAGGTCGAACAAGTTAAAGGTTTTAACTTGGTGTGAAAATTTACGTCTGCCTCTAATTTTTCCCGAAATTTTATTAATCCACAGGTAGGTAATGTTCTTGTTAAGCTTATGAAAACAATCTTAACGAAATGTGGTTCCCCTTTAATTTTGTATGTTGTTAAGTTTGAAGGGGGTTGATGCCAGTAATTGATGCACATATATATATAGGATGATCATACATACGAACATATATATATAATGCCTTGTATTATGTGTCGTCTCGTCACTTATTGCACATCAAATAGGCAGAAGCTGCTTAGTTTAAAACCATATATATGTGAGTGCATTCGGTGGAGTTACTTGTCGGTGTCAATTATTAAGGCTAGGGGGTTAATAAAAATAAATCTAACCACATACATTGTTTGACATGTCAAAAAAGATGGGGTCAAAGATGATTTAGATATTTTAGAGATATCTCTAAAAAATATATGTAAGTTGAAATAAATCATTTCATATTTTTGTCGTGATAATTTATCTTCATCTCTTATCCTTATTTTTCTCCTCTATTTTTTTTATTTTTATTTTCTATTTTTTAAAACCTTAAAAAGGAGGGTCGACTTTGTTTCTTGTTTATTTTTATGTTTTATAGAACTATTTGTGTAATATATTACGCTTTATAAACAATGAAAGTTTATGCTTCATAAAATTCAATGAAGTTACTAATAATATATATATATATATATATATATATATATATATATATTACAAAATCTAAAAAATTACTACAAAAATATAAAGAGATTATATGTTCTTTATCTTAACTTAAAAAATTGTTTTGAATGACATCGGAATGATGAGAAAATTATATTCACCTAACACCATTTCTTCCGAATGAAGAAGGTATAATGGTAAAAAATGAAAGTTGTATCCCCACACTAACAATATTTCCATCAAACGAAGGATAGTGTTATCTTCAAAAATCTATCACTAAAATATTAAATAATAAATAGATTAAGGATGGGGATAACATATCTCCAGATTAATTTACATCATCCCCATTTTTCCTATCCACATACTAAACAAGACCTAGTGTCTATTTGGTATGAGATTAAATAGACGATAAGAGTTAAGTTAACCCCATACCAGATTTGTTACCTCAAAAAAATGAGATAAATATGGTTTAAGTATTTTGAGGATACCCTAAAAAAATGGGGGTAACTTGAGGATAGCTTATCCCACCTTCTCGATGGGATAGCTTGTCACTGTTAATTTCTACACCCATTTTTCTCCAAAATCACCCTATCCACTCTCGCACAGGATTCGAGAAGTCAGCGCCCTCGCAGAGATGGGTGTTCACTCGAACAGGGTTTATGATCGATCTCATCTTTCGCCAGATCTATCGAGTGTTGATCACCAACTCTTCGAGCAACGGGGGCTCATCCTCGAACGAGGCGGCACCCCAGCAAGAATAAATGTTCGCGGTGAAAATTGAGACGTTTCATATAGTGATTAGGTCTCCCTAATCGCAGTTACCAGTATTGAAGCGCCTTTTGACTCTCCTGTGGGGAACCGCTCGCTGCACTGCTGCTCTCTCTTTCGTCCCCCCTCTGCCAAGCTTTTCAACGATGAGGCCGCCGTCGGACACTCTTTCGTTCGGGTGCACGGTCGCTCTCTGGTGTTCGGACCAATGAGCTCGCCGTCAAACACTCTCTCCGGTGGTGATCACTGCGTTAGACACGGACTAGAGGCTAAAAAATAATATGATTTTTGCAGGAGCAATGCTACCTACCCAGTTAGCTGGATAAATTATTTTTCGATCAAGTATAGGATATCTAGCCATTTTTTGTCGATATTATTGATTATTTTATTGTGGATTCGTCTTCAATATCTTTTTTACAAAATTTGTAGAGTCAAATATTGAGATCTAATTAATATCAACATTTTTTATCTTAATGTTAAGAGATTCAACATAAAAAATCTCTAGACCAGTGAAACTTTCTTTGAAGCACACGAGATTGGAATTGGAGATTATTCGTCAAAGAAGTATAATCATGACAAAGAAGATGATGCACAAGATCATCATCTCCCATCACCCAAGTTTTTTGTCCACGATCTCTACTCTGTTGTATCTTTTCTTAAGATATTTTATCTTTGTAAATATTTGAGGTTACTATCTATGGTTTAGGTTATATTTTTTATATTTACTGTATAGTCTATGAATTTAGATTTTCTTCTTTTTAGATTAACTTTAACATTGTCCAAAAGTTCTTACCCTTCTTCTAGGATATGCCCCCATTGTCCTCAATGTGGCCTTTAACCCTCTATTCTATTTTTTTAATCTTTAATAAAGTTTGTTATTCACCTTTTTTTTTTTAAGCAATGCTTGCCCAATACTTAACTGTGCAGCAAAATTAATATAATTTGCAACTCTCATGTGATCACTTCACATGATGGTGACAACATAAGGGACGTTAGATGTTTTAATTTTTTTCTCCACTCTCTTAGACAGATGAATACCATATCTATCCCAGACACATATGAGAGTAAAACCCATTAACCCATACAATATACTTAGCCCGCTCCAGAGAGTATAAAAAGTCTTTCTCTTAAAAAAAAAAACACAAGATCAATTGAGATGAACAAAGAAAATCAAATCAAATAGGACAACAATCATCACCCCAATGGCGCTCATCTGTTCTCTCTTAAACCCGTAGCCTGGCTGAAAATTATCACCCCGGATCAGACGTATGTATATAGAAAGTACATGGTGTAGTGGAAAAATTAAATATGATCACAAAACAGTACTGTGAGCATGTATATTCTATAAAATGTGTAGATATCAATTAGTATTCTGATGCCACATATACAAATTAAGATACTAATTAAGGTGAGATTAAAAAAAAAGAAACTCGAGTTCAGGATATAAGTTCGCCTACGATCGAGGGTTAACTATAACTTAAGTTCCTTAGGTTTATTAGTTTATAAGAGCAGAACGAACCAATTAATCTAGCAAATCTCAGTTCCTACGAAAAGCATCGAAACCACAAGCATGCATGTAACTAATTAATATTTAACGACGTGCATATATATACACACACAGAGGAGGAAGGCAATGTCGATTGTTTTGATATCTCTCTGTGGAGTCTCATTTTCCAATATAGAATAACAGAGGAAAAGATGTTGTGATGATGATCAGCAGTTGATACCACACTGGCCTACATATTACAATAACACCTGGCTGTGCAAAAAAACACATGTAGAAAATGTCTACATAGTACAATAACACCTGGCTGTGCAACCAGGCAGAGAGGGTTCCCTGGTTTTGACTGGCCCCCTGGTATTGACCCTGTCAAAAGGGGGATTTGCTGAGGGCTGCATACCATTTCCATTTTCTGAGTCCTCTGACCATGCAACTCATGGACCATTGCTCAATATGTACTTTTGAGACATCAAGATGGGGAAGAGAAGCACCATATAGAAGACTAGTAGGTAGGTGTCCCCCCCTTCACTTGTGAACCCCCCCCCCCCCCCCCCCCACTGCGCCCCCCACCCCGCCAAGCTCCCCTCACCCACCACCGGGAAACCCCCCCCCCCCTGCGAAGCCCCCCCTTCACCTGTGAAGCCCCCCCCCCCCCCACCTGCGATGCCCCCCCCTTCATCTATCATCTACGAAGCGCCCCCCCACCCCACTGTGCCGCCCACCCCACCCGCCAAGCACCCCTCACCCACTATCGGGAAACCCCCCCCCCCCAACACCGTCGGCCGCCGCACAGAGAGAGAGAGAGAGAGGAGAGATAGAGAGAGAGACAGAGAGGGCTTATCGGAGGAGAAGACAAAAATGACACGGCAAGATCTGATAGAGGCTTCGACGGCAGTGACGGCGACTTCCGGCGACCCACGGAGGCGCACGACGATGGGTCCCGGCGACCCACGGCGGCGAGAGAGAGAGAGGAGAGAGAGAGAGAGAGAGAGAGTAGGGGGGAGAAAGAAGAGACATTAGCGACCAAAAACATCGGTCACTATTCAGTCTCTAAACCCACGTGGCTATAGAGACCAATTTATTTCAGTCACTAATCGGTCACTATTAGTGATCCATTAGTGACCGAAAATAAATCGGTCGCAAACCTCTATTCTATGCCCGGGAAACGGTGAAAATCAATCACCGAAAGCTCAACGGTCACTATTCGGTCACTGATTAGTGACCGAAGATTAATCGGTCACTATAATATTTTGTTAGCGACCGAATATTTTCGGTCACAATTCAGTCACTAATTAGTGACCGAATAGTGGCCAAAAATTTCGGTCACTATATCGTTCTCTAAAACCGTTTTTTCTTGTAGTGGTTGATCCGATTTCAAAGGACATGAAGGGGATGCCAGTGTCAGCATCGACACCTGCGAGTCTCGGCGCTTGGAAAGTCAGAGGTTTGGCGGTGGTCCTGTATTGACTCATCGTGCGTGACAAAGACCACCAACGGCACACCAAACTCCTTAATTATAGGTCCTAGGCATCAATCGCACGACGAGAGATCAAGAGACGATCAAAAGTAAAAATAATATTATATCTCTACATTAGCATTGTTTCCTACCAAACAAATAATGGGGTTGTCTTCAAAAATATAACCCTAAAAATATCAAGTAAGAGGTGGATTAGGAATTGGGATAATGTATTTTTAAATTAATTTTTATTCATCTCCATTTTTTTTAATCTCGTAACAAATAGACACTAAATTAAGAAACTACTGTATATATGGTAAAACCCAGTAATTAAATAACCTTTCCATTATATTAATCATGCCTTCCCGGCCTATATATAATTCAGGCTAGCTTAGGGCTTTAAATCAAAATGCAAAACATATAAAAAGGATACAAAAAATCGTCAATGGAATAAGTAATCTTACATGATGGACAGCCGTCGATGGCCATCATGTAGAAAGTAATGACGCAAAATTAAGCATGTCTTCATGGGATTTTCGCAGAAAACATATGTCTAATTATGTTTCACCATTTCTCCTTGAAACTCTTGCATTTCAACTTAACATCTACTTTCTTGATGCGATTCCAATATTATGTTTCTTTTTTCTTGCAGAAAACATTATAAGTTTCATTCTTTTAGTAACTGGAAGACCTTCATCAAAATCTAGCTTAATATATATGTTTAAGACATGTATGGAATATGTTTATACATTCAAAGTTGGGAATATATGACTCCATCCAAATTTGATTATTATACCCCATTTATGCTGGTAAACTTTCAATCTCTGTCCATATACATGCATGCAGCTAGCGCTTTCTAATCCACAAATTAATGACAAGGCAACTCATATATATATATATACTCCATTTCTCTGGACTGTCTCTCTCTCTCTCTATCTATCTATCTACGTATAAATATTTGTTTGACAGTATGGTGCAGTGGCCAGTTATCTATCTATCTATATATATACTAAGCTTAGGTAACTTAATTTGTTGAGAATTATATATGAACATTTTTTGCTGCGGGAAACCAAGGCAAATTTCATCAACTGTCAAGCAGCTTCCACGATCACTCGTAAGATGAAACAAAGGTACCAAATTTATACATAGTCCCCACTCCTCCTCCGTATGGGCCCCACTCCGAATCATATCATTACCTGACAGCAGTAACAACCTTCTTTCCCCACCACACTGCGCATTTCAAGAGTGGATCGGTCCGCTTTGCCCTCCTGGCGGTTCGGGGATTGGCTATCCCCCAGCGAAGTGAGCGAATAGTACAACAGCTGTCTACCAAAGTCCACACACTGGCAACAGTGGTAAATTTTAGCAATGAGAGGGCTCTGCGCGGTCACCACACGCTCCCGGGGCCGAGTGGGGCCCGGCGGCCTACGTGAACAGAGGAGCCCCATGCACCCGCACCCGGGAGGTGATCGCATCACCCCACCACAGCTTTTCCAACCTTCCGAATCCCGCCGCGCTCTCCTCTCTTAACTGGTTTCTGTTCCTTCGTAGGCTCTCGATCGAGCAGCTTTCCCCCCGTAGGCCGTAGCAGAAGAGAGGAGGGGAAGAACAAGACATGGAGCTGTTCTTCCATTTTTCTCTGTTTGTTATCAGTTTCTTGCGTTAACCCTGAGTATGCAGAGGAAAGCTCCAAGATCGTCCTTACTGTTTTTTCTTCGATCCATATAATTCTCTCTTTGTATATTTCCTTCTTCAAATCCTTCCTCCCATCGCTACCACTGGGCATCAGATTTTCTTGGGAAGGCGGATGGACGCGATCTCGTCTCCTTCCTTAATCCATCTGGGACGAGATGCGTAGTTGGCACCTGCATCTGAGGGAATTCGTGTTCTTCTGTGCCTAGGAATCGCTGTTTTGGAGCACATCTTTCCGGTGGAGCAAGCACGGAAGAAGATTTCGTTTCCTGCTAGTGTCTTCTCTACAAAGGCATGTCATGCTCCACTTCTCTCTGTCACCAAATTCTTTCCCCTGCGCGTCACTTAATTTTATCTTCTCTTTGTTCGGATTTTTTGATCCGTTCAGTAAACTTTCGTCTACTCGTGAGATTGCTGTGCACCGGCAGCTGATCGTCTATGTTGATTCAAAACGTACAAGTGTTCTGTGATCGTCTCTTGCATGCGTCTTCTTCTTCCATATTGAAACGTTTGGAACACAAATTTTGTTGGTTACGTTAGTATTATATGAATTCCAGAGGTGATCCCCAAGAAAATCTTGTCGATTGTTACCAAATATAATCAATTGCTTCTCCAGATTCGGCATCCCATCGATCGCAAACCGCGGATGAGCACCTTCATTTTTATTTTGTACCGCTAAAATCAGCATTTTCTTTGATTCTACTTCGGAACAAAACACATACTTTTCAAGACAACACCTGCTTTTTTTTATGTGTGTTCTCCCTTTCGATGATACTAACCGCAGCATCATACGTACGCTACATGTCTCACTTTCGCACGTAGCTTCAAAGATCACGAACCTGAAGTAAAGCGTGCGTTCCGTCCCTTTCGTTTTCCCACGAAGAAAGAATTAAATCCGAAGATTCTTCTGGTTTATGCTGAGATAGCTGCCGTCGTCTCCTCTTTCTCGTCCACTTCGATTATCTTGCTTTTAGTTTCTACAATTTAATGTAGTCTTCAGACTGGTTATTATATATATTTGTCCCTTGCCAGGTCCTCAGACATGGAAGCTGATGATGCACCGTCGCCACCTTCGGCAGAGCCGGCTCTGGTAATATCATTTTTCCTCGGAATACAAACCTCCATATTGCGATCACCTACTCCCTCCCTCCAAATCCGAGTGCTCGTGGCCAATAAATGCAGAAGCAGCTTATCTGCAGGTTAAATTCTTGTGAAAAAAGTAGAGAGACAACATGGACAGGGTGAGGATCTGGAATGGCCTCACGATGATGGCATGCAACCACGATCGTAGCTAGGGTGGTGCCTGCTATAAGATGTTCTGCTGCAGCTTTTCTTCTTCTTCCTTTTTTAATCCATTTTGTTATTGTGCAACGATGGAATATGCTTGTGTTCAATCTCTTTTGTCCGTTTTCTCAGGAAGTGAAGTACTACTACTCCAAAAGGAACTGCTCGGATGCTCCCGAAGGCAAGCTGTCGCCGCCGCCTCTGAGCAGACAAACACTGCCGCTGAGCTCGGATCCTACCTTCTGTGCGCCAGATGGAGGGAGCAACGATACTGCCACTACAGGACTCTCGCTACCGGTGCCCACAACCACCTGCATCCTCCTCCTAGGTCATCATTAGTGTTTGTTCTCTCGTGTATGCATGTCGATGCGTGCTGGAGCATGTCATTTGTTTTGGTACTCGATATATGGATACGTCTCTGGGCATGAACCAATCCGCTCCATCTCTCGTCTGGTGCTTGAAATTTGGAAATGCTAAATACAATTTGATAACTTACTACTCCTTGTTTGGTGAACACCCAGATCTGTTTGAAGTTGGCGGGTTTTACGAAATCGACCATCAGCAGTTACCTCCCAAATCCCCGATTCACCTCAAAGATATCCGCGTCGTTATGGTTTGTTGTATTCGCAGCAGTACTGGTTCATTGACGCCATTGCTTTTGCAGTACTATAATCAGTTTGATCTGAGCGTGAGGAGCTCTGGGTGTTGGGTTTACTTGCAGGTGTCCGAGAGGACAAGATTAAACGTGACCGTGAGCTTCCCCAGCGCGTTCTCTCTGCGGAAGTACTTTGCAGAGGTGAATCCACCCGTCGGATCGACGGCGCCAACTCCTCTGGTACTGCCGCAACCGGAGCTGGACGAGCAGTTCGTGATGGGTTTCAACCATGCCGGCAGGATACTTCGCCGGCTGATCCCCTCTTCGGAGGTGGAGGAGGAGGTGCACCTGGAACGCTTCTGGTTGGTGGCCCCCAAGGCGCAGGAGAGCGAGGCCATGCAGCTCACTGCAGAAGCCCAGGAGGAGGATAAAGAGGAAGACGAGGCTAAGGTTCCGGCGAGCTCGTGCCTTCTTGCGCTGAAAAACGCCGGGCTGGTCGAGTGGGGCGTGCGGCGTAAGGTCAAGTACATCGGGCGGCACAGGGAGGAGATCCCGGCGTTGGTGACGGCTGTCAAAGAAGAAGGGCCGATGGAGGGTTGTGGGCATGTTGGGAGGAAGAGGGTACGTGAAGTCGGTAGGAACAGGAAGAAAAAGAAAGATGACAGGAGATTTAAGAAGCTGAAGCGGGTCAATGGGGACGGGGCCAGCGACCGCAAGGTCTTCAAGGCTACCAAGGACAGATGGTCATCTGAAAGGTCCGCGCGCGAAATAGTACACAAACTTCATCTTTAATTAGTTCTTTCACGAGTTACTGTTGATTTCTTTCTTTCCTTTGTGAGCTCAGCGATTCGTCTTCCTTTCTCTCCGTGAGGTGCAGATACGAGGCAGCGGAGCTGAAGCTGTTGGAGATCATGAAGCTGAAGGGGGCAGTGCTTGGCAACCCCATCTTGCGACCGGAGCTGAGGGAGGAGGCGAGGAATTACATCGGAGACACAGGCCTGCTGGATCACCTCCTCAAGCACATGGCCGGCAAGGTGGTGTCGGAGGGCAGTGAGCGTTTCCGCAGGCGCCACAATCCGGAGGGCGCCATGGAGTACTGGCTGGAGCCCGCTGAGCTGCAGGATATGCGGAGGAGCGCCGGAGTGATGGACCCCTTCTGGTTGCCACCGTCTGGATGGAACCCCGGGGACCCCATCACTCCATATGGCGCGGTAAGTGGGAAGGAGATCGAGTATTTGAAGGAGGAACTCGCCAGCCTCAGGAGGTGCTCTCTCTCTCTCTCTCTCCATCGTACACACACTCATTCACACATACAAAACCTACAGCGATGTGTCTTTCTAACGTATTGGGTTTTGTCTGCAATTCGTTTTGACTACAAAAAGGGATATCGAATGGTTGCGATCTCTTAAGCTGCAGGAGGAGGAGGCCCAAGACGCCCAATCCCGAGCTGATGCTGCCAGTATTCTTAAAATGCAGGTTTGTAATCTGAAAAAACAAATAGATGTGTAATTAAGAACTTTAAAATTCCCACCTTTTTTCCATTAATCTAGGAAAAGAAATGTCACCGAGAGTTTGTTATCTTGCGGTAACGAATTTTCTTGTTGCCCGAGAAAGCTTGTGCCTTTTACTAACTGGCTGGATCGTTACAAATATTGCTGCTCATCAGGAGAGCTACGAGAGTCTATCGAAGTGCAACGCCAAGCTGGAGGAACAGGTGGCCGCCATGGCGACTTGCTTACAAGTGATGAAGGTGCAAACCCCCTGCATAGTGTTAACAGTTTAATCTTGGAGACGAGTACTTTTAGCATTATTTACCAGATTTAACAACTGTTTAAATTTCCCAAGTGTGAAATATATATAGCTGTTGTGGCGATGGTACGATGGTGATGCAGGAAGAGATGCGGTTGCTGAAGCTGGACAAAGAAAAGAGAGAGGCCATGGACAGGGAAACGGAAGCGAAGAGTGGAGAGGTGGTCGGTAGCGACGGGCGTGATGATGAGAAGACGAGTGATGAAACAAGAACAACGGCAAGGAGCACGAGGGCCAACGGCATCACAAACAGCAGCAGCAACACCAACAGCAATAATAAGAGTACTGAGAGCAGCAGCGACGGAAGGACGGTACGGCGTAGCGGGTTCAGGATATGCAAGCCGCAGGGGACTTTTCTGTGGCCAAACATGGGGAGCGGCGCAGGCATCTGCAGCACCACCGCCCCGCACCCAAGCAGCGCCAGCGGCGGCTACGGCAGCAGCATGATGTCGTCTCCCAACGTCGCGGTCCCCGCAGAGGACCCGTGCGGCGTCCCCCCAACTCCCCACTCGGCTTCTTCCGCCACGTCACCGCCGAGGCGTGTTTCCCCCGTCGCTGCCCCTCGTGCCCAGGTGGTGGTGGTGGTGGCCCACCACCAGCAGCAGCAGCAAGAGCGCCTGGTATCGAGCGAGCGGACGGATAGCTCCGACAAGACCTGCGCCTCTTTGCAAACTCACACGCGGGTGCGTCCCTTAATCGAAAATACCGCCCCTGCTTAGTTCTATCTACTACAATAGAATTGACGTTATATATAGGTCACTTTGATATTTAGATAGATCGGAGATATTTCCACTCTATCTCTGATCTATCTAAATAGCCGATATGACTTGAAAAAATTATTATCTAGTTTGAGGCGGACTTAAGATGCCCACTCCGTGCACAATTCGAGTGAGACCTGAAATCTTCAATACATCGCAGGCCCCACCGATTTGTCTCTAGTGTCGGCACTTGACAATTCGTTTTAAATAGATAATAAGTCCTACTCTATTTTTATCATTGGGATCTTGGGTTTGAAGCAAAGAAAAAATAATAAAAATAGGAAATTCTGCTCTCTATACTCTTATCATTGGGATCTCGGGTTTGAAGCACACATAAAGAAGAAAAAAAAAAAAAAAACAAACAGAGAAGCCTAGCCCACGTCAGTGCCCAAGAAACCCATATATATGATGGGTCTCTTACCCAATTAACCTACCTACTTACTTATCATTAGTACTTATTTATCCCCTACTTTGGTAGCAGGCATCTGCGCTTACTCAATATCGCGGGAACTTGGAGAAATGGGAGCCGGATGGGCGCTCCGGAGGTTGGAGCACGATCAGCACGGATCTGGCGCTCTCGTCTTCCTCCTATTCTCGTTGATTGTTCTAGACCTTAACCGTATGTTTCAGGTGGTGAGCGGCCAACTTGACTTTTCTTTCCCCCTTCCAGAAAACTTGCATGCGTCGTCCATTCTCATGTTCATGTGTCTGATATGACCCTCCGGGCCTCTTCTTGTCCCCTGAGTTACAAAATTCGTGGAGCAGGACAGAATTGGTGTAGAGGGAAAAAAAAAAAGATTTATAGCTTTACTCAAGGATGCAGTACGTAGCTCGGGAAGGAGAGGGAAGGAAGTTCAGAGATGAACACTAGTATTCTTGAAACGAAATAAAATATCATTTCGATACTGATGGTGACCAATCACGTTGTATAAACGAACCTTTGAATCCATTCAGTTATGCGTTTATATTAGTTCGTCCGATGAAGATGTTATATGATCAAACTGACTGTGGTCTAACCCATTTTATTAACCGGATACAATTCCGTGATGCCCTTGGAAGCAAAAAGTGTCATTTCTAACCATATAATTATATAATATATATATATATATATATAGATATATGAGAAACTAAGACAAGAAGGGATTCTGGTGTGCTCATCCAGTGTTGTCCCAAACGATCGATGACGATGATGCAGTGGAGCCTTATTTGATAGGGTAAAAGTATTATTGAAGCTTATGCCGCTAGTTGACAATTAGATGAAGTGGCATGAGGAAACCGAGATGGTGGAAGCAGACAGACTGACCGCAGATAATGGGAAGTACTCGATGGTAGGGGTGTGTAAAAATTGAACCAAATAGAAAAATTGAATTGGACCAACCAGTTCAGTCCGATTTAGTTCAATTTGAGCCCCCTACTCGGTTCAATAAGATTTCACATTATGAAATCGAGTAAATCAAATATGTATATATACATAATCCTATTCTACAACACAAAATATGCCGTAGCATAGTTAGTGATATCTCACCCGTGAGATCTTGTGTTCGAAACTCACGGTAGGCTTAATTGTAGACATTTTTAGAAAAAAAATTGCTAAAACTAATCAACACTATAGAGAATAAAATCGGGAACCTCTAGTTTAGAAACCAGTGCCTTAGCCATCAGGCCACGAAAGACATTGCGACATTGAATTCTGTTTGGCCAAAAATAGGTCAACCTAGACCAAACTGACTCATGTTCACCCCTATTTGGTGGACTTCACCAACGATTATTGTTAGCGTGCCTATAGCACTTCTATGCAATCCTTTGATGACTCCCCTAATGCATGATGATATAGTCTGTCTTGACCTGATATTTCGAGCTTGAAAAGATGAAGACTGTGTCAGCTCCAAGATAACCTCCGACTAGGAGCTAGAGGTGGAGAACAAGCGCTCTGTTTGGCCAGTTTTCTTCAACTTGTAAAGAAGTCGATCCTAGGGATGTGGGTCCTAAAGACTATTATGAAATATGATTAGATGGCAAAGTAAGAGGAGATGGGTGAATTGACCCTGCCTGATAAAAAATTTCACCTACAATTTTTAACCAAACTAAAGAAATTCTTTTGTACAACGAAAAACAATAAACATAATTTGACGAACCTTGCAAAACCAACTATCCTATAGCATACATAGAAGGGAGATAAAAGACAAAGAGCAAACTACGATGCTAAAATTTTAAGATGGTTTGACCATGCATAATGTGTGCCTACGTCCACCTCTCACTGCAATGTGGCTCACATGTGTTCTCACGCTCCGACGCAGAATATCGGAACGTGAGGCAGTTGCAAGTAAACGGGTATAGAGCGAGTACTAGACATCAAGCCATTGCACAATGAATAATATATACTAAAGAAAATTTCTTTCATTAATAACTTTCCAAATGTCTAGTTACAACCACTAATATCAGAGCCAATCTATAGGGCCCAATTACATTGAATAAAAGTAAAAGACTAAACTAAGACTCTATCATAGCACTAGGACACTAGGGTACTCTTGACATCACTCCTGGTCGTTCCAGTCCTCTTGAGTGTCTTAGTTAGTTCATCCTCGGTCCTCCTGAGAACAACACAATGACAAATAACGCAGGGTGAGCGATAACGCCCAGTAGGACTTAAATCTCAATAGTCAAGCAGGCTTTAAATAGTTAATGCATTAAAGGCAGAATAACTAATGATAGAGCGAGAGAGTCAAGTAAAAGATAGCAGGATAGCACGTGAACGAAATAACACAAGTTCCCAAATATAGCAAGAGTGTCGAGTATAGCACCATAGCAAGAGTGTCGTATAAATAGCACAACGAGTATAATATAGACTTTTGTTAATAGACAACGAGAGAACATAGCACTTTTTGATTTCCATTTAGATAGTCGAGATAGATAGCACTCGAGTGTAATGCCAAACACTATGATCATTTAACTCTCATGGGCACTAGCACTTTCGGGCACACGTCCCAGGACCAGATCGAGCCCTTTATATATTGTCAGGCATTGGTTATATTGTTTATCTTTAGACAATCAGTCAATGGCCAATATAGAGAACCAAGAAATAGATGAGAGCACTAGATGAATAGACGAGATAGTAGAGAGAATGTGAATAGATGAGCGAATAGAGTATAGATGAGAGCTAGTGGACATTGCACGTAACACGTCGAGTAAACGGGTGATAGTAACAGTTGCACAACACGCGCACGTGGTGTTGGCAGTCAGGTGGAACTCACTACCTTTCCGCTAGCCATGTTACGCACAGGTTCAGAGGTCCGGCGTGATTCAAGATAAGAGCAAACTTCTAATGGTCGTTTGGATCATGTTGATCCCTAAAGGGTATCATAGGTGTTGGGGTACAACCGGCTCGTCGACCATGTGGGAATACATGGACAGAGGAGACTTACGGAGGCCTTGAACAAAGACTCACTAGTCCGGCAGAAGGAGTATCCGACGAAGAGTTCGTCCAAGTCAAGAGAGAGTGTTATATAGAAACAAGTGCTCGATGTTCTAGAGGAATTCTAGAACAGTGGAGCGTCGATATCGGTGTTCTAAAACATCGCGAGAAAACGTACATAAGTATATTAAGAATGAGGAAATTTAATGACATAAATTACCAGATAAACTATGTAACATGTTCATGCCAATTAAGCCATATTTGGATGGTTCAAAGTGTGTGTGCATGTGAATAAGAAAATCATGGACAAGATAGATCAAGTGATTGACTTAAATTAATTAAAATATATTCCATATTTACAACTTCATTTTTCAGTGTTTAAAACAGTTAACAAGATATGGGAATAGCTGAAGAACAACAAGACTTGCAAAAAGATGGGTTTTCCTACAAAAAGTCAATCGCGACACACCCTAATGAGGGTCGCGACAGGGTCAACTGAGATCACGACGGGGTCTTGTACAAGTCGCGACGGCCTCATGGTTCAGGCAGACAGATCGCGACGGGATCGTTTGAGGGTCGCGACGGACTCTTCAGATCAGGCAGCAGATCGCGATGACAAGCCATGCCGCGATCAGATCATGACAGAGGGCACTGTCGTGACGGCCCTTGTGAACGCGGCCTATCAGTCTGTCGTGTTCACAGGGTCTGTGCCCGAGTTCGACAGGGAAAAGACATTACATGGGATTGCGGGCCAAATCTTACCCTATTTGACATAGGGTGATTCAGAAAATCATAACTAATTGTACAAGCGATGAAAATTCATGAAACTAGTTTTGAATTTATCTAGACATGCATGGATACTTACAATAAATAGGAATTTGAAAACAAACTGGGTTTAGACATGTTTTAAATACGGGCATTCATGATGAACATGAAACAGTACATAGTTGAGATCAATGATTAAATTCGCAAGATAGGATGAGTCAAAATTAGGGCTTTTAGGGGCAAAAGATGCCTAACATGCATCAGTTCCTACAGTAAAAATCTCGTGGCATGGGGTTGAGTATATAAAGAGATCAAGAATTAAGAAGAGGGTTCGGGGTCATGATGAGTACAGATCATGAAAAATTAAGAACAAAAGATATGCTTGATGGAAAATTATGAAACCAAAGGGCTTTTGTTCCTGATGGACAAAACATCCTACAGATAATTTTTCATGGTTTATGCTCATGAGAATGCCTACCTTTGACTCGTTTTATCTTCTAGGGTTAAGAACTTGAAGAACGGAGGAAGAAGCTTTGAGCAGCCTTTTCCCCACGAATTTCTCTCCTCCTTCGCCTCTTCCCACATCCAGCAAACCCTTGGCATGAGCTAGGGCCGGCCATGAGGGTTTTAGAGGAGTATTTAAGCATCTCCCCATTCTATTTCCTATTATGACTCTAATTCCTATTTATTTCGAATTTTCTATTTCCCTCTCCCCTTTTTAGACATGAGATCTCCTAATTTGGGTTAGGTTGGGACCCAAATTCGTGGCCAACCTATTAGGGTAGGTTTAGGAATCCAAATCTAACTCAAATTAGCCATTTAATACATTAAATACCCCTTTTCTATTTAAGTAATAATTTAGTTACGAATTTAAGGTATTTTCCTATTATTCCCCTTTTAAAAATCTCTATTTTAGCCCACTAATTTCTAATGGGTCTATTTAACAAAGCCCATTACTTCTTTTCATTCAATGAGTTTTATTTAATTCTCTTTTATTTGATTTTCTAATTAATTTAATTAGTTTTTTTTATATTATTATTTTTTTATATTTCGAAAAATCCAGGTTGCTACATCCTCCCCTTCTTAAAAAGAATTTGGTCCCCAAATTCATATGATCATTCAGGAGAGAATGTCTTACCGAAAAGATCGGGGTAGTTCTGTCTGATGATTCCTTCCGGTTCTCAGGTGGCCTTTTCCACTCTGTGGTTATTCCATAAGACTTTAACCACATGGATGGTACGGTTCCTGAGCTATTTCACCTTCCATTCTAATATCTTGACTGGCTTCTCTTCATACGACACATCATTGTTCAACACTAACTTCTCGTGTCGAATGATGTGTGTAGGATCATATACATATTTCCTTAGCATGGAGACATAGAACACATTGTGTACACATGCCAGATCCGGTGGCAACACCAGTCGGTATGCAACCTCACCAATCCTTTTGAGTACCTCAAAAGGACCGATGAATCTAGGACTAAGCTTTCCTTCCACACCAAATCTTTGAATGCCACGAGTAGGTGACACCTTTAGGAATACATGATCACCGACTTGGAATTCTAAGTCCCGCCTCCTTTTATCAGCATAGCTCTTTTGTCTAGACTGAGCAGTCTTAAGCCGATCTCTAATCACTTGTATGTCCTTTGTGGTACATTGCAACATGTCTAGTCCTAGCCACTACTGTTCTCCAACCTCATTCCAGCATGCAGCAGATCTACAATTCCTTCCGTAGAGTGCTTCGAACGGTGCCATCTTAATGCTCGCCTGGTAGCTGTTGTTATAGGCGAACTCAATAAGGGATAGGTGTTCGTTCCAATATCCTTGGAAGTCTATAGTGCAAGCTCTCAACATGTCTTCCACTATTTGGTTGGTTCTTTCAGTTTGCCCATCGGTTTGTGGATGGAATGGGGTACTAAAGTTGAGTTTAGTACCAAGCACACCTTGTAGGCCCTTCCAGAAGTGAGATGTAAACCTCGGATCTGGATCCGAGACAATAGATGATGGAACACCACGTAGTCTTACAATCTCTTTGACATATAAGGTAGCTAGTACCTCCACCGACCACTTACTCTTTATAGGCAGAAAATGGGCAAATTTGGTTAGTCGGTCCACAATGACTCATATGGCGTCGAGTCCACCACGAGTCTTGGGTAAACCCATGATGAAGTCCATGCCAATGCTTTCCCATTTCCATTCCGGGATATCTAGTGGTCTGAGTACACCAGCAGGGCGCATGTGTTCCGCTTTTACTTGTTGTCAAGTAAGGCAGTGTGCGGCATGTTGAGCTACCTCTCTCTTCATGTTTGGCCACCAAAACGTTCTTTTCATGCCTTGATACATTTTGGTACCTTCAGGATGAATAGTGTACTTCGTCTTGTGAGCCTCATCCATTAATCTTCTCTTCAGTTCTTTCATTGTCGGGAATGCATGTCCTTCCTTGAAAGACAAGCCTTTCATCTTCGGTCATAGCAAAGTCCGGTCTTTCGGCTAGAGTTTCCTTAACGCGAACTAAGAATGGATCATCATCTTGTTGAGCTTTGATCTCCTCTAGCAGATCAGATTGAATCTTGATGTTGGCAACCAAGACTCTATCATCCCTATGTTCAATATTTAAGTCTAACCTTGCGAATTGTTCCAGTAGTTGCATCTCCCCAAGGACTAGACTTGAAACAGATGCCATCGGCTTTCTACTAAGAGCATCAGCCACGGCGTTTCCCTTGCCTGGATGGTATTAGATGTTGAAGTCGAAATCTTTTAGGTATTCTAACCATCTTCTCTGTCTCATGTTGAGTTCCTTCTGGGAGAATAAGTACTTCAGGCTTTTATGGTCTGAGTAGACAGTGAACTTCTCCCTGTAGAGGTAATGTCTCCATATTTTCAAGGTGAAGACCACGGCAGCCAACTTCAGATCATGCACGGGGTAGTTGACTTCATGTCTTCAGTTGTCGAGAAGAGTAAGCGATGACTTTCTACTTTTGCATCAGTACACACCCTAGCCCAATTCCCGAGGCATCGGTGTAGACAGAGAAACCTTCTCCCTCTATTGGCAGAGCGAGAACAGGTGTTGAGGTCAGGCAATCTTTAAGAGTTTGGAAACTTTTCTCACACTCATTACTCTAGGAGTATGGATTCTCCTTTCATGTAAGTCGTGTGAGAGGAACGGCGATCTTGGAGAAGTCCTTGATGAACCGCCTGTAGCAGCCAGCCAGTCCCAAGAAACTTCTGATTTCTATGACGTTGGTTGGTCTCTCCCAGTTGAGTATAGCTTCGACTTTGGAGGGATCAACGAAGATGCCGTCCTTTGAGATGACATGGCCCAAGAAGGACACTTCTTCGAGCCAGAACTCACACTTGCTCAGCTTGGCGTATAGTTTGTTGTCTCGCAGGATTTGCAGTGCAATCTTCAAGTGTTCTTCATGCTCTTCTTTGGTCTTTGAATAAATGAGGATGTCGTCGATGAAGACGACCATGAACTTGTCAAGGTATGGCCGATATATGTTGTTCATAAGTTGCATAAAGGCTGCAGGAGCATTGGTTAGACCGAAAGGCATAATGACGAATTCATAGTGTCCATACCTGCTCCTGAAAGCCGTTTTGAAGATACCGTCATCCTTAATCCTCATTTGATGGTAGCCAG
This sequence comes from Colocasia esculenta, assembly GCA_014218235.1. NCBI lineage: Eukaryota > Viridiplantae > Streptophyta > Magnoliopsida > Alismatales > Araceae > Colocasia > Colocasia esculenta. Next base: position 60,520,996 of record CM024754.1, read on the forward strand.
ATCGAAGATCGTTGTTGGAGAAATACTAAGCTCCAGATATTTGGTCGAAAAGTTCATCGACCCTAGGCAATGGGTACTTGTTCTTGATGGTAAGCTGATTGAGTTGACGATAGTCGACGCATAGTCTCATCAATCCATCTTTCTTCTTGACGAATAGCACGGGTGCTCCCCATGGGGAAGTACTCGGTCTAATGAACCTCTTCTCTAATAGCTCCATCAGCTGCGTCTTCAACTCCTTGAGCTCAGCAGGTGACATTTGGTACGGTTGACGCGATACCGGGGCAACTCCAGGGATCAACTCTATAGTGAAGTTGACATCTCATTCCGGGAGAATCCCTGGCAGATCTTCAGGAAACACATTGGGATAATCCTGGACTATGTGGATGTCTTCTATCCTAGAACCCTTCTTTTCCACAACTACGACTGCTAGGAAAGCAATACAACCTTTCCTTATCATGTTATGAGCTGTTATGGCGGAGATTAGAGACATCCGTCTCTTATGTCTAATCCCAAAGAATGTCAATTTAGGAAAGTCACTAAAGGTAATCTTCCCTTTCTTACAGTCGACACTTACCCCATAAGCGGACAACCAGTCGGCTCCCAAAATTACATCATAGCCTTCCATGGGCATACACACCAGGTCGGCTTTCAAGTTATGGTCTTCGATCATTACATCGGCAGAGGGAAAGTATTTGTTCAATTTCTCTTTCTCTCCTAGTGGCGTTGTGACAGAGAACTCACACCCATAGATATAGGTTTTGCAGTTAGGGTATCAGCAAATGTTCAGATATAAATGAATGAGTTGCTCCAGTATCAAATAAGATAAATGCTGATAAGGAGAAAACTTGTAGGGTACCTTCTACCACGCCACCGTCCGTAGCGGGTTCCTCATCGTGCAGGACTTGCAGTCTTCCCTATTTCTTAGGCACATTAGGGCGCCTTTCATTCTCTTTCAGTAGCGGGCACTCGGGGATGCGGTGCTCGCGACTTCCATAGCACAGACATGCGTCGACTTTCCTCCAGCATTCGTCAGCAGTGTGACCTGGCTTGTCACAATGCTTGCAGTTGCTTTTCACTGGAGTGTTGGGTACGAAGACCTTAGGTTTCCTTTCTTGGCTGGATCCCTCCGTGATGTTGAAGGGTCGCTTCTTGCCATTGTTCATCTTAGCAGATGACTGACCCGAGGTCATTTCCTTTTTCACGAACTTCCCTTTGATACGGTCGGTGAAGTTCGTAGCATCTTCCAGCAGTTGAGCCTTTTTCACCATCTCGACGTAGGTCTGGATGTTGAGAGGTACCAGTTGTGTAATATACTGAGGCTTAAGGCCGTTGAGGAAGCACTTAGCCTTCATTCTCTCAATGTTTACTAGGTGTGCAGCATAGCATTCCAGTCTTGAGAACTGGGCTTCGTATTCGGTCATTGTCAGGCTCCTTTGCTTAAGAGCAGCAAATTCTGCAGCCTTCCTTTCTTGGACACGCTACGAGAAGTATTTGGAATTAAAAGCTTCCTTGAAGTCGGTCCAGGTGAACTGACCATTAGCTCTGGTCGCTTCAACAGACTCCCACCAAGCGCGGGCATCCTTTTCAAGTTGGAACGTGGTTAGTAGGAGCTTATCCCCCACTGCACATTGCATGACACGGAAGATTCTTTCCGTTTCTTTGAGCCAGTGCTCGGCTTCATCCGGATCCGTGATCCACTGAACCTAGGTCGATTCAGACTTCGGAAGTTACGATGCAGGTCGCCTGCACCACGATTGCCACCTCCTTGGGTAGCTTTCACAATTGCGCAAGTAAGTTCTTGAATGGTTTGTTGCATGCCCCTCATTTGAGCATGTTCAGCCGTCATCTTGATTGCTTAGTTCCTACAAAAATAACTTATTGTCATGATATTGATGTGAAATTTAATTTGTGCGTGTGTGAGTTCATTTTAGCTAGTTACCCTTGGCTCTAACCACGACTCACATAGGTAGGATAATTGACTCTAGTCGAGGCAGGTTAACCAAGATCATCCTATACTTAAGAATAACCTAGGCTCTAATACCACAAAATTGTCATGCCCTGACGCAGAATATCGGAACGCGAGGCAGTTGCAAGTAAACGGGTATAGAGCGAGTACTAGACATCAAACCATTGCACATTGAATAATACTAAATAAAATTTCTTTCATTAATAAATTTCCAAATGTCTAGTTACAACCACTAATATCAGAGCCAATCTATAGGGCCCAATTACATTGAAATAAAAGTAAAAGACTAAACTAAGACACTATCATAGCACTAGGATACTAGGGTACTCTTGACATCACTCATGGTCATTTCCGTCCTCTTGAGTGTATAGTTCATCATCGGTCTCACCTGAGAACACAATGACAAATAACACAGGGTGAGCGATAACACCCCGTAGGACTTAAATCTCAATAGTCAAGTAGACTTTAAATAGTTAATGCATTAAAGGCGGAGTAACTAATGATAGAGCGAGAGAGTCAAGTAAAAGATAGCAGGATAGCACGTGAACGAAATAACACAAGTTCCCAAATATAGCAAGAGTGTCGAGTATAGCACAAAATAGCAAGATGGCCATATCACAAATAGCACAAAGTATAGCAATAGCACAACGAGTATAGTATAGCACTTTTGTCAATAGACAACGAGAGAACATATAGCACTTTTTGATTGTCATTTAGATAGTCGAGATAGATAGCACTCGAGCGTAATGCCAAACACTCTAATCATTTAACTCCCATGGGCACTAGCACTTTCGGGCGCATATCTCAGGACCAGATCGGGCCCTTTATATATTACCAACATTGGTTATATTGTTTATCTTTAGACAATCAGTCAATGGCCAATATAGAGAACCAAGAAATAGATGAGAGCACTAGATGAATAGATGAGATAGTAGAGAGAACGTGAATAGATGAGCGAATAGAGTATAGATGAGAGCTAGTGGACATTGCATGTAACACGTCGAGTAAACAGGCGATAGTAACAGTTGCACAACACGCGCACGTGGTGCTGGCAGTTAGGTGGAACTCACTACCTTTCCGCTGGCCATGTTACGCACAGGTCCAGAGGTCCGGCGTGATTCAAGATAAGAGCGAACTTCTAATGGTCGTTTGGATCATATTGATCCCTAAAGAGTATCATAGGTGTTAGGGTACAACCGGCTCATCGACCATGTGGGAATCCATGGACAGAGGAGACTTACGGAGGCCTTGAACAAAGACTCACTAGTCCGACAGAAGGAGTATCCGACGGAGAGTTCGTCCAAGTCAAGAGAGAGTGTGTATATAGAAACAAGTGCTCGACGTTCTAGAGGAATTCTAGAACAGTGGAGCGTCAGTATCGGTGTTCCAAAACATCGCGAGAAAACGTACACAAGTATATTAAGAATGAGGTAATTTAAAGACATAAATTACTAGATAAACTATGTAACATATTCATGCCAATTAAGCCATATTTGGATGGTTCAAAGTGTGTGTGCATATGAATAAGAAAATCATGGACAAGATAGATCAAGTGATTGACTTAAATTAATTAAAATATATTCCATATTTACAACTTCGTTTTTCAGTGTTTAAAATAGTTAACAAGATATGGGAATAGTTGAAGAACAACAAGACTTGCAAAAAGATGGGTTTTCCTGCAAAAAGTCAGATCGCAACACACCCTAATGAGGGTCGCGACAGGTTCAACTGAGAACATGATGGGGTCTTGTACAAGTCGCGATGGGCTCATGGGTTCAGGCAGACAGATCGCGACAGGATCGTTTGAGGGTCGCGACGGGCTCTTCGGATCAGGCAGCAAATCGCGACGACAGGCCCTGTCGGGCCCTGTCGCGATCAGATCGCGACGGCCCTTGTGAACGCAGCCTATCAGGTCGTCGCATTCACAGGGTCTGTGCCCGAGTCCGACAGGGAAAAGACATTACATGGGATTGCGGGCAAGAACTTACCCTATTTGATACAGGGCAATTCATAAAATCATAACTAATTGTACAAGTGATAAAAAGTCATGAAACTAGTTGTGAATTTATCTAGACATGCATGGGTACTTACAGTAAATAGGAATTTGAAAAAAAAATAGGGTTTAGACTTGTTTTAAACACGGGTATTCATGATGAACATGAAACAGTACATAGTTGAGATCAATGATTAAATTCCCAAGATAGGATGAGTCAAAATTAGGGCTTTTAAGGGCAAGAGAAGCCTAACATGCATCAGTTCCTACAGTAAAAATCTTGTGGCCTGGGGTTGAGTATATAAAGAGATCAAGAATTAAGAAGAAGGTTCGGGGTCATGATGAATACAAATCATGAAAAATCAAGAACAAAAGATATGCTCGATGGAAAATTATGAAACCAAAGAGCTTTTGTTCCTGATGGACGAAACATCCTACAGATAAATTTTCATGGTTTATGCTCGTGAGAATGCCTACCTTTGACTCGTTTTCTCTTCTAGGGTTAAGAACTTGAAGAACGGAGGAAGAAGCTTTGAGCAGCCTTTTCCCCACGAATTTCTCTCCTCCTTGGCCTCTTCCCACGTCCAGCAAACCCTTGGCATGAGCTAGGGCCGGCCATGAGGGTTTTAGAGGAGTATTTAAGCATCTCCCCATTCTATTTTCTATTATGACTCTAATTCCTATTTATTCCGAATTTCCTATTTCCCTCCCCCCATTTTAGGCATGAGTGTTGCCCAGTTGACGAGCCCAGAGGGGGGGGGGGGGTGAATGGGTCTTTAAAAATTAATCTAGAAGATACCTGTAACTAAAAAACATTCACACAAACGTTCTTCGAAGTAGGTTAGTGACAGTTAGTTAAAATAACAATTACACAAAGAAGACAATCTCACAACACAAGGATTATCCTGGTTCGGACCTCCTTTCCTTAGGAGTCCTACGTCCAGTCCCTGAGCAACAACTCAGGATTTCACTAACTAGGGTACAGTCCCCCTAAGGACGCTACAACACCCAGCTCAGCTGGTCTTCCTTCACACCCGAAGGGAACAACACCCTGGATACCACACCAGGTCTTCCTTCACAACCGAAGGGAACAACACCCCTGGATACCACACCAGGTCTTCCTTCACAACCGAAGGGAACAACACAAAGAGAATGAATGAAATTCAAGCCCCTAGATCAAGCTTTTGACAAGCAAGGATCTGAAGCAACTAGAACTGAGAGGAAGAGGGTTAAGCTAAGCACACTCTCAGAACTACACAGGCTCTCGCAAGATTTTCACAAACTAGTGGAGAGCAAAAGAGCAAAAGCTAAAAGGAATGAAGTTCTTCGCTCTAGACTTTCTTCAGAAGAATTTGAATGCTTGAAAATATTCGTTGTTCTTTCTTCTGTTCTTCTGACTTGTATTTATATCTTCAATTTGAAATCTAGACGTTGAAGAGTCCGTTGTCTCTCTTTTGAGTAGTCGTTAGACTGAATGACATCTGGAGTCTTGGAAGCTTCCTGTCAACGTCTTTTGATCACTTGAGCACGCAAAGAGATGAGATCTTCAAAGATATCCGTTGGCTTCTATTTGTTTAACGTTATACCATGAAGCTAGTTCAGAGGTCTGCACAAATGTCAATCTCAAATAGCAGACAGATAAGCTGTCTCTGATGTCAGTCAAGTCAGTAGCAATAGACATGAAAATAGTAATGCCAAATAGCTTAAGTCTAAAGGACGTTATCAGAGTAGGCACGATAAAGGATGATATGGTCTGCATGCATGCAGAGATATGTTCAGATCTCATAAATGCAAAAGCGTCAGAGAATGTCTACGTGGACTTTGACTAGTCAACGCTTTTAAGATGAATAAGATATCAAGATATGAAATCGATGACTATATGACTTATGAAATCGTTATGAGTCATAGCAAATCGTTAAGTGACAGAAGATATATTATGAACACTTTGCACAAAGCAAATCATTATAAACACTTATCAAGTCATTATAGAGAGCAAGTCGTTACGAGTTCTAAAGAAATCGTTATGATAACTTATGAAATTGTTGTGCAAGACAAATCGTTATAAGCATCAAGGAAATCGATGTGATTACTTACCAAATCGTTGTGGTAAGCAAATCATTATGAACAATACAGAAATCGTTATGAGTTCTATAGAAATCGATGTGAATACTTACCAAATCGTTGTGGTAAGCAAATCGTTATGAACAATATAGAAATCGTTATGAACAATGCAAAAATCGTTATGAACAATACAGAAATCGTTATGAACAATACAGAAATCGTTATGAGTTCTATAGAAATCGATGTGATCACTTAGGAAATCGTTATAGCGAGCAAGTCGTTGCGGATTCTAAAGAAATCGTTATGATAACTTATGAAATCGTTACGGCGAGCAAGTCGTTGCGAGTTCTAAAGAAATCGTTATGATAACTTATGAAATCGTTACGGCGAGCAAGTCGTTGCGAGTTCTAAAGAAATCGTTACGATGACTTATAGAATCGTTATTGGATCGACTTGTTTGAAACAACATGACTTTTCAGTCTTATGAGGAAATCGTTATGAACTTCAATAGAAGTCGATATGGACTTAGAGAAATATTATGTTGAAAAGATTGAAGCTTCAGAGAAGTAATGCATACCTTTATTGGCTTGTTTGACCTTGGTATTTTTCCTGTACTTAAGACTTATGAAATATTCATTAGATATAATTTATAAACTCTTGTTTGGTTTTGTTAATCATCAATATATATATATATATATATATGTAATTAATTAAAATTACATGGGGACAGACTGATCATCAATCTCCCCCTTTTTGGTGATGACAAAACTGAACAATAAGTATTGATCAAAACATGCATATAGATGTTTCAGACATAAGTTTTTCTCCCCCCTTTTTGTCATTAAGCAAAAAGTAAAAAAAAAAAAAAAAAAGGTAATCTAAGACAAAGACAGGATAAGAAAGACAAGAGAAGTGAATTTTATTATTGTTCTGGAGGTCGAAGAGAAGGATCAAGATAGAAGGAGGGAGACAACAAGGAGGCAAACTGTCGGATGACAGGAAGTGCCAATCTTTCCTGCTCTTCAAAATGTGCTTGAAAGGCTCCAATCTCAATGTTATAGGAGGGTCCCATAGTGGGGGCCATCCGCTTGAGATGAAGTTTCCACTGCTCAGAAATAAAGTCCCCATATTTATCCATACCTAAGGCTATTTTGAAAGTGGAGAAGGACCCAAAGCTGGCAAAGAGGAGAAACTTGTCCATCTTGATAGGATAGAAGATCTGATGAGACCTGAGCTCCTTCATCAAATCACGAAAAATCTTGAATCTCTCAAGCCAGATGGCGAATGAATCCCTGATGAGGTGACGGGAATTGGCGTCCAGAAAGTCACCAGGTGTCAGAGGAGGTAGATTTGCTTGAGCCTGGGAGGCATTCAGATCAGACAGCTGTTGAGCAGACAAAGGATAGAGCTTGAGCCACTCATCAGAGGTCAGCCTTTCACATTCTGAGAGAATGGGAGCGAGGATATCAGCTGAAATCTGCCCTTCAAGATAGTGTTTGAACACAAATCTTTGGAAAGAAAGATCACGGCCTTCATAGACATGCAACCTGGCCATGACTCTAGCAGCCCTCTCAAAGATAAGTGAACCAACCGAGGAGTCCATGATCAAGGAGTGGAGCGGTGGAAGGAACACAATGTCTGGGAACTTCAAGGTAGCAAAGTCTACCTGAAGAGGTTCACAATGAGTGGACTGCAAAGTTGTAATGGCTGCACGAAACTGTCCCAACTGAGGTTCATCCAAGCTGTTGACATAGCAGTAGTTGCAGAACATCTGATACTGCCTGATGAACTTGATTTCTTTCTGAATAAAGGGTCCAAACAAGTTCTTGAGATGGATTTGAAACCATTCATACAGAGGGAGAGGGGCTTCCCTGGGAGGATATCTGGCAGCTTGCACTCTCTTAAATTGGGAGTACAAAGCACTGTTGATCCGAGCCCACTGCTCTTCAGTTTTGGCTTCAGTCATGGAAAAGATTTTGACTGTTGAGCCTTTGAAAGAGAAGTGTAAGGGAAAATGGTAGTCAGATGGTTGGAAAGATTTTGGAAAGGTAAACCAAAAATATGAGCAAGAACCACCTTTTGAAGGTATTCCTCATAAAGGGGTTTGTGCTTATTTGCAATGGCTAGGGAAAACCACAGAGGTGGATAGCAATGAGCTGAGGAGACAGGAAGGGTGGAAGTAAGTCTCCTTCGTTTGGAGACAGGGCTGGAAATACCAGTCCTGTGAGAGTGAGTTCCAGTGGCTAGGACAGATTTGAGAATTGCTTCTTCAAATTCATCCTTGATGCCATGGATCTCGGGTTGGGTGAGTTGGGCACCTTCAGGAATGAGAGTGATGAAAGATGGAGGTGCTGGTGGGTGAATCAAAGAGTCAGGAGTGATGGTAGAAGGATCATTGGGTCTTGAGGAGGAGGGACCAGATGAGGAGGCTTCAGCTAAAGAAGATCTGGGAAGAATTTCAATAGAGGAGGAAGGTAAAGGAGTGGTGGAAGAAGTGAAAGGAGTGGGAGAGGAGATTTGTCGTGAACGTGGCCTTTTGGGAACAGGAGGTGCAGGAGGAGCTGTGGATGAGGAGGGTGGAGAAGGAGGGGCTGGAGTAGGAAGAGTGGAAGGCTCGGGAACAACAGCCTGTGCTTCTCCAACTGCTGCCGAAATCGCCAGGGATGACAGACCCTCATCCTGTACTGCTGGCCCTTGATCCTCAGAGGGTATTCCATCTGCCATTGAAACAGACACATGAGACTCCTCTTCAAGATTCTTCCCTGATGGCCTTTCAACCACAGTAGGCTGCAGTGAAGCTTCTGTACTGAGAGATGGCCCTGCATTCTCATCAGATGGTCTGGGTTCTTCTGCTGGCTGTTGAGTCTGAACTTGGACTGGCACACTGTCTTCTTCTGCGATTACTGGCCCTGATGGCCTGAGAACAGCCTCGGAAACATTTTGAGTGCCATGAGGTGGAGAGCTTACTGCCTTCAGAATCTCAGAAAGTGTTGCCTTCATGCTGCTTATTTCCTTGTTAAACCATTTCAAAGAATGTTTTACGTGTGATACATCATTGGAAGTAGAGTCCTGGCGAACAATGATAGAACTTACATCTGATTGGACTAAGGATAAGAGTTCATTTTGAGCTTCCAATCTTTTCAGAATAGGCTTCAATTTCAGCTTCTGTGATGTTCTTTGCCTTCTGTGAGCAATCTTTTTGCCTTTCCTCTCAGCTGTATCCTGATTGGCTGTGGTCTGTTCTTCATGAACAGGGGCATCTGTTGTATGCACCCCTTGAGATCCAGAGAGGTCCTCAGTCTCTTGCTCCCCCTGAATGGGAGCATCTTCCATGATCCTGTCTTGCTCCCCCTGAATGGGAGCATCTACAAAAACTGCGACTTCTGGAGCAGCTGATTGCTCTGCTTCTTCAATGTGGCCTGATGCCACAACTTCTTCTACTGACATTCCACAGGCTTCTGTAATGACTGGAGGGGTATGGATAGAGTCCAGCACCTCTATAAGGATAGAGGCGACACTGGAGGAGGGCAGAGGAGTTGCTGCACCTTCCACTGGTTCTTCTGCTTGAGCTACTGAAGGTTGTGACTCTGCTTGTACTGTTGTTGCCAATTCAAATGATGCTGCAAGTTCTGATGGTTCATCATTTGCTACTGATGCTGCTCCTGCTGGCTCTGTTGAGGCTTCGGGCACATCTTCTTGAACTTCTGGGACATCTTCAATGATGGCCTCTCCTTCTGCTACAGAGGTTTTAGACCACATTCCATTGACCAATGAAAAACCACTCTTTCTCAGGTTCTTGGACCTAATAGCTTGGCCCATGTTCTCTACTACCGCCCCAGACAAATCAACACCAAAGTGCTTGAATATCTTTGTAAGCAAGTGGGCATAAGGTAACGACACATTAAGCTTACTCCTGGTGTCCCAAATCAGATCTCTGGCAAATTTCATTCTTTCCATTATCACTGCGGCCATATTTATCTTCTTATTTTGAATGGCCCAGTACATCATGTCTGAGTCGGCCTTTGTGCAGGATGAAACTAAGATTTGACAAACTATGAAATGAAGGAGGCGGTTGAAAGCATTGAACTGATTAATGTCTAATTTGCCATCCCTCAGTCTGAATCCCGGTCCTATAATACCAAGACCTTTAACTTGGGCGTCCACGGTGTGAACCCCACTGTGCCCTGAAGTAGTAACTTCAAACAACTCATGCAGCAAATCCCTATCGATCTTAATCTGGATTCCTTTAACATTCGAAACTAGGGACCCATCATCCTGAGTCTTCAAGCAGACATAAAAGCCCTTCACGAGGTCTGGGTAACTTACCTCAGAGAAGGTTGAAACACCCATCCACTGCATCCTTGTCATAGCTTCAACAATGCTATGCATTCCATTCTTTTCGAGATCTGCTACATTCACTGCCTTGATCCCACAAACTTTTGTTTTCACAAATTGGAACCTTTCCTGCTGCTCATGAGTGAGGAACTCAGCGCCGTAGCCCCCAAGACTTCCAGCGACGACGGATGCGGCCATGGAATCAGGTGACGAACGATTCTGGAGGATTGAGATGAGGGAAGGAGTGAAAGTCCTCAAGAGATCTTTCGCGGGAATGGGAGCAATTTTCAAAGGGTCGAGAGTCGTTGTTGAAGAGGTTAGGGCATCGGCTCGCACAAGCAGATAAAGAGGGAGAGGGTTGAAGACGGGAGATGAATCGTTATCGCATTTAATTTTTGGAATAAATAATGGGTGGAAAGTGAGGCGCCAAAAGGCGGAGGAAAACGACAAACGGTGTTGACTATTCAAACCGACTTCAATGAAAGAGCGGTTACAAAGGATAATTTGAATTTCTTTTGCTTAAAACCATGGAGGAAAAAAATAGCTTAAATCTGAAAATTAATGTGCCAGTTGTAAGCAAACCTTTATCACAAATTGCACATGCCTAATTCCCTTCTAAGAGATGTGAATCTCTCTTCAGGTAAGGCTTTTGTGAAAATGTCTGCTAATTGGCCATTTGTATCAATAAAAGATATTTCAATATTTCCATTTGCAACATGATCACGAATGAAATGATATCTAACCTCAATATGTTTGGTCCTTGAGTGCTGAACTGGATTCTTGGTGAGATTTATGGCACTGGTGTTGTCACACAGCAGTGGGATGGATTTAATGTTTAATCCGAAGTCTTCAAGTTGTTGCTTTATCCATAAGAGTTGTGTACAGCAATTTCAGCAGCTACGTACTCAGCTTCAGCAGTGGATAGTGCTACTGAATTTTGTTTCTTTGAAGACCAAGATATTAAACATCCTGCAAGAAATTGACAACCACCACTGGTGCTCTTTCTATCTAATTTGCATCCAGCATAGTCAGCATCAGAGTAACCTACTAAGTTAATTTCACAGAGTTTTGGATACCATAGACCTAAGTCATGAGATCTTGCTAAATATCTAAATATTCTTTTCACGGAAATTAAATGTGATTCTTTAGGATCAGCTTGATATCTAGCGCACATGCATACACTAAATAGTATATCTGGTCTACTAGCTGTTAAATAAAGTAGTGAACCAATCATACCTCTATATATCTTTTGATCTACTTTCTTACCATCTTTGTCACTGTCCATCCTTGTTGATGTGCTCATTGGTGTTGACAGTGGCTTGGTATTTTCGAATCCAAATTTCTTTAACAGCTCTTTGGTGTACTTGGCTTGACAGATGTGAGTTCCTTCCTTTCCTTGTTTGATTTGTAATCCAAGGAAGTAATTAAGTTCTCCCATCATACTCATTTCAAATTCTCCCTGCATTAGCTTTTCAAAGTACTTGCAAAGAGATTCATCAGTAGAACCAAAAATGATATCATCTACATAGATTTGAACTAATAGGATGTGTTTGACCTTTGACTTTATAAAAAGAGTGCTATCTACCTGACCTCTACTGAAACCATGGTTTAAAAGAAAAGAACTAAGCCTTTCATACCAGGCTCTAGGTGCTTGCTTTAAACCATATAAAGCCTTGTGAAGTTTGAAAACATGATTGGGAAATCCGTGTCATCGAAACCCGGAGGTTGTTCCACATAAACTTCCTCTTTAATGAAACCATTCAAAAATGCAGATTTAACATCCATTTGAAATAGTGTCAAATTCAAGGCAGATGCATATGCAAGTAATATTCTAATGGCCTCAAGTCTGGCTACAGGTGCATAGGTTTCATCGAAATCTATGCCTTCCTCTTGAGAATAGCCTTGAGCTACCAATCTGGCCTTGTTTCTTAGAATTGCACCAGTTTCATCCAGTTTATTTCTGAACACCCATTTGGTGCCAATGACTGGATGGTCTGATGGTCTAGGAACAAGTGACCATACTTGGTTTCTCTTGAATTGATTTAATTCATCTTGCATGGCTACTATCCAAGATTCATCAGAAAGAGCTTCATTGACTGTCCTAGGCTCTATTTGAGAAACAAAAGCTAGGTAATCACAAGGAATAACATTACCTCTTGTTCTTACCCCTATGGATGGATCACCAATAATATTCTCAAGTGGGTGATCTTTCTTGTATCTCCATTCCTTTGGAAGGTTTTCATGAGTAACTTCTTCTTGTTGTAATTCTTCCAGAGGTGGATCATCCTTGTCCTCAATTGATGTATCTTTTAGTTTCTTGGACAGTTCATCTGCATCATCATTGTCACTATCTACTTCCTTTCTCAAGGAAGGGTTAGTTTCATCAAAAATAATATGTACAGACTGTTCAATCAATAAAGTACGTTTGTTAAATACTTTGTAGCCTTTAGGTTTAGAGGTGTACCCCATAAAGATGCCTTCATCTGATTTGGCATCCAACTTACCGATGTCCCTTTTTCCATTGTTGTGAATGAAGCAAGGGCACCCAAATGTTCTGAAATGGCTGATCTTTGGCTTCCTTCCTTTGAACAGTTCATATGCAGTTTTCTTCAGGATTGGCCTGATCATTACTCGGTTGACAATGTAGCTTGCTGTGTTGACTGCTTCAGCCCAGAAGTATCTTGGCAGATCATATTCTGAGAGCATAGTTCTTGCCATATCCAATAGGGTTCTGTTCTTTCTCTCAGCAATACCATTTTGCTGTGGTGTCCTTGGTGCTGAGAAATTATGCTCAATTCCCTGATCATCACAGAATCTAGCAAACCTTTCATTTTGAAATTCGCCACCATGATCTGATCGAATAGACACAATGCTGAACTTCTGATCTTTCTGCACTTCTTGCTGAAACTAACAAAGTTTTCAAAGGTGTCATCTTTATGCCTAGGAATGATACCCATGTATATCTTGAATAGTCATCAACTATGACAAATCCAAAATTCTTTCCTCCAAGACTGGTAGTTCTCATTGGCCCAAATAGATCCATATGAAGGAGCTCTAAGGGTTTTGAGGTGGTCACCACCGTCTTTGACTTGAAGGAGCTTTTAGTGTGCTTTCCCTTAGCACAGGCTCTACAGACACCTTCCAACTTTCCACTGACTTTTGGCAGACCTTCCACAAGATTTTTCTTCTGCAATTTCCTCATGCCATCTAAACTGCAATGTCCAAGTCGTCTGTGCCATAATTCAGTAGATTTGTCTTTACTTGCTGCCAAACAAACATTTTGCTCTTTGAGTTCTTCAAGATAGAGCACATACAAATTCTTTTCTCTATTTGCTTCAAAGATGACTGCTCCATTTTTCACTATGCTGCACTTGGACTCTTGAAACTTGATCCGATGGCCTCTGTCACACAGCTGGCTGATGCTAATGAGATTGTGCTTTAATCCCTTGACTAATAACACATCTTCTATGACTGTTTTTCCTTTGTTATTCACAGAGCCATTGCCTATCACGGTTCCTTTCCCATTATCTCCATAAGTAACTGTTCCTTCTTCAGCTTGGAGATGCGAGAATAACTCCTGGTTACCTGACATGTGTCTTGAGCACCCACTATCTAAGTACCATTTGGATGCTCAAGGGTTAACCTGAAATAAAGACATCAAGGTTTAGGTACCCAAATTCTTTTGGGTCCTGATTGGTTAGTATCATTAATTTTGCCTTTTATTATCCATTTCTTGTGTCTTGTTGGGCATGTAGTTATAATATGTCCTAACTTATTGCAGTGACTGCAGCAGGATAACTTAGTTACTTTTTCTATATATTTGAAATCAGTTTGTATGCTATATCTTGTTCAGGTACGAATTTTGGTGTTGGATATGTTGTAGGATAAATTATGGTTTCTTCATTATCTGGGGGTGTATATCCTAATCCATTTTTCTTCTTACCTGATCTTCTAGCACCTTTTAATATTAGAGAGTTTTTACCATTAGTAAATTTCTCTAGTGTGCTTGATAGTTTATCATTTTCTTCATTTAAGTTTTAATTTCTTTTCTTAATTCATCTGTACTTTCCTTATTTTCTAATTTTGTTATTTGTTCATTCTTAGCTTTTAGGTCTTCACATAACAATTCATTTCTTCTTTTAAGTTCAGTTATTTATTTTTCTAATTCTTCATTTTCTGTTTTTAAATCAGAATTAGTGTTTTCTAAACAGGTGTTATTTTTCTTACTTACTTTTAATAGTTTAGTTACTTCTTTGTACTTATTATAAAATTCATTGAATCCCTCCTCTAAGTTATCTGAATCAGAATCATTACATGAGTTGAAGGAGGAGTCAGAGGTTACCTTTTCATCAACATTTGCCATGAGGGCCAAGTTGGCTTCTTCTTTGTCGCTGCATGAGCTTGACTCAGTGTCTGAGTCACTACTGTTTTCCCATGCTGCTGTCATTGCCTTCTTCTTGTACTTTTTGAACTTCTTGGAGCTCTCTTTCTTCCTGAAATCTAGTTTCTTGAGTTTAGGACAATCAGCTTTGATGTGTCCAGACTTTTTACATTCGTAGCAGATGGTTTCTCCTTTCTTCATTTCTTTACCATCTGATCTTTTCACGTCCTTATTTTTCTTGAAGTGCCTTCTGCCGGATTGAAACTTTTTCTTCTTGGCCAAGATCCGTTGCAGTCTCCTAGAGAGCATTGCTTCTTCATTTTCACTGTCCTCATCGCTTTCATTTTCACTTGAGCTGGCTTCTGGTGAGTCTTCTTCTGCTTTCAAGGCATTTGAGTGCTTCTTTCTACTAGATGACTCTCCTAGCCTTTCCATGTTGATCTCATGGGCCATAAGGGACCCAATGAGCTTTTCCACTGACATTCTTTTCAAGTCATTAGCTTCTTCTATAGCTGTGACCTTAGGTGTCCAAGAGGATGGCAGGGATCTGAGAATTTTCCTTACCATATCTGCAGTCTCATATATCTTCCCTAGACTGGCTAAACCATTGGTGATATCAGTGAATCGGCTAAACATTTGAGTGATTGACTCACCTGACTGCATCTGAAATCTTTCATACTGAGTGACAAGAATGTCGATTCTTGTCTCCTTTACCTTGTCTGTACCTTCATAAGTAATCCTGAGCTTTTCCCACATTTCCATCGAGGATTTGCAGGCTGAAACTCGGTTGAATTCCTTCTCACTTAGAGCACAACACAGGATGCTCTTTGCTTTGCAATTCAGGGAAATCTTCTTCCTGTCATCATCTGTCCATTGTGCTTTCTCATTTGTGACTAACAGATCACCTTCTTCTACTATGGACCAAATTTGATAGTTGTGTTCTTGTAGAAAGTATTCCATTCTGGTCTTCCAGAAAGGATAATCTTCACCATCGAAGAGAGGAGGTCGGTTGACAGACTAACCTTCAAGGTTACTTTGGGCTGCCATGGTTCTTTACTCTTCAGATCGTTGGATCCTTTCTTTGTCGAAGAGACTCGCTCTGATACCACTTGTTGCCCAGTTGACGAGCCCAGAGGGGGGGGTGAATGGGTCTTTAAAAATTAATCTAGAAGATACTTGTAACTAAAAAACATTCACACAAACGTTCTTCGAAGTAGGTTAGTGACAGTTAGTTAAAATAACAATTACACAAAGAAGACAATCTCACAACACAAGGATTATCCTGGTTCGGACCTCCTTTCCTTAGGAGTCCTACGTCCAGTCCCTGAGCAACAACTCAGGATTTCACTAACTAGGGTACAGTCCCCCTAAGGACGCTACAACACCCAGCTCAGCTGGTCTTCCTTCACACCCGAAGGGAACAACACCCTGGATACCACACCAGGTCTTCCTTCACAACCGAAGGGAACAACACCCTAGATACCACACCAGGTCTTCCTTCACAACCGAAGGGAACAACACAAAGAGAATGAATGAAATTCAAGCCCCTAGATCAAGCTTTTGACAAGCAAGGATCTGAAGCAACTAGAACTGAGAGGAATAGGGTTAAGCTAAGCACACTCTCAGAACTACACAGGCTCTCGCAAGATTTTCACAAACTAATGGAGAGCAAAAGAGCAAAAGCTAAAAGGAATGAAGTTCTTCGCTCTAGACTTTCTTCAGAAGAATTTGAATGCTTGAAAATATTCGTTGTTCTTTCTTCTGTTCTTCTGACTTGTATTTATATCTTCAATTTGAAATCTAGACGTTGAAGAGTCCGTTGTCTCTCAAATAGCAGACAGATAAGCTGTCTCTGATGTCAGTCAACGTCAGTAGAAATAGACATGAAAATAGTAATGCCAAATAGCTTAAGTCTAAAGGATGTTATCAGAGTAGGCACGATAAAGGATGATATGGTCTGCATGCATGCAGAGATATGTTCAGATCTCATAAATGTAAAAGCGTCAGAGAGATGTCTACGTGGACTTTGACTAGTCAACGCTTTTAAGATGAATAAGATATCAAGATATGAAATCGATGACTATATGACTTATGAAATCATTATGAGTCATAGCAAATCGTTAAGTGACAGAAGATATATTATGAACACTTTGCACAAATCAAATCGTTATGAACACTTATCAAGTCGTTATAGAGAGCAAGTTGTTACGAGTTCTAAAGAAATCGTTATGATAACTTATGAAATCGTTGTGCAAGACAAATCGTTATAAGCATCAAGCAAATCAATGTGATTACATTACCAAATCATTGTGGTAAGCAAATCGTTATGAACAATACAGAAATCGTTATGAGTTCTATAGAAATCGATGTGATTACTTACCAAATCGTTGTGGTAACCAAATCGTTATGAACAATACAAAAATCATTATGAACAGTACAAAAATCGTTATGAACAATACATAAATCATTATGAACAATACAGAAATCGTTATGAGTTCTATAGAAATCGATGTGATCACTTAGGAAATCGTTATAGCGAACAAGTCGTTGCGGGTTCTAAAGAAATCGTTATGATAACTTATGAAATCGTTACGGCGAGCAAGTTGTTGCGAGTTCTAAAGAAATCGTTATGATAACTTATGAAATCGTTACGGCGAGCAAGTCGTTGCGAGTTCTAAAGAAATCGTTACGATGACTTATAGAATCGTTATTGGATCGACTTGTTTGAAACAACATGACTTTTCAGTCTTATGAGGAAATCGTTATGAACTTCAATAGAAGTCGATATGGACTTAGAGAAATATTATGTTGAAAAGATTGAAGCTTCAGAGAAGTAATGCATACCTTTATTGGCTTGTTTGACCTTGGTATTTTCCCTGTACTTAAGACTTATGAAATATTCATTAGATATATTTTATAAACTCTTGTTTGGTTTTGTTAATCATCAAAATATATATATATATGTAATTAATTAAAATTACATGGGGACAGACTGATCATCAATGAGATCTCCTAATTTGGGTTAGGTTGGGACCCAAATTCGTGACCAACTTATTAGGGTAGGTGTAGGAATCCAAATCTAACTTAAATTAGCCATTTAATGCATTAAATACCCCTTTTCTATTTAAGTAATAATTTAGTTACGAATTTAGGGTATTTTCCTATTATTCCTCTTTTAAAAATTTCTATTTTAGCCCACTAATTTCTAATGGGTTCATTTAACAAAGCACATTACTTCTTTTCATTTAATGGGTTTTATTTAATTTTCTTTTATTTGATTTTCTAATTAATTTAATTAGTTTTATTTTATATTATTATTTTTATTATTTTTCGAAAAATCCAAGTTGCTACACGTGCACTTTTCTTATTTGTTGGATACAAGACAATCAAAACCCTCCCCCACATATACAGGCATCCACAAACCACACCATGTAGAGACCCCTCAGACTCTACCCACGATAGTGCACAATTGTACCGCCAAGACTCACATGTGTATATTGACAATCCAGCACACACCCACACACATTGTTGCTCATGTTTAAATAGAAAATACAAGATTGATAGAAGAACAATGAATTAGACAACTCAAGCATATAGAATCCCCAAATCAAAGTTTTGGTCTTTGTGTAGCCTTCGCTCAACGTAGACTTGATGACTCTCCGGCCGATGTAATCTTGTTTAGGTGATGCCCACGATGTAGAACTACATGCATACATTCTCTTGAGCTTTAGGAGGTTTCACCACGTCTAAAACTCCTCTGGTATGATAAGAGATCAACCGGATTGCTTCTACATGTCCAACACTTGAACAGGATCACTTTAGGGCTGAAGATCACTCCTTAGAACTTTAAGTCATGAGATCAATCTCGTGGAAGCTAAAGAGAAATGACCATTGATGTGATCCATCTCCTTTTATAGTGGCAATACGATACTCAAAGATTGGAAGGAGTCCAACCCTTGCATGACTCAAATTTGGAAATCCCATCTGTGCAAATTCCCATAATTGGTCGATTAGATTCTCTAGGTCGGTCAACAGATTCTTGAACAATCAACTAAAAAATGCACATTGATCGTTCGATTCTTCGTTCCAAAATCTAGTCATTCTGGTTGGATACCGGTCGACTAATCTACACTTGTCTGTGCTGGTTGGTTCCTAGATGGTCATCAGTCGACCAAATAGTCTAGGTCAATCGATCGATTTCTTGTATTCCAATCTTTTGCTCGACCTATCTTCTTTGGCCCTTTCCTTCTGAGCTTTTGTACCATTATTGCACGCATATCAAGGCCATTACCTCCTGCCTCTTTCACACTTGAAAGCACATGTTGAACACCCATAATAAACATGAAACCATTAAATCATAAAGATCGTAAAACTTAAACTGATCAACACAACACAGTATTTTGTAATCATCAAAATCTACATAATACAAAAATCTTGTTGGATTGAATAGGTAAATGAATAGATCTAGAAGGGGGGGTTGAATAGATCTAACATAAAACTCAGCGGAAGCTTAAGTAATTTAAAAATCACTTCAAATTATAGATCCATTCAGTCAAACAATTTTACTGATCTGATGTGTGGGCGTGTGTAGTTGATGTGTGAGGCGATTAGATAAGTAGTGTGAAGGCAAAATTCCTATACATACATCTAGTGTAGAAAACAGATCAAACCAATGCACAAGAGATTTTTAGGTGGTTCGGCTCCCAGATGGAGACCTACTTCCACCCCTCACTCAAACCAAGTGAGGCTTCACTAATTAACCGTTGATTCACAGCTTCAAGGTCAGACAAACCTTCTCAATCCACACACACACAGTATGGATCAAACCTTCTACTCCAACTGAAGCAGACAACCAAACAAATTCGTGTAGAGAAGAAATCAGAAAAGAATCAAACTAAAGAGAGGTCTGAAGAAATGCAGAAATAAGCAAACACTCTACGCAGGAGTTGGATCTGGTCAGATGACTTCTCGAACTCCCAATAACATCTTCTTCAAGCTTGAGCTCATCGAATTCCTCTTCTGGTCACAGCACAAGGATCAATTGCCTTTGAATTTGAGATGAAATCTGATGCTCTGCTTCAATGACATCCTAATTGCCAGTACTTCTTCTTCTGTTACTGCTCCTCTTCTCAATCCGCTTCCTCTTTCAGCACTTCATTTGCTTTCTCCACTGCTTGGCCTTGATCCCCACGTCCTCTTGGATGGAATTGATGGATCTGAGGAATGGCTACTCCAGATGAGACAAAAGAGCCTTTATAGCCTCTGTGCAGTCCCATGTACGTGACACTACAAGAAAAAGTGGCATTTTCGATGGACACAATCTGACGGCAATCCATCGGAAACACCGCCTTCCGACAGCTTTCCGTCGAGCGGTCGTCGAAAATATCTAGTTAGAAATTTCCGACGGTAAAAAAATACGTCGGCAATCCGTCGGAAATACCGACCGAATATTCCGTCGGAAATTACGTCAATAATTTTTGACTGAAAATGTCGGAAACTTTTGTCAGAAATTTGGTCAGTATTTGCGGACCAACCACTGTCGAAAAATCTGTCAGAATTTCTGTCGGTAAATTTCGACAGGAAAATCCGTCGGAAAAGTATCTGTCGACACTTTAGACAGAAAACCGTCGGTAAACTGCATTTTCAGACGGCCATGTATCCGTCGGAAAAGCTATCGGAAACTCCTATAATTTTTTTTAATAAAAAAAACAATGATTTTTCAAACCTGCTACAATACAATATTCATACATTTCACAATAAGTACTCACAATCAATAGAAAATCATAAAACATAACAAATATAAAATCATACACAAAAATAAATACTAAAAATCAAGACAGGTCTGGTGGATCGTCTGCTATCCCCGCCTCATGATTGTCAGGTGCCGGAGGTGGATCCTATATTAAATAATAATAATATGAGAAACATTAATAAAAATTAATATACATACATTATTTTCAAAAATTAAATTTAGAATATGTGATTATTTCTCAAGTTTAATTAGAAACTATTTTGATCATTTATACTTGGGTTTTTTTCAGATTAGTGATTTGAGCGCAGAACCCAATCTGGAAATCCAAATCGGATTTCGTCAGCACGCACACGTCAATTTAACTCACTCGGTCGTGTCGGAGCGAACGACACGCCGATCAGATCCCTATTTGGGATTTTGTACCCCCGGGTTGTGTGTTTTGACCCTTTAGACTTGAATTTTTTTTCGATCCGTCATTTCAACGCCCAACCCAATCTGGAAATCCAAATCGGATTCCGTCAGTTCGCACACGTCAATTTAACCCACCCGGTCGTGTCGGAGTGAACTGCACGCCGATCAAATCCCTATTTGGGATTTTGTACCCCCTGGTTGTGTGTTTTGACCCTTTAGACTTGAGTTTTTTTTAGATCCGTCATTTCAACCCCAACCCAATCCGGGAATCCAAATCGGATTCCGTCAGTTCGCACACGTCAATTTAACCCACCCGGTCGTGTCGGAGCGAACGGCACGCCGATCAGATCCCTATTTGGGATTTTGTACCCCCGGGTTCTGTGTTTTGACCTTTTAGACTTGGGTTTTATTTAGATTAGTGATTTGAGCGCCGAACCCAATCCGGGAATCCAAATCGGATTCCGTCAGTTCGCACACATCAATTTAACCCACCCGGTCATATCGGAGTGAACGGCACGCCGATCAGATCCCTATTTGGGATTTTGTACCCCCGGGTTGTGTGTTTTGACCCTTTAGACTTGGATTTTTTTAAAATCCGTCATTTCAACGCCCAACCCAATCTGGGAATCCAAATCGGATTCCGTCAGTTCGCACACGTCAATTTAACCCACCCGGTCATGTCGGAGCAAACGGCATGCCGATCAGATCCCTATTTGGGATTTTGTACCCCCAGGTTGTGTGTTTTGACCCTTTAGACTTGGGTTTTTTTTAGATCCGTCATTTCAACGCCCAATTCAATCCGGGAATCCAAATCGGATTCCGTCAGTTCGCACACGTCAATTTAACCGACCCGGTCGTGTCGGAGTGAACGGCATGCCGATCAGATCCCTATTTGGGATTTTGGACCCCTGGGTTGTGTGTTTTGACCCTTTAGACTTGAGTTTTTTTTAGATTCATCATTTCAACGCCCAACCCAATCCGGGAATCCAAATTGGATTCCGTCAGTTCGCACACGTCAATTTAACCCACCCGGTCGTGTCGGAGTGAACGGCATGCTGATCAGATCCCTATTTGGGATTTTGGACCCCCGGGTTGTGTGTTTTGACCCTTTAGACTTGAGTTTTTTTTAGATCTGTCATTTCAACGCCCAACCCAATCCGGGAATCCAAATCGGATTCCGTCAGTTCGCACACATCAATTTAACCCACCCGTTCGTGTCGGAGCGAACGGCATGCCGATCAAATCCCTATTTGGGATTTTGTACCCTCGGGTTGTGTGTTTTGACCCTTTAGACTTGGGTTTTTTCTAAATCCGTCATTTCAACGCCCAACCCAATTCGGGAATCCAAATCGGATTCCGTCAGTTCGCACACGTCAATTTAACCCACCCGGTTGTATTGGAGTAAACAGCACGCCGATCAGATCCCTATTTGGGATTTTGTACCCCCGAGTTGTGTGTTTTGACCCTTTAGACTTGAGTTTTTTTTAGATCCGTCATTTCAATGCCCAACCCAATCCGGGAATCCAAATTGGATTTCGTCAATTCGCACACGTCAATTTAACCCACCTGGTCGTGTCGGAGCGAACGACATGCCGATCAGATCCCTATTTGGGATTTTGTACCCCCGGGTTGTGTGTTTTGACCCTTTAGACTTGAGTTTTTTTTAGATCCGTCATTTCAACGCCCAACCTAATCCGGGAATCCAAATCAGATTCTGTCAGTTCACACACATCAATTTAACCCACCCGGTCGTGTCGGAGCGAACGGCACGCCGATCAGATCCCTATTTGGGATTTTAGACCCCCGGGTTGTGTGTTTTGACCCTTTAGACTTGAGTTTTTTTTAGATCCATCATTTCAATGCCCAAGCCAATTCGGGAATCCAAATCGGATTCCGTAAGTTAGCACACGTCAATTTAACCCACCCGGTCGTGTCGGAGTAAACGGCACGCCGATCAGATCCCTATTTGGGATTTTGGACTCCCGGGTTGTGTGTTTTGACCCTTTAGACTTGAGTTTTTTTTAGATCCGTCATTTCAACGCCCAACCCAATCCGGGAATCCAAAGTATATGAAATTAATAGTAATACTGACCTGAGGGGCTGGCTGTGAGGGGCGTACTCCCTGCATGGCTGAGATCAACTGCTGAACCATATCTCCGAAGTGCGTCCGTAGCTGTTCCCGTAGCTCTTCCCGAATGAGGGTTCTATTCTCCTCTACACCACTGACGGGCGGCGCAGCAAATGAACTCGCGTATGCCAGAGGAGTGACCGAACTCGCATATGAGGACAACACTGGAGTAGTATCCAGGCTGTCCCCAAAGCTGTACACTCAACCCTTCCTCGGCCCTCCCGCTGCGTCGACCCAAGCCTCCGGATCCAAGTCTAGCTTGACTTACAGCAATCGTGCGAGCACTCTCGCTGACATAATCATCCGTCCCCTTCCTCTTATGAGTCTGATCAAATAACTCATGAAAAGTAGGAGCACGCTCGAGCTCGTGATGCTTACAATTCAACAAAATTAGTTAGTTTCACAATAATAATCAATGTATTAAGCAATTGAACATCAATATGCTTACCAATTTTTGGTTGTGGGTCGCATAAGATACGGACCCACTAGTATGCACATTCTTCTCCGGATGAGTTGATCGGTTGCGTTTTGCCGCCTGTGACCGCTCCTGCCATGGTCCAGAAGCCCAACGCTCACAAAGGGACTCCCAATAGTCCCTCCTCAGCCAAACAGGGCCGTAATCCAGCCAAGCCATAGGATCCCGGTTGCCTGTGGTCTTCATTGCCTTGTCCCGGGCCTCCCACATTGACTTTCTTAAATTAGTCTAGGCAGTAGACTCCCAGACCACTCGAGCTCAAGGGAGATCCTCAGGTCTCGTGAACGCATACCTCCGCTGTAAAGAAATAAAATTACTCAACTGTCTGCACTAACGGAGATAGTAATTAAATAAATGACTTAAAATAAGTAAAAATTAATACTACCGTAAACATGTCAAATAATAAATCTCGGACGGGCACCGGGATCTCTCTCCATGCATCCACTAGTCCTGGAATATGTGCGTGGACCAGCGTCGTAATATAGCGGGAAGCAGAACCGGGATCTATCTTCCCCCCTGCAATTGCACATTAATTTTGTACATGAAATGTATAACATAAATAACAAATATAGTAAGTTTGAAGTGATCAAGTTTACCCTGAGATCCAACATGGCTGCCATCCCGGTAGCTGAGGCCCCTCCTCATCCGCTGCTGGATGCTGGCTCTCCACCTCTGTTGAAAACAATTAAGTACACTATTGTTGTATAAATTGAAAGAAAAGAAACATACTAATCTATAGAAACATACATGTACCTGGTGGTGAGGAAGAAGGGAAAGGTGGCGCTACTCGCGTGGTCAACGGGGAGGTGGTCCCTGCAAAATTATATACACATTAGAAAATATGAATTTAAATTGAACAATAATATATAGAGTTTTGTGTTTACATATACGTATACCTGTCGTCGGGATGACCGGCGTGGACGGAGAGGCAGTCCCTACATAATTGTATGTACGTTAGATCTTGTGAATTTAATATGAACAATAATATGTAGAGTTTTGTGTGTACATATGCATATACCTGTCGCCGGGATGACCGGCGTGGACGGGGAGGCAGTCCCTGCAAAATTGTATGTACGTTAGAAAATATGAATTTAATATGAACAATAATATAAAAACTCTTGTGTGTACATATGCATATACCTGTCGTGGACGGGGACGCGGACCCTCGGCCTACGGACGTGGAAACCGTCCGACTCTGTCCTCCACGTACCCTATCTCTATTGAGGTAAATAAAGATATAACATGTCATCAGCACTCAAATTTGAAGTAACTATTGAATAACATATAATTAGCAACAACACGAAGTTCTTACAAAATGTAGGGTATATTATCTATATTCATCATTAGATGCTGAAGATATGTTTAATTCAGCGTCATCTTCGTCATCCTCCTCGAATTCGTCCTCATCATGCCGGGACTCTTCCTCCACATCAGACTCCACCTCCCGCTCAAGGGCATTTGGGTCAACTTCTTCCTGTTCATTATCCTTATATAAGCAAATTATTTCATTTATATCATCAACATTGAACTGCGTACAAGCCGCCAACTCTCGTGCGTCACTCCGATCTGATTGGAAAAAATTGTCATTAACATCTTCGAGGTCATCATCAGCCTGGAGAAGCTCATACTCAGGGAATAGTCTTGATTTCACTCTATATGCAACCCACCAATCTCTCAATTTGAGGGATGAATAATTTGAATAATAAACTTGTTGGGCTTGTGCCGCCAGAATGAATGGCTCATACGTACTCAACATGGACTTATGCTTGACATCGACAATCCCATATGTTGTGTCATTACGAATAGAGATCGGATCAAACCAATGACACTTGAAGAGAATTACATTGTTGTTTTGTCCCAAAAATTGCAGTTCAATGACTTCTTCGAGAATGCCATAATAGTCTATTTCATTTTCATTGTAGGCACTTCCCTTCACACATACGCCACTGTTCATCGTAGATTTATTCCGTCCATAATCCCTCGTGTGAAATCGGTATCCATTCACAATGTAGCCTTGATAGACGCGTACAATCTTCGAGGGCCCATAACTGATCTCTTGTACTCTTGAATCAGTAACCAAACCTTGTTCAACCTATTATTAAAAAAAGGGACAGACAATGACAAATTACGCCAACTAAGTATGCATAAGAGCATAACACTTGTGCTTCAAAATATTTAGACACTTACTCGAGATCTTAACCAAGTAGGAAAAGACTTCTCTCGTTCCTTTTCAACCTGCACGTCAGTCAGACGTGGATTCCATTGCAGTATGACCGAGTCAAACTCTCTGCAATGTAAATGTCACACAACCTCTAAGTTCTGCAGTATTGCTCGCAAATGATGTATTTCATTAGTGTTGAGAGCTTACTCAATGTAAGGGTCTAGTTCTGCGCAATTCATAAATACGTAGATCTCCGTAGCTACCAACTCTCTGTCTTCGAGTGCGCGAGTAGAAGAATATCCAAATGCTTGCCCGGGACACTTGAACACAGAAAGTAGGTCAGACACATTAGAATCTCCACCATCATCATTACGTGGAGGTTGAGTGCGTCGGGTTCGGATCTCCATGTCAAAGTACATCGAACAAAAGTTCGATATCTCTTCAATAAGGTACGCCTGGGTAATGGAGCCCTCAACTTGTGCTTTGTTGCGGACTTTCATCTTAAGATCGTGCATGCACCTACGAAAATAATTCAAATGAATACATATGAAATATAAAAGATCGTCGTAATGTGAATAAATTGAGACAGGAATATACCTCTCAAACGGATACATCCATCGAAATTGTACTGGTCCTCCGACCCTAGCCTCATATGGTAAATGGATGATCAGGTGCTCCATTGAATCAAAGAATGCTAGAGGAAATATCTTCTCTAATTTGTAGACTGTCTGTATTATATTTTGCTCCATATTTTTCAAGTCATGAAGTTTGAGTTCTGATGCAGATAAAATCCTGAAGAATTGACTCAGCTCAGTCATTGCTCCCCATATTTGCTTCGGCAACAACTCACGAAAAGCAAGTGGCATCAGTCTTTGCATGAAAACATGGCAGTCATGACTTTTCATTCCGTATATTTTCCCCTCGTTAACATTTACACAACGGGTAATATTCGAGACATATCCATCCGGAAATCTCAATTGCTTCAACCATTTCAACACTTCCTTAATCTGTCTAGCCCCAAGCACATATGAAGCTTTAGGTTGCACCACTTTTCCACTAGCATGCTGCAGCTCTAGTTCTGGACGTCTGCAAAGTACTTTCAAATCCATTCGTGCTTTGACGTTATCCTTCGTTTTGCCTTTGACATCCATAACTGTGTTGAACACATTATCAAAAATATTCTTCTCTATATGCATGACGTCCAGGTTATGTCGTATCAAAAGTGTTGACCAATAAGGTAATTCCCAAAATATGCTTTGCTTCACCCAATTGTGATCCTTCCCAAAGCCGGGGATTTGTCGGGTACTACCAGCCAGTTGTGATACAGTCGGTAAGTTCTGGACCCGCCTAGACATGTTTCCACCAGACACCCGTTCCATATCTACCTCCTCCATCACAATTGTATTTTTCATAAAAGAATCATTTTGCTTTCGGAAAGGATGGTCACTCGGTAGAAACCGACGGTGACAATCGAACCAACATGATTTTCCCCCAGATTTCAATACGAATGATTTAGAATCCTCCATGCAATAAGGACATGCCAACCTTCCATGTGTGCTCCAGCCAGATAACATGTCGTACGCTGGGAAGTCACTTATTATTCACATTAATGCAGCCTTCAAATTGAAATTCTATTTTCTGGATGCATCATAAGAGAGAACCCCATCTGACCATAACAATTCTAGTTCATCAATCAACGGTCTGAGATATATGTCTATATTTTTTCCTGGACTTTTTGGACTCGGAATCAGCAATGAAAGGAACAGATTCTCACGCTTCATGCACATGCCTGGCGGAAGGTTATACAGTGTTAGAAATACTGGCCAACATGAGTAAGATGCCACCGAGCCTCCGAATGGATTGAAACCGTCTGTGCATAAACCCAGCCGCACGTTGCGTGGATCCCTTGAGAAGTAAGGATGAGTACGGCTAAAATGAGCCCAAGCTTCACCATCTGCAGAATGACTCATTTCAAGATCGTCACGATGGACTCTTTTCGCATGCCAAGTCATGTGTCCAACTGTCTTCGGGGACATGAACAACCGCTGCAATCTAGGTGTGATCGGAAAGTACCGCAATGACTTATACGGAACATCCTTCTGCTTTGACTTGTCCCCTCTCTTAGGCTTGAATCTATCATGCTTACAAATACAACATGATATCTTATCTGCATCATCTTTATAGTACAACATACAATGATTCGGACATGCATCAATTTTCATAAAACCAAGCCCCAGATCATTCACCATCTTCTTCGCACGGTAAAAATCAGCAGGTAACCTCTCTGATTGAGGAAGCATACTCTTGACGAGTAAGAGAAGTCGATCAAAACAACTCTCGCTCATATGAAATTTAGATTTCAAATTCAGTAGTTGCGACACTGCAGACAACCGTGTATGCTTCTCACAACCATCCCATAATGGCTCATCAGCATCTCGAAGTAACTGATAAAATCTTTGAGCTGTATCATTCGGCACTTCCTCATTTGTTTGATCTTCATGAATATTGAACTCCGGACCAGCAGCATCGACAACCATGTCGACGTACGTACTTGTGGAGGCAAAGTAATTAGCTGGTGCAGACGACTGAATATTCAACTCACCATGAGACGACCATAACTCATAATGGGCAACAAATCCTCTCGTATACAAATGATGCTGCACATCCCATGTTGATATCCACTTTCTACTCTTACAAGCCGAACACGGACATCAGATGTTACCCATCGGATCAACTGCTACTGATGAATTACTCAATGCAAACTGAATAAAACTGTCAACTCTGTCTTTAAACTCCTCTGTCACAACTCCATTCACTATTCCACGGTACATCCATGACCGATTCTCATAAGACATTTTTCCTACACATATTAAATGTCATGTCACGAGTTAAAATCCAACACACTCTCACATCATTCAAGTACCATACATATGATACATACGTTATATGGAGAGTCACAGAGCTAATGGGTGAAACAAAGCGTTGACGTAAAGATAAATGAAGAGTAAGCATACATGAATATCAAATAAATTTGAGCACGTTATAAATACTTAATGGTATTAAACATTAAAAAGAACACAAACAGTGATGTCTTCATATTAGGCCACCACCACTTGATCGGCTCTTTATTCACCAGCTTCTCTTTAGATTTCCTAGGTTTTGAACTAACCACTGATATCCCTAAATATAGTTTGCCAAATACATCTCTTCGTACGTAATGGGAAGACATAACTATCAGAATGTCAAGTTCTTTGACACAATTATTTTTCACAAATTTTGACCAGTCTTTTCCACTAAACATGTACATACTACCACACCAACTGCGTCGTAAGATTACAGAATATCACAGTCCTTTTTCATCTTGAACAATAACAGATAATCCACTTTTGTTTTCTAAACTTTGTCTTTCTTCTTTCCGAATAATCTTTATGATTTTCTTCATCTTCTCTTTCACCAAAAGTAAACCATCATGCAATCTTCGAATATCCATCGGTAATATTTTACGTTCAAACAAACACGTACTTTGATACGTTGGACATTTGTTCTTCTTTGAGTCTAATTTCCAATCGCGAACTCTCATCACTAATTAGAAAAAAATTGATAACAAATTATTCATGAGTAATTTAAAATATGAAATTAAATCATAATATGGTAAATATGAAAGAATCAATCAAATGGCTACAAATAAACATACGAATGTTAAAGGATTAACTTGCAGTGTGAAATATGTGAAAGTAAACAATATGTTTAACAAAGAAAGTCATTGCATCGTTTATTTTCATGTAAAGCATAAAAAATAACAGCGAGCAAGATAAAAAAAATAACTTCATTTACCAAAAGCTTTGAATATAAGCAATTAGGAGAAGGAACTTGTAGGTCCGGTGAATCGAGTGTTAATAATTTTTTATGATCTTTTAAGTGAATCACGAGACTGTAAATATAAAGAAGACAGATAGAAGAGAGGGAACAAATCATACAAAGATATTATATAATTTTTAAAGAGATTCAACTCAGTTGAGTGTTGTCTTATATAAGCTTTGATTATATAATTTTTAAAGAGATTCAAATCATACAAAGAGCAAAATCATAACACTATGAACAAGAAGATCGTATTCGCGGACCACAAAAATATTTTTTGGCAGACAACCTAAAAGGCCAGCGGGGAATTGTTCTCCTCATTCAACCTTTTTTTCATGGGGAAAGGAGGGGAGAAAAGTAGTTTAGTGGCACATTTTTTTAACACATTTTTTTTAACACAGGACAAACACCCCCGGATCCACACACACACACACACCACTTTACAAAGTATTTATTATGGAGCGCGATTTATTGTCCATCTAAATGTGTCTGACTAATACGAAGAATGGGGACAGCGACAGTTTTAGAAAATTATAATTCAGTTTTAGGCCCAGAATCATAGCAGATACAAGAATAAACTTATTTATACAAATGAACCTAGAGAAACACATCTAAGCAAACCCACAGCATGAAATATGTCAACACGTTGCACCACCAATAGAGAACGTTTATTAAGAGGGATAACATCGCAAACCAACCAGTAAATAGTATATAACTTCATGGTATAGGAATGCCAGAAAGAGAAAACTTACCTGAAAGTGATAAGCAAATTAATCAAAACATACACATTTTATCATGTCAGATGCACATAAGAGATGGGAGTTAGGTGACCCTTAGAATTATGTAAAGGAAGCTGCCTTCCATGGAGACAAATGAAGTTAGTAGACAACAACATATGCTGGTATTCACTACTAAAGGCAAAGGCAAAAAGTATTTCTGGCATTTGCAGAACAAAATTGACATAAAGGTGATTTTTGGCACTAAGCATTGAAATTAGAACATGGGCATGAAATATTATTCAGTTTGAAACATGAAAAGTTAAACTAAAGCTAATTAGATTCAAAAAGTACAAGAGGAACAATGACACAAAGATGAAATGTCAAAAAAGGGTCAGCATGTACAGACCGTAAAAGTTATTAAAGAGGAAACTTGCAAACAGGAAAACACCTAGCCTAGATCTCCCAAGACAGTAAATTCCTTAAGTTTGGGTGAAAGCACATTAATTAATGGCAGACGCTGCAAAGAATCATGCAGTTAAAATAAAAGAAAACAAATTTCTCACAAAGGGGGCCGGGTGGGGTTGGGGGGCCGGGTGGGGGGGTTGGGAGGGGGAGGGGGGCTGACAGGAGGGGGAGGGGGATCGCCCAAAGGGGGGCGGGTGGGGGGTTAGGAGGGGGAGGGGGGCTGCAGCGGAGGGGGGGGGGGGGCCGGGTGGGGGGTTGGGAAAATTTAAAATTAAACCAAACTAATTTTTCTTTTTGGTTCGATTTAAGATCAGACTGGATTTTTTTCTCTTTTCAAACTGAACCGAATCAAACTGAATCAATCGATTCAATTTGAACGAACAACCGCAAATCTTGATGGCAGCTACCTAGACGACCTAAGGACATTCGAGGCTCACCCTTGAAGCGATTTGAAGCTCCATCTCCTACATAGGTGTAAGGTAGTTGGAAAGGCTGCTTAGGTTTTCTCTCTCTCTCTCTCTCTCTCTCTCTCTCTCTCTCTCTCTCTCTCTCTCTCTCTCTCTCTCTCTCTCTCTCTCTGATTTGAAGCTCCATCTCCTACATAGATGTAAGGTAGTTGGAAAGGCTGTTTAGGTTCTCTCTCTCTCCCTCCCCACCGTTTTTTCACTCACTTGACTTGAACATTGGAGAATTTCACTCAAGTTACATCCAGAGACATCTTTTCTCTCGGGGGTGTACTCTAGATTAGGCCTCTCCTAATGTCATTTTCCAGATGCTGCAGATAGTTTTTTTTTCCAAAAATTAAGATTTACCGAACCAAGATAACTAAAAGGCATACCGGTGGCGTGGGGGGGGAATGTATGTGGGGAGGGGCGGGACTGTGCGGGGGAGTGGGGGACGGTGGGGGAGGAGGGGACGGAGTGGGGAGGGGGGAGGGAGAGTTGTAGGGAGGGGTAGGAGGCATACCGGTGGCGTGGGGGTGGCGAGCTGGAGGCGGCCGGAGGCGGCGATGTCAGGACGGCGAGGCGTCCGCAGGCGCGGCAGGTCGCGGCTAGAGGCGGCGGCGCGGGGGGACGGGGCGGCGGCAGCGGGGCGCGGCGACGCCAGAGAAGAGAGAGAGAGACACCGGAGATGAGAGAGAAAGAGAGAGAGAGAGAGAGAGAGATGCCGGAGATGAGAGAGAGAGAGAGAGAGTGAGAGAGTGAGAGCGCGGGCGCGGGGAAAGCAGGGCGGGGGGGAAATATTACGGATTTTCCGACGGAACAAATTCTGTCGGAAAACCGTCGGAAATACCGACGGATTTTACAACAGAATATTTTCCGTCGGAAAACCCGACTGATATTTTCACTAAAATATCACTGTCAAATATATCGACGGCTTTTCCGACGGAAATATTTCCGTCGGAAAATTCCGTCAGTAATCCTGCTTTCTCTTGTGGAGAGAAAAATGCACAGTAACTTAGAATGCACCCAAGGCTGCCACGTGTCCAAAAGTTCCTTTTCTCATTGCCACTTGGATGGAAGGGAATTTTTGGTAATAATAGAATCTCCCAAAAAGTCTCCAGAGATAAATCACAGCCATTGGATATCATACTCTGCATGTTTCTAGGTTTTCACAAAAAGAGTTTCGACTCTAGTTTCCATAGAGTCGACACTACTGACCAAATGTCAGTTCAGGCTAACTGGCAGAACACTAGTGTCGACCTGACAGACAATTAGTGTCGACCTGAACAACATGTAGAGTCGACCTGATCAACAGATAGAGTCGACCTCCGGTGTATCCCTTCAAATCAAGTTCACTGGAATGATACTAGTGTCGACCTCACTTTCAGCTAGAGTCGACCTGACTGGCAGCTAGATCTTCAGGAGCTTGCTGGGCAAACTTTATGAGTCGACCTGATTGTCACTAGAGTCGACCTGATCAGCAACTAGAGTCGACCTGATCAACAACTAGAGTCGACCTGATCAGCAACTAGAGTCGAGATGATCAACAACTAGAGTTGACCTGATCAGCAACTAGCTAGAGTCGACCTGATCAACAACTAAAGTCGACACTACAGTCATTTGTTCTTCAGGAGCTTGCTGGGTAGACATTATGAGTCGACCTGATGGTCAAGTAGAGTTGACCTGACAGAGCTAGTGTCAACCAGTCTTTCAACTAGAGTCGATCTGCTTTGACAAAACTTTGTGAACCTATATATATAAAGAGTGGACCATCAAAACATGTCATTATCAGTAAAATAAGAAATATTAAGTATCAAAAACATGTTGTTTAATCATCATTGTAGTATGTACATTGTGTCATCATCAAAATCAAAGTATGAGTGTTTGGACATCATCCACAACCAAATGTTGTAGTCATCATTAAAATCAAAGTATGAGTGTGTAGACATGATCAACATGAAGGTTTTTAGTCATCATCCAAATGAATACACAACTCAACAATCTTCCACATATATACAATATGACATAGATTGTGTACAAAATGTCATCATCAAAACACACAACTCAACAATCTCCCCATTTTTGATGATGACAAAACATGACAACATTCTTTCACAAAATAACATTCTCTCCCCCTTTTTGAGAACATCAAAAAGAGTGAAAGGAATATGCAATGCAATGTGAATCTCTCCCCTTTTTAAGTTTTTGCCCATTAAAACAAACTCTCCAAAGATCAAGAGTATGACTAGAGGTCTCATAAATCACACAAATATGTAGAATTCTCCCCCTAAGTGAAACAACTATCCCCCTTTGACAGTATCGGAGTTGCCACCGCCAACTGAATGGGGACCAATAGAAATGATGTGAAACCAATAGTACTGATGAAACCAATTGATTGAGGCACAAAATCAGATATCAACAATAAAGTTGCTCCCCCTAAACAAGAGACTGTATTGCAAGAAGCACAAGCAATTTGATTTTGAAGTGGACATGAAGGTATCAAGGTACACAATGATTTTAGTATATGAAAAATAACATTATTGTACCTTTCATATTGTGCAGCAAGGGTTAAAAATAAAGATGATTTTGATTGAGTTCTGATGTCAGCTCTTTTTCATCAAAAGTTACTTCAGAAATTTTATTTACAAATGTGACATAATTATTGTGACCTAAATTGAGTTGTCAAGAGTATATATCATTAGAAAAATTAGGTTTTGAGCTTAACACAATGTAGAATAATAATTTAACATTCTTGAACAACATGAATTCTATTTTAGGTTAGCTGTAATTGATACACCTTTTTCATTTTCTATTATTTCTTTTATTTGAGATATTTCAAGAAATTAGCAAAGAAGATTAAATTCATTTTCTGTGCAAACACACACTTACCCAGTGCAAGAGTGTCTGACTACTAGGCATGTTAACCCTTTGTTTACTTCTTTTTGATCAGAGATAACTTAGCAACACCTTTTGACTCAAGTATAACCACGTCTCAGGTGGAATAACTTGGTTACTTAGTGTACTAATTATTGCTCTGCAATTTTCCTTACAATCTTTCTTTTTCCTGAAAATTTTCTTTCATAACTTTCATTACTTTTCATTAGGTGATAAGTAGCTTTTTCCCTTAATAGATCATGGTCTTAAGTTGTTAATGATAATCAGTCCATCTCCATATATAAATTATCATTCATTATATGTATTTTTGGTGATTAACAAAACCCAGAAAATTCTTATCTAAACATCATGTTATGAAGTTGATCATCAGGCACTAAATCAATTAAAATAAATTAGTTGTCTACACACAGTGCATATGCTTTGTATAAGTACACATCGACTTCTTTGATAGAACAACGATTTCTTTAGAAGAACATCGATTTCATAAGTAAAACAATGATTTCGTTGTTACAATGACTTCATAGAAATATCGATTTCGTTTTACTTAAACATCAACTTCGTTGTTCCAACGGCTTCATAGAAACATCGATTTCGTCTTACTTAAACATCGACTTCGTTGCTACAACGACTTCATAGAAACATCGATTTCATCTTACTTAAACATCGACTTCGTTGCTACAACGATTTCATAGAAACATCGAATTCGTCTTACTTAAACATTGACTTTGTTACTACAACGACTTCATAGAAACATCGATTTTCATCACTATAGCGACTCTATAGAAACATCGATTTCGTGTCACTCAAACATCGATTTCATTGCTACATCGACTTCGTCTCACTTAAACATCGATTTCGGTAGAACAACGACTTCATATGAAACAACGACTTTATACTTAGAACGACTTCATAGGAAACAACAACTTCATGTTTATATCGACTTCGTTTCAAACAATGATTTCATCAGCACATCGACTTCAGTTAAACAACGACTTTATATAAAACATCGATTTCATTAATACATTGTTTATGCTCACATCGACTTGATTTCAACATGGATTACATTCTCACTTGACTTATGATTATATCATTGATTTAATATCAACATCGACTCTCTCTGGGTACAGCCTGTTTAAATACATCAACCCTCTATTAATGATTACATTTAAGACAGCTGTCAAACATTCTCGTTTAAATCATTTTTAAACATTCTTTAGTTTCATTCCACATTATACTCAAATGTATTTCAAATCTTTGTGGATTTCTAGTTTTCCCGTGAAAGCATGGTGTATCCTATGTTCTCTAGCATTTATTGCGACAGTACAAATCTCTGCACAATATATTTTTTACCCATCTTGCTTATGACACACAAAGTCACTCTTTACATAATGACAGAATGGCATTTCCCTTTTGGTGTATCTTCATACATCACGACTACTAATGTTGACTGACAGTTTAGATAAAGATAAGTTGTCTATGTGTCAGCATTTATTGTATGCAGGGTTTCCAGTAGAAACACACGTTACAAAGATGGACCTGTCAACCTGACAAGAGGATAGAAGATTCAGACAATCTTTCCACATGAGTGTATGTGTCAATATGGGCATTAATGGCTGCAAGCTCACCTGCTCCATACTTCGTACCAGATACTCCAACGTGCATGAAGATATGAGACAACAGATACTTCAACGGTCAAATTATTTCAAAGAAGATAAAAGAAGACTGGTGACTCCAAGCACAATACTCACTCTTTCAGGAACAACTTTAGAGAAGCTTGAACATCTTAGTCACCTGTAGAACAACAAGAGCTAGCTCGTCCATTCCAACTTTCTATAGCTCTTAGCTCTCCATAGAATATTGCATTGCCCTTTGAGAGCTTGAATAGATCTGAGAGAGTCCATTTGTGATAATCTTGTGTCTCTCAGACTTCACCTCAGATCAAGAAGTGATTATAAGCTTGGTCTTGGGGCCTTTCTCTTTCAACTCATTTTCTGTGAGTATTCCTCTTCGGGTGTGAAGAGAAGACCTGTTGCATCAGGTGGAGCGATCTCCCTTCTGGTAGAGAAGAGAAGGTCAGGTGCTACTGGATGTGTAAGTGTCCTTAAGAAGGACTGTACCCTTGTTTAGTGGAATCCCAAGTGGTTGCTTGGGGACTAGACGTAGGACTCCTTGGGATAGGAGGTCCGAACCAGGATAAATTTTCCTGTTGTCTGTGCGTTTGCTTTCTTTGTTTTTATTTTACACTAACTCTAACTATCGAACTTAGTATTTTCTGTCAAGCATTTTTACTCACAATAATTATTCTAAAAGAATTCAAGGTCTGGATTTCCAGGTTTGGTCAATTGTTGAAGAAGGAGACCTCTTGGTAACAAACAACAAAGATAAATGGACAGATGAAGACAAGAAGAAATTATCTCAAAATAGTAAGGCTAAAAGTATACTGTGTTGTGCGCTGAGTAAGAAAAAATTCAACAGGATTTCAGTCTGTAAGTCAGCTATGGAAAAGTGAGAAAAGCTGAGACTCACATATGAAGGAACTGACAAGGTAAAGGAAACAAGAATAGATATTCTGGTAGTTCAATACGAAAGATTTCGAATGCAGTCTGGAGAGTCCATCTCTCAAATGTACAGTAGATTCATAGACATCACCAACAGTTTGGCTGGGCTTGAAAAAACGTATGAAATTGGAGACATGGTAAGGAAAATACTAAGATCCCTACTAACCTCATGGACTCCAAAAGTAACAGCCATTGAAGAAGCCAATAATCTTAGGAGAATGTCACTTGAAAAACTCATTGGGTCTTTGATGGCTCATGAGATAAATATGGAAAGGCTGGGAGAATCCTCCAGCAAGAAGAAGCACAGCAATGCTCTCAAGGCCACAGAAGACACATCTGATGGTGAATCAAAAAGTGACAAAAGCAATGAAAGCAGTGAAGATGAAGAAGCCTTTCTCTCTAGAAGATTGCAACGCATACTGGCTAAGAAGAAATATCAGTCAGGAAGAAGGCATTTCAAGAAGGGTAGAGACTTCAAAATATCTAAAGGTAAAGATGTAAAGAGATCAGAACCAATATGCTACGAGTGCTAGAAGCCTGGACACATTAAAGCTGAGTGTCCAAAATTAAAGAAGATAGAGTTCAAGAAGAAGGACAACAAAAAGAAATTTAAGAAGTACAAGAAGAAGGCCATGGTTGTTGCATAGAACAACGAAAGTGACTTAGACTGTGAGTCAAGCTCTAGCGAAGAAGAAGAAGAAGAAGAAAATGCCAACCTGGCCTTCATGGCAAATATTGATGATAAGGTAACTTCTGACTCATCTTTTGCCTCTTGCAATGAATCAGATTCAGATAGTTTAGAAGATGTTTTTAATGAATTATATAGTAAATATAAAGATGTCTATAAACTTTAAAAAAAAACTAAGAAAAATTATGCATGTCTTGAAATCACAAGCTCAGATCTAAAATCTGAAACTGAACAGCTAGAAAAACAAATTTTGAACTAAAAAGGAGAAATGAACTGCTATGCGAAGACAAAAAAATTAAAAATGAGAAGATATCAAACTTAGAAAATCAGGAAACCACAAGCAAACTTAAAAGTGAAATTAACACACTAACAAAAGATAATGAATATTTAACAGCCACAATTAAAAAATTCACAAATGGAAAATCTTCCTTAATATTAATAGGAGCAAGAAGATCATGTAGGAAAAAGTATGGCTTAGGATATACCCCACCAGACAATGAAGAAACTGTAATTCATCCTAAAATCTATCCAACACCAAAATTTGTAGTTGAACAAAATCTCAACTATAAAACAAATAACAATAAGAACCATAAGCCAAATAGGATAATAAATAATATTCCTTGCTGCACTCACTGTAACAAATTAGGTCACACTGAAATAACCTATACTACCAAACACCTAAAATGGATTCCCAAAAGAAACTGTGAAGAAGCTAACTAACCAAAACCCAAAAGAACTTGGGTACCTAAATCTCATTGATTTATTACAGGGAAGCCTTACAGCATCAAAGTGGTACCTGGACAACAGGTGCTCAAGGCATATGACAGGTAACAAGAAACTATTCTCTCATATCAAAAATGAAGAAGGTACAGTAACCTATGGCGACAATGGAAAAGGGTCAGTAATTGGTTGTGGATCCATTGGAAGTCAAGACAGAATCCTTATAGAAGATGTTCTATGCGTCAAAGGACTCAAGCACAATCAAATCAGCATTAGTCAGCTGTGCGACAAGGGTCACTAGATCAAATTTCAGGAATCCAAATGTCTGATTATCAAGGATGGTGCAACTATCTTCGAAGCCAACAGAGAAAAGAATTTATATGTACTACATCTAGAAGAATTAAAGGATCAAAACATTTGTCTAGCAGCAAGTAAAGAGCAGAATGTTGAACTGTGGCACAGAAGATTAGGTCACTGCAGCCTGGATGGAATAAGAAAACTCAT
The DNA here is from genome assembly GCA_014218235.1 of Colocasia esculenta. Taxonomy (NCBI): domain Eukaryota; kingdom Viridiplantae; phylum Streptophyta; class Magnoliopsida; order Alismatales; family Araceae; genus Colocasia; species Colocasia esculenta. The sequence continues at coordinate 60,559,509 of CM024754.1, forward strand.
CAAACATGATCTAGTAGAAGGTATGTCGAAGATTAACTCAAGATTATATAGTATTTGTGAGCCATGTGCAAAAGGAAAGCATGCAAAATCTTTCTTCAAATCCAAGACAGTAGTCACTACCTCCAAACCACTAGAACTGCTAAACATGGACTTGTTTGGACCAATGAGAACTACTAGCCTGGGAGGAAAGAACTTTGGATTCCTTATAGTTGATGATTATTCAAAATTTACATGGGTATTATTTTTTGAGCATAAAGAGGACACATTTGAGAGTTTTGTGAAGTTCAGCAAACTTGTTCAAAAAGATAAGAAGTTCGACATCATCAGTATCCATTCAGATCAAGGAGGAGAATTCCAAAACGACAGATTTGCAGAATTTTGTAATGATCAGGGTATAGAACACAATTTCTCAGCACCTAGAACACCACAGCAAAATGGAGTAGCTGAGAGGAAGAATAGAACCCTGTTGGATATGGCCAGGACCATGTTATCTGAATATAACCTTCCAAGATACTTCTGGGCAGAAGCTATAAATACAGCATGTTACATTATAAATAGAGTAATGATCAGGCCAATCCTGAAGAAGACTGCATATGAGCTATACAAGGAAAGGAAGCCCAAGATCAGCCATCTCAGAACTTTTGGATGTCCATGCTTCATTCACAACAATGGCAAGAGAGACATAGGTAAGCTGGATCCCAAATCCGATGAAGGGATCTTTATGGGGTACACTTCTAAACCTAAAGGCTATAGAGTTTTTAATAAAAGAAGTTTATTGATTGAACAAACTGTGCATGTTATTTTTGATGAATCTAACCCTTCCTTAAGAAAGGAATCTAAAAGTGATGATGAAGATATAGAGAATCTTACCCAGAAGCTGAAAGAATCTACCATCAAGGATGATGAAGATCCACCCTTGGAAGAACTACAACATAAGGATATTATCCATAATTATCTTCCAAAGGAATGGAGGTAAAAAAGGATCACCCTATTGATAACATCATTAGAGATCCATCAGTTGGGATAAGAACAAGAGGTAATATCATCCCCTATGATTATTTAGCATTTGTATCTCAAATAGAGTCGAAGACAGTCAATGAAGCACTGTCTGATGAATCTTGGATTCTAGCCATACAAGATGAACTTAATCAGTTCAGGAGAAATCAAGTTTGGTCCCTTGTTCCGAGACCATCAGATCATCCTGTGATTGGCACCAAATGGGTGTTCAGGAACAAATTGGATGAAGCTGGTGTTATCACTAGAAACAAGGCCAGACTGATTGCTCAAGGCTTTTCTCAAGAGGAAGGTATAGACTTTGATGAAACCTATGCACCAGTGACTAGACTAGAGGCTATCCGAATGTTACTTGCTATGCATCTGCTTTAGATTTAAAACTTTTTCAAATGGATGTGAAATCAGCATTTTTAAATGGTTTTATAAAGGAGGAAGTCTATGTGGAACAGCCTCCTGGTTTTGATGATCTAGATTATCCAAATCATATTTTCAAATTACATAAAATATTATATGGTTTAAAACAAGCACCTAGAGTATGGTATGAAAGACTTAGTGCATTCCTACTAACTCATGGTTTTATTAGAGGACAGGTGGATAGCACGCTGTTTATTAAATCAAATGCCAAAAATATATTACTTGTGCAAATTTATGTAGATGATATTATATTTGGATCCACTGATAAATTTTTGTGCAAGTATTTTGAGAAGCTCATGTAGGGAGAATTTGAAATGAGCATGATGGAAGAACTCAACTACTTCCTTGGATTACAAATTAAGCAAAGCAATGAAGGTACACACATTTGTCAAGCAAAATACACCAAGGAACTGTTGAAGAAATTTGGGTTTCATAATTCTAAACCACTGTCCACTCCAATAAGCACATCCACCAGGTTAGACAGTGATAAGGAAGGTAAGAAAGTCGATCAGAAATTTTACAGAGCTATGATTGGGTCATTACTTTATTTAACAGCTAGTAGACCTGATATTTTATTTAGTATATGCATGTGTGCAAGACATCAATCTGATCTTAAGGAATCTCATTTAATATTTGTTAAGAGGATCTTTAGATACTTAGCCAAAACTCATAACTTAGGTCTATGGTATCCTAAATCTTGTGAAACTAGTTTAGTTGGTTATTCAGATGCTGACTATGCTGGATGCAAAGTAGAAAGAAAAAGCACCAGTGGTGGTTGTCAATTTCTTGCAGGATGCTTGATCTCCTGTCTTCAAAGAAGCAAAATTCAGTGGCACTATCAACAGCCGAAGCTGAATATGTAGCTGCTGGAAGCTGTTGCACTCAACTTCTATGGATCAAACAATAGCTTGAAGACTATGGATTGCACATTAAGACCATCCCGCTGCTGTGTGACAACACAATAAATCTCATGAAAAATCCAGTACAGCATTCCAGGACGAAACATATAGAGGTCAGATATCATTTTATTAGAGATCATGTAGCTAATGGTAATATTAATATTTCTTTTGTAGATACTCAAAATTAGTTAGCAGATATCTTTACAAAAGCCTTATCTGAAGAGAGATTTACGTCTCTTAGAAGGGAACTAGGCATGTGCAATTTGTAACTGATATGTCTGTATGTAACTGATATAATATAATTAATTTCAAGATGAGACTTATCCTTCCCCGATAGATTTAAGTAAATCCATTATTCCTTACATTATCTTCTCTTATTTTGTCGTTATCTGTATTTATTGCTCCGCCGTTTCAAAAAAACTTTATGTCCTTTCGTTACCTCCATAATCCTTCCCTCACCGATTTGCTTTCTCTCTCTCTCTCTCTCTCTCTCTCTCTCTCTCGACTCAAAAGCCTGAAAAAACCCTCATCGACTCTGGCAAACCTCTCTGTGCTTTCGAAGAAACCATTCCTTCCAGCTCAAATTTCTTGAGGGGTTCTGTTCCTCCTTCTCCCACGATCTTCCAGAACCTTTCCTTGCTCGATTCCATGGCCGCTTCTGGGAGCTCCGGCAACATAGGCGGTTACAGTGTTGCCTTTCTTACGGCCGATCAACAGGAGAGATATTCAGCAGTGAAGATCAAGCTCTATGGGAACAAGGCAGTGGATTTAGCAGACTTGGAGAAGCACAGGATGCACAGTGTGGTCGAAGCCCTTCAGAGGTTGAAGTAGACGGGGATATGCACAGTCTCAGAACCCAGTTATCCGCATCTGGAGAAGGCTTTCTACAGGTGTTTGAAGACAAAGGAAGATGGTTCTCTCACCTCCACAGTCAAAGGTACATTTATTCACATTACTCATGATTTGTTGGAGAGGCTGTTTGATGTGTCCACAGTCGGGCACAGTTTGGTTGAATCCGTGGATATTCATGCCAAGGGGCTAGGGATTATAGGAACTAAATACAAATTGAACGATGGGAAGATAGATATCAATCAGTTCAATGCCTTGAATAGGATCCTACATTTCATAGTTTGTCAGATTTTAGTGCCAAGAAGTGCAACTTTTTCGTCATGTACCAAGGGAGATGCAGACATGATGTTCTGGGTTGTTCAAAAGTAGGATATCAACATGGCTCAAATAATTATTGAAAGAATGAAGTCTGCAGCAGAAGCAATTTGGGACAGGAAGAACAAGCTAGCAGTGTCCCTTCCCTATCCTCATCTACTGACAAGGATTTCCAGTCACCTGGATATAGATTTGAAAGGAGAATTCATGGAAAAGATGGGTCAGCCAATCAAATCAAGGAACCTGAAGAAGAGTGGATTTTCCCTCATTGGAAATGTATGGACCAAGACTTCAGCAACAGAGAGTGAAGCTATCATTGGTAAAGCCCCTGAAGGCCCTCAAGTTCAAGAAGAAGAGGCAGCTGTCAGAGAAGAGGAGCCTCCTGCTCAGGAAAGGAGGATTGAGGACATTGCACCTGAACACATTGAGCCCATTGGGCAATCTACTGAATAAATTATCCATCCTACAGTCCCTGCACCTGCCTTTGTTGAAGAAGTAGTTGCTGAAGGTGCTGCTCATTTTGAGGGGGAGCATGAAGATATTCACATAGAAGAAACCCCCAATGTTCCTGAAGTAGAAACTACACTGAAGGAGAGCCATGAAGACACAGTTGCAGAGATTGTGGCACCAGGCCACACTGAAGATGTTTAGATGGTAGATGCTCCAACTGAGAGGGAGCCAGAAGTCCAAGAGGAGCCAGAGATTCAGGGGGAGCCCACTGTCAGTGCCCCTGTAGACCAATTCCAAAAACGATTGTTTGAGGATACTTTAGATGATGATGTGGAGCCAACTGTTGGCTCAAGAGGTAGAGGTAGAGGTGTTACTCCTGGAGTTCCTTTGCTCACCAGGAAGGCACACCACGGGTCAAGAAAGAAGAGGATTCATGTGCCCCTAGAGCCAGTCATTGCTAGACTGAATGCTCATGGGGAAATCCTATGCTCTTTACAATCAAATGTATCATCTATTTTCATTAGTCAGAGCACTGGAGCCAAGGAGATCAGAGCAGTTAAAACTGAGCTCCAAGAGATGAGAAATGATCTGGGTAGCCTAAAGAAGCTAGTAACTAATTTATCAGATTTTTTGAGGGTGCAGCTGTCAGCTCCTGCCCCTCCCGCTCCCACTCAGTCTATGCCAGAAGTCAGCACAGGGCCACCAGGGCCTTCTGAACCAGTTGAGCTAGTTTCCAGGCCATCAGGGCCATCTGTAGAGGAAGTTGGGCCATTAGGGCCATCAGTTGCAAAATTTGGGCCACCAGGGCCATCCTTGGAAGAGTCAGGGCCATGTGCAGTTGAAGATATTAGTGTTGGGCCATACGGGCAATCTGTGCAAAAGGAGTCAGTGGCAGGGCCAACCGGGCCTCAAGTATCTGTAGAGGAAGCTGTTGTGCCTCCACGGCCTTCTGAATCTCCCAATCTTCAGACTCCAACCCCTTCCACTCCACCCACATCCTTCACTGCCCCTCCTGCACCTGAAACCTTCAAGAAACCACTTCCTAAACACATATCTTCTCCTACCCCTTTCCCTACTGCCACCTCTTCATCACCTCCTCCTTCCTCTTCCATTCCTCATCCCACCTTTGAGGCACCTCCATCCTCATCCTCTTCTGCTGGTCCTTCCTCAGCAGGTCCCTCATCTACTGGACCATCTACTCAACCTCCTTCTACTTCATCTTTTGGTTCCTTTCATCTACCTACTCCACCCTCCTTTATCACCATCATTCCTGAAGTAGCCAGTATCATTCCTCATTCTATGCATGACATCAAGGATGAGTTTGAAGAAGCCATCCTCTGCATAGTTCTTGCTGTTTCTACTCACATTCATAGGATTGATTCCCAACCTTCCTCCAGTCCTGCCTCTAAGAAAAGAAATACCTCTTCAGCTCTTGTTTTCCCTTCCAATCAAACTCTCTTTCCTCCTCTGTGGTATTCTCTTTTTGTTGTCCACAGAAGAAAAACCCTATATGCTGAATATCTCCAAAAGTGCACTTTTGCAGCCACTTTTGGTCTTCCTTACCTTAACCTTTCTGAACATCTCAATATCATTCTTCCTACTTCTGCTCTTCCCAAGGCTGAACAAGCAAAAATCCTATCCACTGCTGAGTCTAAGACTGAGGATCAGTGGGCCAGGGCCAACAAATCACTCTACAGAAAATTCGAGGTTGCCAGTTCCAACATCTTTCCACCCAAAGATCACCCTCTCACCTTGTCTGAGTGGTTTGTCTGCCAGCACAGAAATTCTTGGGATCCCTTCATTCAGAAGGAGATCAAATTCATCAGGCAATTCCAAATGTACCAAGACTAGTGCTTTGTCAACTGCCTGCCAGAAGCTCGGCTTGGCCAGTTCAGGGCAACCATTGCTCAGCTCCGTACAGAAAATCCAGTCAACACCCCTCTTCAAGTTGACTTTGCTACTCTAAGGATGCCTGAGATTGCTTTTCTCCCCAAGCTTCACCTTCTCTTTATGGAATCTGAGGTGGGTCCTATAATTTTTGAAAGATTTGCAAGAGTCATGGCCAGGATGTTTGTTTAGAGGGGAACTCCTCTTGCCTTCCATAGATTCATCTTCAGAGAATATCAAAGAGGATTCATCAAGTCATCAGTCTTAGCACCTATTCTCTCCGAGTCTGAAAGATTTGTCAACACTGACTAGTGCAAAGCTTATCATGAGGTTGCTCTTCAGCTGGAAAACCTGAACTCCTCCCTGCACAAGTCAAATCAGCTGATTCTCTCACCAAAAAAATTCATGGACCTCAACTCCATAAATCTAGTCTCAGATCCCCACTCAACTTGGGTTGAGAGGTACAAGATCTTTATAGCCTTGCGGAAGGATTTGCTTGATCACAAGCTCCATTATCCTATTTCCATTGATAAATTCCATCAGCATGCAAGTTTTGGAACCTCAAGTCTCTACAAGTCCATCCTCAACAATCAGGAGTATACTAAGTTCATAGAAGAACAGAGACTACTCCACATCAAGAGACTTAGTCAAGAGATGAGGCCCTCTTATGATATTAGTTGGGGTGTCTTTAGGGATCTTTTTGAAGAGTAGGAAGTTCAAGCTTGGCAACTTATAACTCGCCATGCTTCTAGATTGTCTCCTGCCTTCTACATGCCTACCCCCTCTAATGAATGACATTCCATTTCTTGGCTCCATTTATCTTTGTCTATCTCCCATTTTATCTTCTGTCTACCTAATTACTTTTGTTTAATGACAAAAAGGGGGAGAAATTATTCTGAAATACATACCTTACAATTTTCCGCAAATTTATTTCAATTCTTTCTATGTATGTAATTCTTTATATTTTGTCATCACCAAAAAGGGGGAGATTGATGATCAGTCCATCTCCATATATAAATTATCATTCATTATATGTATTTTTGGTGATTAACAAAACCCTAAAAAGTCTTATCTAAACATCATGTTACGAAGTTGATCATCATGTACTAAATCAATTAAAATAAATTAGTTGTCTACACACACTGCATATGCTTTGTATAAGTACACATTGACTTCTTTGATAGAACAATGATTTCTTTAGAAGAACATCGATTTCATCCCTAACATCGATTTCATAAGTAAAACAATGATTTCGTTGTTACAATGACTTCATAGAAACATCGATTTCGTCTTACTTAAACATCGACTTTGTTGTTACGATGACATCATAGAAACATCGATTTCATCTTACTTAAACATCGGCTTCATTGCTACAACGACTTCATAGAAACATCGATTTCGTCTTACTTAAACATCGACTTCGTTGCTACAACGATTTCATAGAAACATCGATTGCGTCTTACTTAAACATCAACATTGTTGCTACAACGACTTCATAGAAACATCGATTTTCATCACTACAACGACTCTATAGAAACATCGATTTCGTGTCACTCAAACATCGATTTCGTTGCTACATCGACTTCGTCTCACATAAACATCGATTTCGGTAGAACAACGACTTCATATGAAACAACGACTTTATACTTAGAACGACTTCATAGGAAACAACGACTTCATGTTTATATTGACTTCATTTCAAACAACGATTTCATCAGCACATCGACTTCAGTTAAACAACGACTTTGTACAGAACATCGATTTCATTAATACATGGATTATACTCACATCGACTTGATTTCAACATGGATTACATTCTCACTTGACTTATGATTATATCATTGATTTAATATCAACATCGACTCTCTCTGGGTACAGCCTATCTAAATACATCAACCCTCTATTAATGATTACATTTAAGACAGTTGTCAAACATTCTCGTTTAAATCATTTTTAAACATTCTTTAGTTTCATTCCACATTATACTCAAATGTATTTCAAATCTTTGTGGATTTCTAGTTTTCCCGTGAAAGCATGGTGTATCCTATGTTCTCTAGCATTTATTGCGACAGTACAAATCTCTGCACAATATATATTTTACCCATCTTGCTTATGACACACAAAGTCACTCTTTACATAATGACAGAATGGCATTTCTCTTTTGGTGTATCTTCATACAGCACGACTACTAATGTTGACTGACAGTTTAGACAAAGATAAGTTGTCTATGTGTCAGCATTTATTATGTGCAGGGTTTCCAGTAGAAACACACGTTACAAAGATGGACCTGTCAACCAGACAAGAGGATAGAAGATTCAGACAATCTTTCCACATGAGTGTATGTGTCAATCTGGGCATTAATGGCTGCAAGCTCACCTGCTCCACACTTCGGACCAGATACTCCAACGTGTATGAAGATATGAGACAATGGATACTTCAACGGTCAAATTATTTCAAAGAAGATAAAAGAAGACCGGTGGCTCCAAGCACAATACTCACTCTTTCAGGAACAACTTTAGAGAAGTTTGAACATCTTAGTCACCTATAGAACAACAAGAGCTAGCTCGTCCATTCCAACTTTCTATAGCTCTTAGCTCTCCATAGAATATTGCATTGCCCTTTGAGAGCTTGCATAGATCTGAGAGAGTCCATTTGTGATAATCTTGTGTCTCTCAGACTTAGCCTCAGATCAAGCAGTGATTATAAGCTTGGTCTTGTGGCCTTTCTCTTTCAACTCAATTTTCTGTGAGTATTCCTCTTCGGGTGTGAAGAGAAGACATGTTGCATCAGGTGGAGCGATCCCTCTTCTGGTAGAGAAGAGAAGGCTAACTGTTGCTGGATGTGTAAGTGTCCTTAAGGGGGACTGTACCCTTGTTTAGTTGAATCTCAAGTGGTTGCTTGGGGACTAGACGTAGGACTCCTTAGGATAGGAGATCCGAACCAGGATAAAATTCCATGTTGTCTGTGCGTTTGCTTTCTTTGTTTTTATTTTGAGAAATGCTATGTGCACGTTCGCACGGGTAAAATGGCCACGCTGGAATCGCCGGGTCGCTGGTGATTGGTACACACTGGAAGGCTCCCACATCACCAGCGTTAACACGTCGACGCCTACTCCGCGGCTTCCCGAGGCCATTTCTTCATGAAACCGCCACCGTCACGAAACAACGATTGTGTGAGATATTTTTTTAAACCCAATTTTGCCCTTCCTGCCGTTTTTGCGAAAATAATCTGAGAAGAGCCTCTATTGCATCATCCCACTCTTCACTCTTCGTCTTCCTCACCCACGAAAAATCCTACCACCATCTCTCTGCAAATCCCATTTTCTTGCTTGTGCTGTCTTCTTCATCCATGCCACCTAAGAAGAGTAATGCATGCAAAGTACAGCTCAGTCTAGCTCCGTGGAGAATGTGGCGATGCAGTGTGGGTCTCCAGATACTGCACCGGTGGGAGTGATGCCACCACCATTTATGCCACCTTATCAGATAAGTAGGTCGTTAGGTACTGCGCCGGCAAGAGTTATGCCACCAGCATTTATGCCACCTTATCAGATAAGTAGGCCATTGTTATACCCCTTCATGACACCATACACAACGTCGTTCATGCATTACGTCCCGACGGCATATGGTCAACTGCATGCAACTAACGATGATAAGATAGCAGAGCATCAGAGCCCAGAAGTACCTCCCGAACAAAATGTAGAAGCACAATAGACTCCTGGAGGACCTTCTGAAGAAGCAGTGAGATCTGTTATACATGAGAGTATTGACGACGTTAATGAAATAAGATCTATGCTAGAAAGCTCTGATTTAGAGAACAAAGATGTTGGACATGAGAGTAATGACGATGTTAACGAACTAAGATCTGTGGTGGGATGCCCTTATTTAGAGAATGAGGATGTGGCACATGTCTGCAATTGTAAGTGGATATGTATATGTTTGTGACTGAACCTTAGTTATTTGTCACGGAAGGAAACCTATTTGTCACTGAACCTTAGTTATTTGTCACTAAAATTTCCTATTTGTCACAAGAAATTTCCTATTTGTCACTAAACCTTAGTTATTTGTCACTGAAATTTCCTATTTATCACCAAAACTTAGATATTTGTCACTGAAATTTCATATTTGTCACTGAACCTTAGTTATTTGTCACGGAAGGAAACCTATTTGTCACTAAAATTTTTGTATTTGTCACTGAAGCTTAGTTATTTGTCACTGAAATTTCCTATTTATCACTGAACCTTAGTTATTTGCCACGGAATGAAACCTATTTGTCACTGAAATTTTTGTATTTGTCACAGAACCTTAGTTATTTATCACTGAAATTTCCTATTTGTCACTGAACCTTAGTTATTTGTCACAAGAAATTTCATATTTGTCACTAAACATTAGTTATTTGTCACTAAAATTTCTTATTTGTTCTTTGAATGCTAGTTATTTGTCACTAAAATTTCCTATTTTCTTCTTTAAATGCTAGCTATTTGTCACTGAAATTTCCTATTTATTCTTTGAATGCTAGCTATTTGTCACTGAATCTTGTATTTGTCTTTGTAAACTTGTTTTATTGTTCTTTCAATGCATTTGGCAGCACCTGAAGTAGAGGATGATTTGAATCATGACAAGGGAGAATCAGAAAATTTGGAACCTTTTGATGGCATGATTTTCAAAACTATTTCGAATGCACAGAAATTATACAATGCCTATGCCAAACGAGTAGGATTTGACATAACAGTTATTTACAGTAGAAGAAAGAATGATGTGTTTATATACAAGAGGTTCAATTGTCATCATGGTGGTCAATCTAGAAGGGGTAAAGATGCGATAAGCCACAAAGATTCATCTAAGATTGGATGTAAGGCATCGGTGAGGGTTAGACATGACAAAGACACAAACACCTACATAATGTACGATGTAATTTTGGAGCATAATCACATTCTTCATCCAACAGCTGCTATGTATTTGAGATCACATCGTAAAATTTGCACCCCGAAGAAAGTTGAGATTCTGAACATACATAGTGTTGGTATTTCCACATCCAATATTGTGTCGGCCATGGCAAAAAGGAAGGGGGCATCCGACAGTTGGAGTGGACAGAGAAGGACTGTAGAAACTTTCTTGATAAAGAAAGGAAAACATAATTGAAGGAGGGTGATGCAAAGATAATGATAAACCATTTTAAGAGAATGCAAGTTAGGGATCTGACAGTCTTTTACACTATAGTTGTTAATGACAATGGTACTTTAAGGAATGTGTTTTGGATTGATGGTAGGTCTAGAACATCTTGCACATACTTTGCGGATGTCATCTGTTTCGATACAACATACTTGACAAACATATATCAAATGCCATTTGCACCATTTGTGGGAGTAAATCATCATGGTCAGTCTATTCTTCTAGGATGTGCACTACTAAGCAATGAGAAAATTGAAAGTTTTGTATGGCTTTTTAATTGTTGGCTAGAAGCGAAGGATGGCATTCACCCCAAGGCAATCATCACAGATCAAGACAAGGCTATGGAGGCTGCAGTAACCCAAGTATTTCCAAAGGCACGACATCGCTTTTGTCTTTGGCATATAATGAAGAAGGTACCTGAAAAAATTGGCCACATATACGTCTCCAATCCACATTTCATGAATGACTTTCAAAGTTTCATCTATGACACAATGTCCACCTTTGAATTTGAAGAAAAGTGGGATGAATTGATAACCAAGTATGAAATTGCCATGCAAAATGAATGGTTGAAAAGTTTGTACGAATGTCGTAGAAAGTGGGCACATGTTTTTTTGAAGGACACATTCTTTGCTGGTAGGTTATTATTGACTACTATTGTCTATCGTTTTTCGTTTCATCTGTTATATTTACATTGTTTTGTGTTTGTAGGTATGTCTACCTCTCAACGAAGTGAGAGTATAAACCATTTTTTGATGGATTTATCACAGCGAAAACTACTTTATCTGAGTTCATTATGAAATACACAGTGGCACTTGAAAGTAGGTTTGATGCAGAAAACCAAGTAGACTTGAAGTCCCTAGATACAGAAGCATACCTAAAAACTTGTTCCCCATTTGAGAAACAAGTTGCCACCATATATACTAGGTCTATATTTCAAAATTTCCATCAAGAATTGATGGAGGTCGCTACTTGTCACCCACAGCGTATTTATAAAGATGAAAGTAAGTTGACATTAAGAGTAAAGTCCTTTGAACGTGTTAAATTGAAAGGTATATGTATGGAGATGCAAAAAGAGTACACTGTCAATTGCCAAAAATAGGAAAAAGAAGTGGAATGCTCTTGTAGATCCTTTGAATTTAATGGGTACTTATGCCGACATGCCTTACTAGCATTGCAATATGTCGGAATTGACAGTATACCCAACAAGTACTTCTTGCAGAGATGGTGCAAAGATATGCGGTATAGACATGCATGCCAGTCATTTGATGTTCAGAAGGAAGAGAAGAAATGTTCATCGTCACGGTACACTAACTTGATATTCAAATTCATGAAGGTTGTTGAAGCAGCCTCTTCCTCAGAGCAAGCTTATGATATTGCAATAACTGAAATACCACAAATTCTTGGGAAAGTAATCGAGTCCATGAATGGGTTGTCTGTGCAATCGAACACAATAATAGATTCTACATCGAATTGTCATGTACATGATCCACCAAGAGCGTTAACAAAAGGAAGAAAACGTGAGAAACGGATACCATCTGCCCTTGAGAAGATCAGAAAACGGAACAGAGCTTCCAAGAAGTGCATTCAAACACCCACTACTGCAAACTATGACCAAATTGGTGAAGTATCATTCTTTGCAACACAATGACCTCTAAACTTCTGTGATATGTAAAAGTACCATTATCTATTATGTAATTCTTTCATTTGTCACTGTAATTATTGTACATGATCCTATTTGAACCATTATGTGATATGTAAATCCTGCATTTGTCACCACAAGCTGACCCTAAGATTTGAAGGTAAGTATTGAGTACTGAAAATGTTACAAGTAGAAACTGAAATAAAAAAAAATAACATCCAAATTGTTAGTCATTATCACTCCCATCATCCCCATCCGCATCCACAGTGTTCAAAAATAAAAATGCCTTTGGTAAAGACTTTAAAACCATCTTAGTTTTATTTGCAATGCAATTTAAATCCCGTAGTTCATCCTCCAACCTTGCAACTCGATTTTCTAGGTTTTTCACGTTCTCATCTTTCCCACAAGTTATTTGTGAATCCACAAAGTGTTGCACTTCATCGCACCACATGAAAAAAATCACATTTCGCATCTTATAAAAGACCACAGGAAAAATTATGTCATGTAATACATGAAAAAATGATAAGCTTACCTTGCATGTGTAGAATTTTCTGTTTGGATTTCTTTCTGTTTTGCTAGTTCTCACAATGCAATAACCATGTCCTCTCATACATCTCATCAGTGGAGGTGAAATAGGAGACTAGCTGGGGCTTGCCATTTTGCCAACAGATTGCTCTCCAGATGCTCTGCAAATAAATTAGACACCACATAGATATGGCATTTAACAAAACAAAAATAGGAGAAATGCATTTCAAAAGTTCAAAGATTTGCTCTCCTGAAAGTTACAATCTCCTCCGAGCTGGACACATGAACATCGATGTTAATCATTTTTTGTCCGAGGATTTCATGCATGCCAATTATTCTATCAATATCCTCTCCATTTAACAATTTCATGACAGAGTTACTCATCTCTGGAATGTGGCATTTTAATTCCACTTGCTCTTTCACAAGTGTCCATTTTCTACAAACATCATTAAGTACGCTACAAAGTTACATACCTCTGTGGATGGGAATTATATACACGTCATTCTTGAATGTGAAAATTCCCAGAATACGATCCATATCTTGGACTCTACCCCGCCACCCACCACTGAAAAAAAAATAGATTAGCATCACATTCAGAAAAAGAAACTTAGATTGCATGCACGGGGAGATTGAAGCATGAGGATGCGCGACCAGGGGGGTCGCACAGAGGGGGGAATGGGAGCAGGAGGGGAAATGGGAGCAGAAGGGTTACCTGAGCAGAAGAGCCGAAGCAGGATCACCAAAGGCTCCCATGCCGCCGGAGCAGGTTTGCTGGACCAGGTTCGCCAGAAACCTAGGTGGTGAGGGGGGCAAGGCTACGGGGCTGAGGGGGGCAAGGCTGTGTGAAACGTAAAGGGGTGTTAGGGCATAGGTCTTACGTACGGGTAGAATGGGAATTTATATATATATATGTGTGTGACAAATAACAAAAAATATTTACAAGAAAAAAGGTAACAAAAATTGGACTTAAATTTAATTTTTTAACTTAAAATTTATTTTTTAAAAACAGTTAAAAAATAGGTTGGTTCGAGTGGCAAAATAGTTGATTCCAGTGACAAATAAGGTTCATTCCAACTAACATGGACTGAATTGAATCCAGTGACAAATAGAAAGATTCCACTTTAGATAGACTTAAGAATTTTTCGGTGACAAATAGGTTGACACCAGTGACAAATAGATTGATTCCAGTGACAAATAGAAAGATTCAAGTGACAAATAGAAAGATTCCACTTTACATAGACTTAAGAATTTTCCGGTGACAAATAGGTTAACACTAGTGACAAATAGATTGATTCTAGTGACAAATAGAAAGATTCCACTTTACGTAGACTTAAGAAGTTTCCGGTGACAAATAGGTTGACACCAGTGACAAATAGAAAGATTCCACTTTACATAGACTTAAGAATTTCCGGTGACAAATAGTTTGATTCAAGTGACAAATAGAAAGATTCTAGTGACAAATAGAAAGAATACACTTTAAATAGACTTAAGAATTTCCGATGACAAATAGGTTGACACCAGTGACAAATAGTTTGATTCCAGTGACAAATAGAAAGATTCTAGTGACAAATAGAAAGATTCCTCTTTACATACACTTAAGAATTTTTTGTGACAAATAAGTTGACACCAGTGACAAATAGATTGATTCCAGTGACAAATAGGTTGATTCCTGTGACAAATAGATAACATGAGTATGTAGTTGGCAATATGCTAGTGTTTGTAATTAATTCTGTGTACATTGTGAGAGTTAACCGGAATCAACATATTTGTCATTGGAATCAACATAGATGTAACGAAAATAAGCATCATATATAACGAAAAATGTGGGAAAATATATAAACAAAAACTTTTCATTGATTCTTTAGTTCTAAAACTTTGGTCGCAAAACAGGATCTCAAGAGATTACAGTTATGCTCAGTGAAGGTCCATCTGGGGAATGCCCTCCAAATCAACGCTTCAATGTATTTGACTATATACATCGCGCAATTGAGGCTACAAGATGCTTGTTGAGGACATTGGTTGTCAAAGTGTAGTTCCCACTTAGCAGCACTAGGAAATGCCCCATACTCCGTCAATATGCGCCTGACAGTTGTGACCTGCAAAAAAAAAATAATTCAACAGCAAGAATGTTGAAAGAAATTGTTTGAGAAACTTACCCATTTTTTTGCTGAGGCCTTGTAGAGGGGCCCACTTTTCAATAAATTATATGACACCAATTGTTCATTCTCCGTGTCCACCGCAAATAAATGCCAGTGATTTCGGGAGTGTAACACAAAGAATAGCCACTTGTTCTCCTGGAGGGCCTGCAAATAGTCATTCTCATAACTACATTGTAACAACTGTAATGCCTTCTCTTGCGTTGAGCATGACATTCCTTGGATATGATTTACCAAAATTGTTGGAAAACAAACCCACTTGTGATAAGTATTTCCAATGTTCTTCTTCTGATTCATTAGGTAAATCAATCCATCAATAACCTACATATGGTCCATAGTCAGTACAATGAAATTGGCTTTCAAGGGACTTTATCTATAAAAAACATAAGGTGAAACACAAACTGTGTCTTCTGTCATGCATCCGTAAAGGAGGTTTACCACGTGTGACTTCCGGATGACCAAGCCATTTGCAAATTCAAAAACTCCAAAACTATAGAGGTTGAAAACATCATAATATGTTAAATCTGAAATAAATATGAAATCATTAAAATTCAAGCAACTTACTCATTTTCACTGCCGACAGTTGCACACATTTGAAGGAAGCTATCGACAATGGCATTCTCCTCGTCCTTCAAGTCCCCTTTGCAGACCCAATCTGCAGTGACTTGCAACTGTGTTGCCTAGGTTGTGTTCTCATTTTAGATAAATGGAATAATAGGTTATGCAGTAACAAAATAGATTAGAGACTTACCACTATTTTTTCTTTCTCAGACATTGTAACGGGATTCTTAACCCGTACATAAGGGGATTGATCATACACACCAGGATGCCGGTCCTCACGCTCCTTGATCGCCCGAACCATTGAGTTAGGATTCTGGGCATCAACCACCTCAAGAGTAGTTGTTGGAACCTCCTCAAAATGGCCTATTGGTGGAGCTTTATCATCATTCGTCATTGGAGGCTGGACATCGGCAACATATTAAGAAAATGTAGGGAGCCAAGCTGCCTATTCTTGTTGGGTCACCGGATCATCATGCATCATTGGAGGCTGGACATCGACATGTTCAGAAAATATAGGAGTTGGCTCAGCTGCCCCTTCTTCATCGGTCACCGGTTCGTCCCTTTTATGAATGTACCGCATGATTTCCTCAATTTGCCTCCTTTGATCTTTGAGGATAGTGGTTAGCTGGTCAACTTTCACTTCTTGAGACTATTGAAGCTGCAATTTCCTGTAGAAGAGAGAAGGAAGCAGCAACTCGAGGAACTGTTGATGTGTCCTCTAGGACTGTTTGGTTCCCCTCGTACATAGTTTCCCATTCATTCCTCTCAACTGTCAAATCATATAGCACTAAACATCAAATTACACAGTTCATTACTGAATAAGAATTTCGTTGTCAAAGAGACTCCAAAAACCTGTTGGCCGGTGAGGGATGCTATAGGGAATGGTGAATTTTTGCCGGTGAATGTTCCCCACCTGAAGAGGCGGGGATATGCCATCCGATTTATTGGCTGCCTCACTCTGGTGTGCTCAAGGAACCAAACCTGAAAAAGCAAACAAGTTAAACCCAAACAAGGATGGATGATGTGTTTACACAGAGTTTGTTAAAGGAACTTACACCAAGGGAGGAAACACAACCATAAATGAAATAATGAGCTTGGGATTCATTTCCCCTTCTTCTCTTTACAGGGCAGCTTGCACCACTTTTTTTATTATTTACAGAGGTAACTAATTTGTCAAAATTGTGCAGTGTTACCTCCTGAACTGCGGCTGCCCAATTGTACTCTCTTATTCTTCGTATGTCATCCAAGCAGGAGAGCATCTACTATGGACAAGAATACGCTAATCTCGGACAAAGAAAAGTGCATAGGAGGAGCACAATCCACAGCCGAACTGGGTCCTCTACATCGCCTTCCTCATCCGAATTTACCAGTTGCTGGATGAGAGAATGCACCTTCTTCCGATCAAAATTTGTGGCCACCCCAAACCGCTCATGCAGCCTAGACTTTTTCTTCGAGCTTCCATAATGGCAGACAGGATGTCCAAAGCTATGCAATCCCAAAATAATGCCCACATCCTCAACAGTAAATAGGAACTCCTTCTTGCCCAGTAAGAAGATGTTACCTCCAACATGAGTGCTTATGATATCCTCTAACATCCTCATGTTGAAGGCACAAGCAGAAGTATTATCCACAAAATGAAAAAGGGGTGCTCCTTATTAGCATTTTATGGCATTCCCAGAATGCCATGTGATCTCTATCCTTCATATATATCTTCATGGAAGAGCGGGCTTTAATAACTGGAGGATTCACTACATTCAAATAAAAATATGAAAACATATTTGTCAACAGAAGAATGAGACAACATTATCCAACAAAAGAAACCTCTTTAGTATTGGAAGAAACCATTTGTCAACCAAGGAGATCTAACTTTCACTGGAAGTTAGTTATTTGTCACTGGAAAAGACCTATTTATCACTAGACAAAACCTATTTGTCACCAAACAGAAGGAACCTATTTGTCACTGGAACAATTCCTATTTGTCACTAGAAGTTAGTTATTTATCACTAGAAAGGACCTATTTGTCACTGAACATAAGAAACCTATTTGTCACTGGAACAATTCCTATTTGTCACTGGAAGTTAGTTATTTGTAACTCGAAAGAACCTATTTATCACTGGAAAGGACCTATTTGTCACCAAACAGAAGGAACCTATTTGTCACCGGAACAATTCCTATTTGTCACTGGAAGTTAGTTATTTGTCACTGGAAAGGACCTATTTATCACTGGAAAGAATCTATTTGTCACCGAACAGAAGGAACCTATTTGTCACTGGAACAATTCCTATTTGTCACTGAAAGTTAGTTATTTGTTACTTGAAAGAACCTATTTATCACTGGAAAGTGTTGAACCACTCTTTATTTGTTCTTGTATTTTGGTGATAATAAAATTTATGATGTAACTTAAATTGAATATTTTGTTTCATCTGTGTCGCATCAATCTCATAGCAAAATGCTAAGTCTTTCATTGATGCAATATTTGGCGCACTATAATGATAAAGTCGATGTTTAATTCATATACATCGATTTCAGTTTTAAGTGCCATAGTAACAAGCGCAACGATTTGTTAAGAAGTCGATGCCATAACGATTTCATAAGTGTTCGCAACAATTTCTTCTTTGAGCGCATTGATTTGATAAGAAATCATTCCCATAACGATTCCTTAAGTGACCAAAAAGATTTGATAAGAAGTCGATGCCATAATGATTTCTTAAGTGATCACATCGACTTCTTCAGGTGATCAGAACGATTTGCTTTCACAACGATTTCATAAGTTACACAACGATTTGATCGTGTAACGATTCGTTAAGTGAAACATCGATTTTATCGTATATCGATTTGTCTTGTAAGCGCAACGATTTGCCTTCCATAACGATTCGCCAAGGCGCATAACGATTTGATAAGTGAGCACAACGATTTTTTCTCACAACGATTTCTTTAGACCATAACGATTTCTTAAGTGAACGCATCGACTTGTCTTTCACATCGTTTTGTTCATAATCTTGCAACGATTTGCTTATAAATGAACAACGATTTTATAAGTCATGCTCATAACGATTTCTTCATGGATTCTGTTCAAACACAGTTTGCCTTTACATTTCAAATATGCTTGGCACCTAAATGTAAAGTCAAAATATCTTCTGACAGAAAAAAGCTGCATGCATATTTCAGAGTCTTGTCAAATAGATATGAACTACTATTTTCAGCATGTTAGCAGAAACACAATGGTATGCACAGTTTATCATAAACACTCTTTTATGCTAACACTTTCTTCTATGTGTACAGACCTCGAAGACCATCAGAGTCTGATTAAGACAAATGAAGAGGAGATGAGCAACGGCTAGAACTCCAACGGATCTCTTCAATGGATCCATTCAAATTGCTCATATAAAAGAAGAAGCTTAGCTGAAGAAAAGTAAGAGCTTTCCTGAAAATCCTTTAAGGAGTGTACAACTGTGAGAAGAACCTTCACGCCACAAACACTTAGAGAAAGAGAGAAGAGCTCGAGCCAAAATCTACAGAAGCCTTCAAGCAGAAGTCTTCATCGCCTTCAAGTCTTCTTCTCTTCCATTCTCCCTGTGCTCATTGTAATCTTGGGGGAGAGTCTGTGACTGTGAGCTAGAGTTCATTGTGTCCATCTTGTAATAGCTCCCAGTCTGTTCTTTCTTTTCTAAGAAAGACTCTTGTCCAGCAGTAGGACTGTATACAGTAGTTAACCCAGCTAGGGGTTTGTGTCTAGCAGAACCGCACTGGGGTTTGTTCCAGGAGGTTTACTTCTGAACCTGTAGAAGAAGTAGGTTTACTTCTGAACCTGTAAAAGAAGTAGGTTTGCTTCTGAGCCTAGAAAAGAAGTGGGCTGCCTTCTTTGCCCGGGAAAGAGAAGAAGACCTGGTGGGGTATCCAGGGTGTTGTAATGTCCTTGAAGGGGACTGTACCTTCGGTTAGTAAAAGCCCAAGAGTTTGCTTGGGGACTGGACGTAGGACTTCCATGTGGGAAGGGCCGAACCAGGATAAATCTCTTGTGTCCTTTGTGTGATTATTTATTTGTTTCCGCACTGCTACTCTTTATCACACTAAACTAACCAAACCTTCAAGTGTTAATTTCTGTGTTTAAGTTTCTATTTCAGATTTCAGAAAAAACCTATTCACCCCCCCTCTAGGCTAGCTTGCTGCCATACGTAAAGGGCCAACAGAAAGGACCTATTTGTCACTGAACATAAGAAACCTATTTGTCACTGAAACAATTCCTATGTGTCACTGAACGTTAGTTATTTGTAAGGCCCTCGAATTTTGCTCCTTATTTAGACTGTGTCATGTAGTGATGAATTTCTTTGTGTAAATAGTTATGTGCATGTGTATATAGAGGTATATGTATATATATGTATATATGTGTTTAATTCTGTATAATTTATATTAAATAATGTTGTACATATGTATATGATTGTCAATCATGTATATGTTGCTTTATTTACATTGTATATATGATGTTTAAGATATACATTACATATTGCATGTATAGATATATGGTGTGTGTAAGTTATGGTCATTTCTGAGTTCTAGCCGAAGTGCATGTTAACGTCAACATGCATGGACGTTAGAGGTGAGTCGACATCCAGATCGATGGATGCCAACTCCCCGTAGACGGCCAAGCATGTGGACGTCTATTTCCCCAGATTTTTTGCGGGTTCAGATCCAGAAACGTCCGCGATTTCTTCGCCCTCTGTTTAGGAAACCTCCGCCCAATGGTAGGATATCCTATCTACGCGTACTCCAAACCCATGACTCTATAAAAACACCTTCTTTTGGTCGGATGAGGTCTTTTTGGCTTTTGTCAAAAACCCTAGAAAGCTTGTTGCGAACCTGAAACTTTGAGAACTTGGATCTGGCAATTGGAAGCTCCTTCTGGTGATCTACATCGACTAGAAGGGACTTGGTTCATCTGTAAAGCTTCTCCAACTCCGGTGTGCAGCATCTATCCTCACAGAAGTCGGATCGAGGGGAGTTTTGGAGCACTCCTTGGCTTGGCCGAGGAGGGCATCTTCGACCTCTAAATATCATCTAGTAATTTTTCAGAGGCAAGCAACCTTTGTACACTATCCCTACACATGTCTTCTAGGTCCCAGGAATTTTTATAGATTTTTTCTCGTGTCCTGGAACCCCCATTCACCATTGCTTTGTGTGTTCGGTCTGCATTTCTGCAGATAGGAACTTAATGGCAACATCTAGTGTCATTAAGATCCAGGGTCAGCGGCAACAGATTGTGTCGTTAACCCATGTTGGCGGCAACATCTGTGCCGCCAAGTTCAACAAGTTTTGACAGAATGTTTGTTTGATCTTTGGGACACATTTTTCCATACTTCTGAATATAAGTACATGCTATAAATTTTATATGTGGTCAAGTACATGCAGTAGGTCACATCATGAGGCTAGGACGAATTTCTATTTACTGTGTAAATTATTAGAATTTCTGGAAATAGAACAGTGAGCATGAAGTACCTATTTTAATTCCAAATAAAAAGATTCGTTACATGTTAGAGTACCAAAAATTTTGTATGAATATATGACTGCTAAATACAGATTCTAGAACTACTAAGTACGACTGTGATACTGTAAACCATGTTAATTAGATTTTTTGATAAATCTACAAGAAGCTTGTTTTAATTATTATAATTTGTATATTATTCTGAAAAATCTGGAATTTTTGTGAATATGATGAGTAACCTGTGAATAGATTGTAGTAAAAATTTTGTACTATTTGGGTAACAGTAGGTGCTATTTCGGATTTAATATAGAAAAATGACCATGTTGAGTATATTTAATGTGATTGTTTATAATTCAGTAAATTGCAGCATGATTAGACCCTTGCTATGATCATTTGTCAATTGGAACAGTAAGGTTGAAATTAGTAAATGAGAACCTATGTGTGTATTTAAAATGCATGAGCATGAAATAATTAGTACATGTGAGTAATGTAATTAAGTATAATGAAGTGTAAATGTGTAATTGTGCCATTAGTGACACTGCTACCACAGAGGGCTGTGGAACTGTACCGTAGTAAAGTCCCTACAGGAAGGTTCAATGTGTGTGAAATCCTATGGGCAATTAGGATGAAATCCTGGAGGTGGACAAGTACCACTGGTTAGGGTGGGGAGTGCTTCTCCCAGTTCTGCGCAGTTAACCAAGGTCTATCACTGTGTTGCCTAGGTGATGGATATGTGAATGTGAATGTGTGTCCTTCTAATGGTGGTTAGGACTATGTGTCACGGTAATCAAGTGAAAAATGTGAATATGTGCATATGATATCATGTAAATTGTGTAAATGTGAAAGTGACCATGTGATAATGAAAAATGTGATTGGTAATATGAGAAAATGTGACACCATGTGAACTTGTGATTTATTTATATTAAAACAAGAAGTGAAATGTGTAATTAAATGTGAAAAGTGCATGTGAAATATGAATAAAGATCATGCTAGGTTGCTATTTATTTTATGCTTAGTTCCATGTTCTAGATTGGTGAAATTGTACCATAATGTGAATAAGGTTTGAATTGTTAAATCATGTTACAAGCATGTGTAGGATTATTATATTGAATTGGTTAATGTTATAAACATGTATCATGTATTCCTTGCTATAAGTTTTTCATGCATAGTAATTTGGATTGAATGAAGCATGCAGCATGTATTAGTTCTTATTTTGAAAAGTCAGCATATGCATATGATATGTGTAAGGATGCTGGGCATAGATTGCTTGCTGGGTCTATTTAGACTCATTCTTGCTTCGGCGTACAGGTGTAGCAGGTGACTCCACTTCTTTGGAGGCTCTTTCGGGCCAAATTCATTCTAGAGCATATCCAGGACAAGATGGAGTAGGAGTTCCTTACTCTGACTCAGGGCTCCAGGACCGTACTTGAGTACGAGGCCAGGTTTGTGGAATTATCAAAATATGCACCTCACATTGTGGCTGATGAGCGCAGGAAAGCGAATAAATTTGTGATGGGCCTTAAGCCATCACCTAGATCGAGGCTAGTAGCATTCAACCATTGTACCTTGGACGAGGCTCTTAGTGCGGCGTGTCGACAGGAGAGTAAGATGGAGCAGTACCTCGAGGAGAAGAAGGCATCGCAGAAGAGATCTGCACCTCCTTTCCAACGGCGGGATAGGAAGAAGGCGGCGTACCGGTCACCGCAGCGTCCTGTGGCAGCAAGCAGTCAGCAGGTAGCTTCTCAGCAGTCCCCTGGTAGTAGGCCTAGCGGCAAGAGGGAGTGCCCTCATTGTGGAAGGGCACATGGTGGTACCAAGTGCTGGAAGATGGCGGGGAAGTGCCTAAAGTGCATGAGCAGCAAGCATCAGATCCGGGACTTCCCTAGACTTCAGCAGGGAGTCCAGCGTGGAGCGCCAGCCCCAGCAGCAGCAGCAGCGCCAGCTACGGGAAGACCAGGAAGGCCTCGAGCCCAAGCTCGAGTGTTTGCCCTAGCACGAGAGGATGCCGATGTAATATCTGGTACGTTCGGATCGTGCTTTACCGGGTTTGGGGGCCAGTGTGTGGCCTATTGTGAGATCTAGGAGGTCTGTGTGTTTTTACAGGTATTTTGGTTCAGGCAGGAAGCTGTGGGGTTTGGGCATCCCTGCCTAAAACAGCTTCTGGGAGGCTCACTGAGAACGCATCCAGACAGGACGACGCGATTCTCATGGGTTAACGCGGCCACCTGAGTCAGCGCGTTTTGAAGTTGTGTTGCGTCCCGCATTAGCGACGCGTTTTCGTACCGCCTTCACGTAAGCGGCGTTGCATGCGCGCCGCGCGGCGCATGCAGATGCGGCGTCTTTTAAATGCGGCAAATAGGTCAGACGCGTTTCTTAACGCTGCGAGAAAGCACGCCACGATTCGATTTATGTTATAATAGCCTTCCACCCCTGGCCGAGCAGAGCCTTCGCACTGCTCAGCTGCAAGGGGGTCGCTGTGGGGTTTTGGTGACGATTTTGGGGAGATCTCGCCCATTTGACGGCCGCTCGGCGTACTTCTGGCGTGGTGACGAGCTTCGGAGCACGGAGGACGCGGGGCTATCGTTGGGTTTGCGTTTCTCACTTCGGTAGGGGAATTCTACCCATGTATTTGTTGTATCATCCGATGTTTGGTGTGTGTGTATGGTGTGTTTGGTGGTTTTCAATGGGAAGAATGCATGGGCATGATAGGGAGCATGTCTAAAAGCACGTTTATAGCTTTAAATTCTGTTTTATTTATGCATGGGGCAGGGTGGTGTGTGTTTTCCAGAATAGTTTGCAGGTCGTGAAACAGATGGTTGAAAGGCGGCCAACACAGCCGACGCGTTCATGTGAACGCGTCTGCCATGCCCGACGCGATTCAATATGTGTTATGGAAATGTCTACTGTGTTGGACGCGTTTTAATAAGTAGCCACCCGAGCTCTGGGAGTTCCTGGCCAGTTTGTCCGGTTTCCGACCTACGTTGCTTGGGCGGTGTTCCCAAGGCAATGTAGGGTCTGTGTCGGTCATGCTGACCTACATGATGATCGCTATCGAAGTATTTTGTGTGGGTTTGCGTGCATAGCAAGTTGGGAGTCACGCCTTCCGTAGTTGCCTCTCCAGTCGGTTACCCTAGCACCAGGTGCTTAGGGCTTGTCCCGGTACGAGAGTACCGTTAAGGTTTGAGTCATCTTCCTGGACACCCTCACTCCTGTGTGGAGGTGTATGTCCAGCTGAGGGAAAGACGGCAAGGGACAGCGGCTCGTGTTTGTGGGTGTGCGGCCGTTTTTAGAGCGCTCTTGGTTGGGGGATGGACACTGGTAGACATATTGGTCCCCAACTAGTCCGGTTTCCAGTGCCTCACTTTAGGGTTCTCGGCCAAAAACCCTAAAGGTGTCAGGCTTGGGCCTGCGGCGGTGTAGTCCGCAGGTGTGGTGGTTTGTTGTCTCCACGTTTCTTGACCTGTTGAGGTGGGGCGGCAGCTGGGCCTTTTGCCCTTGGCTACGAGGCTGAAAGGTGTACTTGTGTCCTTTGTCCGGGTCTATGGCTGGTGTCGCAAACCACTGCACGTGACTCATGTGCGGCGTACCCTTCTGTGGCTTGTGCACTCGTGTGTGGTTTGCTGTTTACTTACTTTCAGCTATATCATCATGTATAGGTGTTTACAATCTTTAAATGCTTTACAGCTTTGCTATAAATGTGTTTTACAGCTTTGGGGAAGATACCCTACTAAACCAATGACTTGTGAGGCTCACCCCTTCTTCTTCCAGGTGAAGGAGAGCAGGAGGACTCGCGTCCTTCCTCTAGTTCGGGTCAGGTCGTAGTGGAGTCGGGCCCTCGCCACCAGTAGAGTAATTGTTCTTACTTGTGGGGCCCTGGGGGGGGGGGGGGGGGGGGGGTTGTCCCGGGCTGTTGTACTTTATTATGACTATATATGGAACTGAATATGTACATTTCATGTGGATATATGTGAGCAATGAAAGCTTTTATGTATTCAACACGTTCTTTGTATTCTCACGGACACGTGTAGTTGATATCCCTTACGAGGCTTCGGCCCGATCGCGGGAGGCGGTGTCGTGTCGGGCACGTTATAGGGTTAACGGGCCTGAACGGCGTGAACCGTCACAATTGGTATCAGAGCAAGAGTCCGTTTTAATAGGAAGGAACAAGAATTGTACATAGTGTGTTCCTTACAATGGTCTTCTGCTGGTAGTTGGCCCTATTTAGGTAATGATATATTTGTATATGTGTGTATGATTTGTGTGTGCAGAGGCTTTAAATGGCTGACCGAAGAGATTGGGGAGGTGGAGGTGATGATGATGAGCCGGGGGAGACCACGCAGCAAATGATTGAAAGGTTGTGGGATAGCATCACGCAGATTCGGACTCGGTTGGACCAGTAGTCGCCAGTCCAGCCAGCCGTACCTATGGCAGGGGAGGCAGCATCGGCACCACTAGTTCCACCTTACGGAGTAGAGGTACCTCCTATAATACCTTTACCTCCTGTGGTACCAGTGAGGCCAGCCCCAGTGGAGGACTCTACGCAGCCACCCACATACTCCGGAGGTCCGAACCTCGACACAGCGAAGCATTGGATACATGAGATAGAGCAGGTGTTCACTATAATGAGGTGTCCTCCAGCAGATAGAGTGTTATTAGCAACATATCATTTGAGGGCATTTGCACAAGAGTGGTGGAGGCTCAAAATGCAGACGGTGTTTATAGGTAAAGCGGAAGATGCTATCACTTGGGCCGAGTTTTTGGAGGTATTCAACAACACTTTCTTTCCAGTTCAAATTCAGCAAGTAAAGAGGGAACAATTTAGAACATTTTAGCAAGGGAACTTGTCGGTGTTGGAGTACCAAATGCGGTTCATGGCCTTGAGTCGATATGCGCCGTATGTGGTGACCAACAATGCAATGATGGTTGAATACTTCATTCGGAGATTGAGGCCAGAGTTGCAAGATGCCGTTATACCTTTAATGTGTAATACAGTGGAAGAGGTGACATAGAGGGCAGCAATCCTTGAAAGGACCGTGCAAGCCCGACAATCTAGCGGGTCAAGCTCGGGTGGTGGTAGCTTTCGGCTTCCACAACAATCGGCGGCTGTTAGCAAGGGTAAAGCACCTTCAGGGGGAGCTTCCTCATCAAGTTTCAGAAAATGGGGTAACAAGATAAAGAAGGTATTCAAAGGCCGGGGAGGTGGCAAACAGAAAATATTTCAGAAAGGGCGAGGTTACAAGCCGGAAGCGGAAGCATCTCAGCAAAGTACAGCGAGGTCACTTTCTGAAACTCGGTGTTACAATTGCAATCAATTGGGGCATTTGGCAAGGAATTGTCCATATCCAAGGAGAGGAGGATCACCACAACAGCAACAGCAACAACAGCAGCAACCTCCAGTAGAGCGGGGTAGAGGCACACCCTACCAGAGGGGAGGAGGACGAGGACATGTGATGGCGATCACAAGGACTCAAGCGAAGGCTTCAAATCTGATTGAGGGTATTGTTCCGCTCTTTGAATTTTTAGCTAGAACATTGATAGATCCGGGTGCATCGCATTCCTTCCTTTCCGAAGATTTCCTTGATAGTATGGTGCATCCATTTGAGGAAAGGCAATGTGAGCTTGTGGTGGAGGTACCATCTGGGGATTTCATGCTTACCACGTGTTACTTGGATGAAGTTCCCATTTTAGTACAAGGTAATCAATTGCTGGCTAGATTGTATGCATTACAATTGAAAGAGTATGATGTGATACTTGGTATGGATTGGCTAGAAGCGTATGGGGCAGTTGTGGATTGCAGAAAGAAGAGAGTGAGATTCAGCCATCCAGGAGGGGATGTGTTCGAATTTCAAGGTATGCCGTTCTACACCCCAAAATTATCATTCTGCCCTTAAGGCTAGGAAATGATTAATGTAGGGTGTGTAGCTATTTGGCATCTGTTAGTTTGGTTGAGGCAGGGAAGACAGTGGATAAGGTACCGGTGGTTAGAGAATTTGTGGATGTGTTCCGGAGGAGCTTCCAAGTTTGGCACTGCACGGGAAGTGGACTTCACCGTTGAGTTGCAGCTAGGAAGTTTACCCATTTCCAAGGCGCCATATAGGATGACACCTGCAGAATTAAAAGAACTAAAGAAGCAACTACAGGAGTTACTTGAAAAGGGATTATTCGGCCAAGCCATTCACCGGGGGAGCACCCTTTTATTTGTAAGAAAGAAGGATGGTAGCATGAGAATGTGTATAGACTACCGCCAATTGAATCAAGTCACTATAAAGAACAGGTATCCGCTTCCACGCATAGATGATTTATTTGATCATTACAATCACAGCAAGGGTGTTCTCCAAGATAGATTTGAGATCAGGTATCATCAGTTGAGAATCGGGAGGAGGACATTGACAAGACAACATTTAGAACAAGGTATGGTCATTATGAGTTTGTGGTTATGCCATTTGGGCTAACCAATGCACCGGCGGCATTCATGAACTTGATGAATAGAATCTTCCATCCATATCTGGACCAATTTATTGTAGTGTTTATAGATGATATTCTAGTGTATTCAGCTTCAAAGGAAGAACATGCAGCTCATTTGAAGTCCACATTGCAGACATTGAGGAAGCATCAATTATATGCCAAGTTTAGTAAGTGTGATTTCTGGTTGAAAGAAAAACAATTTCTGGGACATGTTATCTCAGGTGAAGGTGTTGCAGTGGATCTGGCAAAGGTAGAAGCAGTTATGAGATGGGAGGAGCCAAAGACAGTACCAGAAATTCGGAGTTTCCTTGGCATGGTAGGGTACTATAGGTGATTTATCCAGGATTTCTTCAAGGTTGCAGCACCTTTGACGAAGCTTACCAGGAAAGGGGTACCATTTGTATGGTCATCCGACTGTAGGCGAAGCTTTATGGAGTTGAAGAAGCGGCTCACTTCAGCACCGATTCTTGTGTTACCGCTGGGTCAAGGTGGATTCGTGATATATACCAATGCATCCAAGAGAGGACTTGGGCGGTACTTATGCAATATGGAAAGGTAGTGGCATATGCATCCCGGCAATTGAAGCGGCATGAAGAGAATTACCCCTCCCATGATCTTGAATTGGCAGCAGTAGTATGTTTGCATTGAAAATATGGCGGCATTACCTATATGGAGAACAGTTTGAGATATTCACAGACCACAAGAGCTTGAAATATATTTCTCTCGCAGAAATTTTGAATTTGAGGCAGTGGAGGTGGATGGAATATCTCAAGGATTACGACTTTAGCTTGCATACCACCCAGGGAGGCAAATGTGGTGGCAGATGCTTTAAGCAGGAAGGCTATTATGAGTCATTTGATGAGAGGGAATGGAAATTATATGAGAATGTGGCAGAAAGTTCTTTAACTATTCCAGCAATCAACGAAGAGTTGTATTAGCCAATAGCACAATCGAGCTGTCATTGTATTGGCAGGTGATAGAGGCACAGAAAAAAGATGAGAGCCTGGCAGAGATTGTGAAAATGGATGTTACCAAAGATGATAATTATGTGGTTCGATTCCGGCACCGGTTATATGTTCCAAATGAAACAGGTGTAAAGCAAAAAGTGTTGGAAGAAGCTCATCGGTCCAGGTATACTATACATCCAGGGAGCACCAAAATGTACTAAGATTTGAAAAGATACTTTTGGTGGCCAAGTATGAAAAGGGAGATAGCGGAGTTTATAGCAAGGTGTGTTGTATGTCAACAAGTCAAGGCAGAGCATCAAAGGTCGGGTGGTTTGTTGCAACCTTTGCCAATACCACAATGGAAATGGGATGACATTTCCATGGATTTTGTTGCCGGTCTGCCCAGGACAACTATGGGTCATAATGGCATTTGGGTTTTTGTTGACAGGTTAACAAAGGTACGCCGGTTGTTGGCAGTTAGCATGTCATGGATGATGGTAGACCGTTTGGTGAGGTTGTATGTAGAGAGGATTGTGCCTTTGCATGGTGTACCGGTTACAATTGTTTCTGACAGGGATCCTCGGTTTACATCCGGTTTTTGGAGGAGTTTGCAACGGGTTATAGGGACCCAATTGAAGTATAGTTCAGCTTATCATCCCCAAACTGACGGGCAGACGGAAAGGACAATTCAAACCATTAAAGATATGCTTCGGGCGTGTTGTTTGGTTTGGGGAGGCGGATGGGAGCAGCATCTGAGCATGGTTGGATTTGCCTACAACAATAGTTACCACACAAGCATCAGCATGGCACCATATGAAGCACTTTATGGGAGACCTTGTAGAACTCCATTGAATTGGCATGAAGTGGGTGAAAGGCAGATAATGGGACCGGAGTTAGTGCAACAATGTGCTGAAATTGTGAAATTTATTAAAGAGAAACTGCAGACAGCTCAAAGCAGGCAAAAGAGTTATGCGGATACTCGGCGTAGACCCCTACAGTTTGAGGTAGGAGACTATGTGTTTTTGAGGGTTTCTCCAACAAAAGGTGTTCAAAGATTTAGTAAA
This sequence comes from Colocasia esculenta, assembly GCA_014218235.1. Taxonomy (NCBI): domain Eukaryota; kingdom Viridiplantae; phylum Streptophyta; class Magnoliopsida; order Alismatales; family Araceae; genus Colocasia; species Colocasia esculenta. The sequence continues at coordinate 60,589,341 of CM024754.1, forward strand.
AGAGGCAAGTTGAGTCCCAGGTTTGTGGGTCCCTTTCAAATCTTGGAAAGGATCGGGGAAACCGCTTACAGGTTGGAGCTTCCGTCCGACTTTACGGATGCTCATGTGTGTTCCATATCTCAATGTTGAGGAGGTATATCCGAGATCCTTCCCAGATTGTGAGTTTCACCTGAGATGATTTGATGCCAGATATTTCCATGCCAGAGTATCCCATTATGATCACAGCAGACGGACACAGAAATTGTGGAATAAAGACATTGAGCTGGTAAAGATTCGGTGGAAGAACAGCAGGGTGGCGAAGACACTTTGGAATTAGCCGATGAAATGTTCAAGATGTATCCATATTTGTTTGATTAAGCATTATTTTTTTTTAGGTGTTAGTGCATATGTTTACATTTGTTCTGCATGGTTATTTTTTTAATTCGAGGATGAAATTCTTTTTAGGTGTTAGTAATGTAATATCCGGTACGTTCGGATCGTGGTTTACCGGGTTTGGGGGCCAATGTGTGGCCTATTGTGAGATCTAGGAGGTTTGTGTGTTTTTACAGGTATTCTGGTTCATGCAGGAAGCTGTGGGGTTTGGGCATCCCTGCCCAAAACAGCTTCTGGGAGGCTCACTGAGAACGCGTCCAGACAGGACGACGCGATTCTCATAGATTAACGCGGCCGTCTGAGTCGGCACGTTTTGAAGTTGTGTCGCGTCCCACGTTAGCGACGCGGTTCTATACCGCCTTCACGTAAGCGGCGATGCATGTGCGCCGCGTGGCACATGCAGGGGCGGCATCTTTTAAATGCGGCAAATAGGTCGGACGCGTTTCTTAACGCGGCGGGAAAGCCCACCGCGATTCGATTTATGTTATAACAGCCTTCCACCCCTGGCCGAGCAGAGCCTTCGCACTGCTCAGCTGCAAGCGGGTCGCTGTGGGGTTTTGGTGGCAATTTTGGGGAGATCTTGCCCGTTTGACGGCCGTTCGGCGTACTTCCGGCGCGGTGACGAGCTTCGAGGTGCGGAGGACGCGGGGCATCGTTGGGTTTGTGTTTCTCGCTTTGGTAGGGGATTCTACCCATGTATTTGTTGTATCATCCGATGTTTGTGTGTGTGTGTAGGTGTGTTTGGGGTTTTCAATGGGAAGAATGCATGGCATGATAGGGAGCATGTCTAAAAGCAAGTTATAGCTTTAAAATCCGCTTATTTGTACATGGGGTTGGGTGGTGTGTGTTTTGCGGAATAGTTTGCAGGTCATGAAACAGATGGTTGAAAGGCAGCCAACATAGCCGACGTGTTCATGTGAACGCGTATGCCATGCCCGACGCGATTCAATATGTGTTATGGAAATGTCTACTGTGTTGGACGCATTTTAATAAGTGGCCACCCGAGCTCTGGGAGTTCTTGGCCAATTTGTCTGGTTTCCGACCTACGTTGCTTGGGTGGTGTTACAAGGCAATGTAGAGTTTGTGTGGGTCATGCTGACCTACGTGATGATCGCTATCGAAGTGTTTTACGTGGGTTTGCATGCATAGCAAGTTAGGAGTCACGCCTTCCATAGTTGCCTCTCCAGTCGGTTACCCTAGCACCGGGTGCTTAGGGCTTGTCCCGGTACGAGAGTACCGTCAGGGTTTGAGTCATCTTCCTGGACACTCTCACTCCTGTGTGGAGTTGTACGTCCAACTGAGGGAAAGACGGCAAGGGACAGCTGCTCGTGTTTGTGGGTGTGCGGCCGTTTGTAGCGCGCTCTTGGTTGGAGGGACGGACACCGGTAGACGTAATGGTCCCCAGCTAATCCGGTTTCTAGTGCCTCACTTTAGGGTTCTCGGTCGGAGCCCCTAAAGGTGTCAGTCTTGGGCCTGCGGCGGTGTAGTCCGCAGGTGTGGTGGTTTGTTGTCTCCACATTTCTTGACCTATTGAGGTGGAGCGGCAACTGGGCCTTTCGCCCTTGGCTGCAAGGCTGAAGGTGTACTTGTGTCCTTTGTCCGGGTCTGTGGCTGGTGTCGCGAACCAGTGCATTTTTAAACAAAAGAAAATTTTTTAGGGGTTTTCGAATATTCATTTTTTTTTTTGGATTTTGAAAGTATGCGATTTTTTTTTAGTTTTGTAATATCTAATTGTTTGGCATTGAAAATATCTAATTTTTTTTATTTTTATAAATATCTATTTTTTATTTGAAAATATCTGATTTTTTTTTAAACATATCTATTTTTTTTTAGTTTGAACATATCTGATTTTTTGGGTTTTGAACATATCTGATTTTTTTGGGTTTTGAACATATCTGATTTTTTTTTATTTTGAACATATCTGATTTTTTGGATTTTGAACATGTCTGATTTTTTTAGATTTTGAAACTAGGGGCCGCAATCCGGCATAGTCCCTTCTAAGAAGACGCGCGGGACGAAGGGGACCCGCTCTAATTGAAAACACATGGTGCTTGGACCCTTCAATTACTTGGTGGTCATTAAGAATTTACTAATTATTCTTGAGTGTGTTAGACAAAGGTCATGCGTGCTTAAGCGGTGCCTTCACCAAAGGTCGCTTTTGGCAACATCCTCCTTAGTTGATCGTTGCCTTGCCTTGACCCTGAGACATACCCATAGGGAAGAAGGGAAGAAACATTTAGAAAGTCTGCCGATAGTCTGGGAGACTTGGGGGGGGGGAGGGGGAATACTCACTCCTCTACCCTAGACTCAGTGGGTTTCAGTCTTCTTTGGGCTTGTGGGGTTTTAGCACGGCTACGTCCAGGTCCATTTGGATCCCTGCGGGGACTTTGCCACTCTTGACATGTTGCACGCTTACGACCATGTCCATTTGGATCCCTGGGGGGACTTTGCCACTCTTGACGTGCTCTTTCATTTGATTTGCCTGGTTTTGGCTCTTTTGATTTTGGATTTGACATTGATTTTCTTTTCTTTTTTTTCCCCTTTCATGCCTTGACCTACACCATTGAGTTTCGGACAGATTTGTGAGGCAAGTTCCTCAGGTTTCCTTTTCTATTGGTAGATCGGAGGGGAGAGAATGGGTAATGCCCTAGGATCTTGGTTTGACATTGATCTCTTTGGATTCTACGCCTCTGGCTTCCAAGGATGGGCACGTTTGTGTGTGGGTGTCGACATCTCTGGCTATCCACCAGAATTAGTAGTGAATTTATAATGAATATTTTTTCATTTTAGGTCCTTGCACTATGTAAATTCAAACACTAACTAGGGGTAGTATTTTTTTAAGATGTAGCCCATTCCAAGGGTGAGAGAGCTCATCACCCTTCGCGTTGACTAGCCTATATGTATTGCCTGGACCTATCTCTTTGACTACATACGGCCCTTCCTAGTTTGGTTGGAGTTTTGAACGAGGACCTCCGGGTTTTACAAGATTCTCTTAACGACGCCATTTCACTGACTTAAATTTTCTCTCAATACTTTCTTTGATGAAATGAGCGAGTCTATTTTGGTACACTCTTGTGTGTTCTGCGGTGACCAGACGCCTTTCGTCTAGGAGTTCCAATTGTGCTAGGAGCAATTCACGCCACTCGTCGATTGACAAGTCCTTGTCAAGCTGGATCCTTAACGAGGGAATGAGAATCTCGTATGGTACTACTGCCTCCATTCCATAAGTCAGGGTGAACGGTGTGTGCCCCGTGGGAGTACGGATTGAAGTGCGGTAGGCCCACAGAGCCTCTACAAGCTTTTCTGGCCAATCGAGAATCTGTTAACCTCACATGTTTTCTTAACAATTTTAATATTGGTTTTATTGGTGGCCTCTGCTTGGCCATTGACTTGCAGATAATATGGCGAGGAATGATGCAATGCAATTTTATACCTGTTGCAGAGGTCACGCAGTTCTTGAGAGATGAATTGGGGCATGTTTTTCGGTGATGATGTATTTGGGATGCCAAACCTAGTGATGATGTTTCTTCATGATGAATTTACAAATGGTTGTTGCCTTGATTTCCATATGCTTCGTCTTCCTTCCACTTGGTGAAGTACTCCGTTGCTATGAGGATGTACGATTTGACCTTGCTCTGTGAGTTGGGGTCACAGGGTCCAATGATGTCGAAGCCCACATAGCGAAAGGCCATGGGAGGATTTGGTTGAGTGTAGAGGGACGGAGAATGGATTTGTCGGCGTGCAGTTGGCACTTAGCGCACCGACGGACAAAGATGAACAATCCTCCTCTAGAGTGGGCCAGTAGAGCCTTGCCTAAGGATTTTCTTAGCAAGCATCTGACTATTCACATGGCCACCACAACACCCGAATGGGCCTCTTCAACAACCTTTGGAGCTTTATCTTCATTCAGGCACCTAAGCAAAACTCCAGAAAATCCCCTTCTATAGAGAGCATTTCCAACCAATGTATACTTCTGGGATAGCCTCCTTATTGCTCTCATCTCATCGGCTGTGGCTTCCTCAGGGTACGACTGGTTTCTGCAATACCTAGCTATCTCATAATATCACGGCTTTTCCTCATCTTCCAATTCTTCTTCCAGCTCTAATAACATGACCTCGGTCTTGCTCCTCCTTTCTCTGCATTCTTCAATATCTCATCCTTAACCCAGAGAAAGGTAGGATCTAGAATGACAGGAACCTGATGACGCTCGATCTAAATGCTGTCAAAATCCCCGGGATAGCACATATACATGGTTGCGCCAATCGTGGCGAGGACATCGGCTAGAAGATTCTGATGACGAGGGATGTGGACAAAAACTAGCTTGGAGAATAGCTTGGCATATGCTGAGGCAAGCTCTTGATAGGGCTTGAGCTTTGGATCGCGAGTGACATATTTGGTGACCACCTGGCACAAGACCAGCTGACTATCACCTATGATTCGCAGATGGGTGACACCATAGAAATGAGCGAGCTCCAAACCAGCCAACAAAGCCTCATATTCGGCGATGTTATTGGTGGCAGGAAAATCTAGTTTGTGAGCTCGTGGAATGGTGACACCTTCAGGTGATAGCAGAGCAATCCCGATGTCCTTTCCTTGAGAGTTCAGAGCTCCATCAAAATATAATGTCCACATAGGATCAGATTGGCTAAGGGACATCAATTCTTCATCTGGAAACTCTGAACGGACTGGATCGAACTGGAAAATAGGGTGATGAGCGAGATGTTCTGCTATGGCATAGCCTTTGATAGAAATGGGACAGGAAGCTTTGCCAACGCGCTAGCCTATCAGTTAGAACATATTTTTCAAGGAGGAATTTTATAGGATTCATTCGGGCGATAAGATGAACTTCATTAGCAAGAAAGTAGTGCTTCAGTTTTTGCACTACCCATACAAGCACGGCACATGTTTTCTCCATTGCAGTGTACCTTTGCTCGCAGGGGTTGAGAAGCTTAGATAGGTAGTATGTTGCCCTCTCCTTGCCTTCTTCATCAACTTGTGCGAGGACAGCTCCTACCGAGTCTTCCAGGACAGATACATAAAGAATAAGAGGCTTGCCTGGAGTCGGCAGCCTTAGGACAGGGGGATTGGCCAAATAATCCTTAAGTCCATCAAAAGCCACCTGACACTTCTCATCCCAACGGAATTCGACTCCCGGCTTGGTGAGGTCGTAGAGGTCTACACCTCTGCGAGTGTTGGGGAACAACCGGCGAATAAACTGCAACCTCCCGATCAATCTTTGAACTTCCTTCAAATTTTTGGGAGGGGCATTTCTCTTATTGCCTTCGCCTGTTGGGATCAATTTCTATACCCCTCTTGCTCACAATGAAACTAGGAGCTTACCCGAAGAAACACCAAATACACACTTCTTGGTGTTCATCTTCAATTGATACTCCCTTGATCTTTGCAAGACTTTAAATAGAACCCGGGATGCTAAGCCAACGTCTTAGATTTCACCACCAGGTCATCCACATACACTCTCGATAAAAATGTGGATCATGTCATGAAAAATTGCCATCATAGCCCTTTTGTAAGTGGCTCCAGCATTCTTGAGTCCAAACGGCATGACCACATAACAATAAGTTCCCCAAGGCGTAGTGAACGAGGTCTTTTCCTGGTCTTTCCTCAGCCAACTTAATCTGATTGTACCCTGAGAAGCGTCCATGAAGGAGAGGTTTCATACCCAGCCGTATTATCTATGAGCACATCAAGATGAGCAGCGGGAAATCATCCTTAGGACACGCGCGGTTGAGGCCCCGAAATCGATACAAATTCTGACCTTTCCATCCTTCTTCATTACTGGGACAATGTTTGCCACCCAATTTGGATAAGCACAACTCTAATGAACCTGGCTTTGTGGAGCTTATCGACCTCATCTTTCATTTTCAAAGTCATCTGGGGGTGGAAACGCCTCAACCGCTGCTTAATGTTTGTGGAGCTTATCGACCTCATCTTCATTTTCAAAGTCATCTGGGGGTGGAAACGCCTCAACCGCTGCTTAATGGCGATGGACCCGGCTTAAGGGTAAGACGATGTTCAACTAGCGCGAAGTCCAAGCCTGGCATATCCTCGTAGCTCCATGCGAACGTGTCCTTGTATTCTCTGAGAACCTCAATAATTGCCTCCTCTTCAGCTGATGACAAATTACTGCTTATGAGGACGGTCCTAGGATCTTCTTCGGTTCCCAAATTGATTTCCTTGGTGATTTCCTCTACGGCAGCTAACGGTTCGTCAAATCTCTTCAATCTGCTTGCGAACGCGTCAGCCTCATCCTCAAACTCTTCATCACCTTCCTCAATTGGGTCGTCATCATCCATGATCTCATAGACTCCGAACCCATCATCAATGAAGCACACAAACTGCTCATATTCTAGATCCGGCAACTGCAAAGGCTCCTCTACAAATTCTGTGACACTACCCCTAGTTTGCTACCATCCTTGCCTATACTCGAAATACAGCTATTGGAATCTACAAGTGAGGAAAAGCATAAAGTGTTGAATCCCACAAGGGGGAAGATGGGGAAGGATTTAGAGCAGTAAAGGAATCCCACGAGGGGGAAGATGGAGAGGAATTTAGCGGGTGGAATAGCAAAAGCAGAATCCCATGCAGGGGAATTACTGAGTCTCGCGTGGGGGAATTAGGGAAAGCAGTATAGGAAGGATCCCTCGAGGGGGAAGATGAAGGAGAAAAGTAGTAACACCCCCCTGCGAAGGGGGAGGATTATTGAAAGCAGTAAAAACATTCCCCTGTATGAGGGGAGGATTATTGAAAGCAGTAAATGCCCCCTGCGCGGAAGGGGGCGGGAGATCGGTCAAAGGACCGAAGAGGAGTGGCCCGTCGGTCGGGGCACACTCGGGGGCGAGGAAAGAAGTTTCCTCGAAAGAGATGACGGATCGGCCATCGGGAGACTGTCACCCTTGAGGCCCCCTCCGTGTTTAGCACGCACCGAGGGAGGGGATGAAGTGAAATTGCCAGACAGAAAAGAAAGCACAGGCTTTGAAGAAGAGGAATCGGAGTGAAGGCACGGAAACGGATGCCTACTCGGGAGGATTGTAATGTTTGGAGAGGAAGATGTGTGCGTTCCCCGGGGAGGAAGAAGAAGGGAGTGTGTTGCTCAAAGAAGGGGCAAGGCAAGTGAGTGTGTTGCGAGGCGAGGGAACTATGGTGGGCGTAGTGCCCAAAGAGAGGAGTGGGGTGGATGCATTGCTTGGAGCAAGAGGGATGTCAGGCAGTCTGTCTGGAGGGAGCGGGCAAGCAAGACCGCCAGATGGGAAAGTTCGAGCTCGAGGAAAAGGGAATCACCGTGAGGGAGAGGGAGGCCGAGACAAGACTGCCAGACGGGAGAATTGGGAGGAAAGCACGAGCTCAGTTGCAGGGAGATTACCAAGTAGGTTCTTGGTCCTCGAGGAATGTTTGAGGAAAGAAAAAGAGACCACGTAGTGGCCCGTAGAGGGAAGGTGCAATGCTTGGGGAAAGGAAGAAGGCGGGCGCATTGCCTGAGGAGGAAGAAGGAGACGTAGGTGCGATGCCTGGAGAGGATGCAGATGCGTTGTCCGGAGAGAGTGGGAGAGCCGGCGTGATGCCCTGAACAATAGCTAAAGCGGGCGTGATGCCCAGAACAAAAGTTGGTGTGGGCACGATGCCCGAAGTAGGAATTGAAACGGGTGCAATGCCCGGAGTTGAAATGGGCGCGTCGCCCAGAGTTGGAATTGGAATGGGCAGTTTGCCCAGAATGGAATTAGAAACGAGTGCAATGCCCAGAGAGGGATCTAGAATGGGCGCGATGCTCAAAGAGGAGGGGCCCGCCCTGAGCCTTATGGTTGTCGGGGTAGCTTCTTCGATCAGTGTGCCTTGGCCTGCTTCTGCCTGCTGCTCAGTTTCTTCTAGTGCAAAGAGTTGGTCTAAGGATGCCGCGACATCGCTCATGTCAAACCAATGTCTCCATTCTGGCTCTGGCTCCCCTTTCTTTGTGTGCTTGGACGGCCTGTCGCTGCCTACAGCTTGATATACGGCCAGGGGTGAACGATGAATAGGTTCAGAAGTAACAACGGACGCTTGTTCTCTCCCTGGCTGCACCGGCCCTCTCTTGAAATGATTGTACAATGTCCACGTGAGGGGTTCCCTGGCTACTGTCTAGACCTGCCCGGCTTGTAACCCAGCCCTGCCCTGGGTCTCATCTTACAATCTTTCACAGCTTCAGTTCTCCCTTGTAGTTGTGCCCCTAATCCTTTTCCTGGCTGGTATCCCATCTGCTTCATGATATGCCAACCTTTTTCGGTGATAATCTTGCTTCTTCTAGCAGCCTTAACAGACGGACCACTAGGGCCCGGATACATGATTGGTGTCCCGAGTACTAACATCAGTGGCTGATTACTGGGCCAAATGGAAGGTACTGAGTTATTAGTGATAGCGTCCACTTCCACGACTGTAGGTTTACTGGCCATCTTGATGATCTGCCCCTTGTACGGGAACTTGAGGCACTGGTGGACTGTAGAGATAACTGCGCTGAGGGCCTGGATAAATGGCCTACCCAGAATCATGCGGAAACTTGGGTTCATGTCCAGGATATGGAAGTCTATTTTAGTGACGGACGGACCCAGTCTGATTTTCAATGTGACGACCCCCTTAGGTGACCTACTAGTGTTGTCGTAGGCCGTGACGGTGAAGGCAGAGGGTCGGATCGACTATACTGTTACCCCCAGAGAGTTCCAGCGTGTCAGAGGACACAACATTGATTGATGCCCCAGAGTCGACCAAACATCGGGACACGCGGCTCCCATTGATGTTAACTGTGAGGCATATGGCATACCGCTGAGACTCGACCGGCGCTAACTCTTCTTCATGAAACATGATGGCTGGGTGCGAGCTTGTGGTTGTCAATACTGCGCTGATCTGATTTATCGGCAGGTCCTCGTTGACCATTACTTTCTGCAGGTATTGCATGAGGGCCTCTTGGTGGACCACTGATCTCTTAATCAATTCCAGAATGGAGATTCTGGCCGGAGTCTTGTCCAAATGCTTCAGCAGGTCGTACTGTGTCCCTAGGACGGACTCCTCTGGCTAGGCTTCTTCTTCTTCCTGGGGTGCCAATGTATGTTCTTGCTGCTGGGGGAACACCCTATTGAACATGCGCCCACTCCGGAGCACCATCGTCGCTTCGGAGCTATCCCCCGATATTGTTGTCTGGGCCGACGGAATAGGAGGTGAAGAGGAGGTAGAAGGTTGGTCGAAGAACATTTGATGTGGCAATTGGATGGTCGCCGCACCGGGAGGTGGGGGGGAGTACGAAGAAAGGGGGCTCGATGGTTAGGGTTGATAAAGGGTATGGTTAAGGGTGTGAGGGGGAAAGATGGGTTGGCTGATGGTTGTGGTTGCGGCGTGGGGGATGGGTGATTTGACTGTGGTGGCATGGTGGAAGGGTTGCGCAGGAATGGGGCTTGTGCGTTGGTGGGTGGGGGTGTCGTGGCAGCGGGAGATTGGCGGACGAGTGGTGGATTGGCAGGTTGACTGGATGGAATGGGGTGATGGGTAGGGATGCGTAGAAAGGAGGTCAGTGGGTTGTCAGGGGTAGGTATACGGATGAAGGGCGGTAAGATGAAGGAGGAGTGGGAAGAGGAGGTGGATGTAGAGGCTGTTTCCGTCGGCTGACCTTGTGTTCCATATCGGGGAGATGTCGTGAAGTCATTAACTTGGTGGTTTGAAGCCTGGTGCTTCGGAAGTGGGTTCTGAATAATGCCCATGTCGGGCTGCTGCTGGGGTGCCTGGAGTTATTGTTGTTGTTGCTGCTGCTGCGGCTGTTGGTGTTGCTGCTGCGGTTGCCCAAGTGGCCTCCTTGCCTTTATCTCAAGAATATACTTCCTCATCTCAGCCCAATCTATACCTCCATTGTCGTTCAGATTATAGATGTAATCTTTGAAGTGGAAGCACGCCTCTAGAGTGTGGCCTAGTCCCTGGTGGAACTCACAATATCGAGAGGTGTCAACATTGGGAGGCCATTGTAGCCTCTCCCTCGGCAAGGTGAGTGCGTCGGCAGCCATTAGGGCATTAAAGATATCTGGGAGGGTTTCCGGCAATGGGGGATAGTGGGTCCTTCTTGGGCTAGGGGGTTGTCGGGGTTGTTGAGGCTCATAGTTGCCTGGAGGAGGGACCTGATTGTATCGGGGAGGTGCAGGAGCAGGCTGTTGGGGCTGGTATTGAGAAGGAGCGGGTTGCTGGGGTTGGTGCTGCGGAGGAGCAGGTTGTCGGTATTGAGGCTGTTGAGGTTGTTGGTATTGAGGCTACTGGGGTTGTCGGTATTGTGGAGGTTGCTGGTATTGTTGTCGTTGGGGCTGTTGATAGTGCAAGGGCTGCTGGGGTTGGTGGGGTTGCTGAGGTGGTGTTCTGAATAGCGGAGGATTGTTTGTTCTAGGAGCGGGCTGTTGGGATTGTGGGGCTTGGGTGTTAGTATTGGGGTGGTAGGTGGAGGGACTAGGGTTGCCCATTGCACTCACCTACTCGTTGTGAATGACACCCTCGGTTGTGGGACCATTGGTCGGAGTACCGGTACTCTTTTTGAAAGTCCGAGCTTTTGGCTCGAACATGGCCATGATGGGAGAGTCTTTTAACTGTATCTGGATGTACTGGGCTCTCTCATACAATTCTTCCATCGTGGTCAGCTTATTCATAGCCAGAATGTGCCTAAACTGAGGCACGGCATTTGCTGTAATCATCTTCACCTGTTCCACCTCAGACAGCGGATCCCTCAATCTCTCAGCTAGGGCCCTCCATCTATCAGTATAGTGCGTGAAGTCTTCATCTGCCCTCATCTTTTCAGCCATCAGATCAGTAATCGACAATACTGGGCCTACTCTGTCTCTATATCGCTACAAAAACATCCTCTGTACTGTTTCGAAATTCTCGGCATCTGCAGGTTCCAAGGAATAGAACCACTCGAGGGAGGGCCTGTCCAAGGACTGGCGAAATAGGAAGGCAAGGGGCTGATTATCGTCTTGCCAGAAAGAAGATTCATACATGAATTCTTTGATGTGCACGAAGGGGTTGCCGGTGCCATTGTAACGGCGGTAGACCGGCATCTCTGAGGGGGGAAGATGAAAGACTGGCATGGAAGGAAGTGTCAGTTCAAATGAATCTTTGGGTGCGGACACCCATTTTATCTCTTGTTCCAGCTTACTCACTTTCGCCAGAAGGGCTTGGGCGAGTTGATTGGTGGAAGGCTTGGGAGGTGCCCCCGCAAGAAGGTGGTGGTAGGGGACATCTACTTGAACGGGATAATGCATGGAAGGGACACCGGAAAGTGCGAGGCCTTGAGCTGGGATCCGAGGTTGGTAAACAGGTCGCGCTGCGTTGGGGCTTGGCCGAATGTGAGGATGCCTTCCAACAGGACTGTGGGGGCGCGACTGGATAATAGAATGGGTCCACGAGGGGGCAGGAGAGGCTCGGGCCATCAGGTCACGAGCGGACTGAATCTGAACACCTGTATTTGGGTGGAGGGCATGAACGGGATCAGCAACAGACTTCCCCTTGAGGGCAGCCTGGACCTCCTGAAGCTCGGATGCTTGGAGGCTCTGAAGGATGTCCACAATTTGGGACAGACTGACTGGGGAGGAAGTATTTCCAGCGTCACGCCTTGGCGAGATGTGGGGAGCCTGGATGTCCATCGCGTTAACACGCAGACTGGACAGATCGGTGTGAGCCCGATTTTGAAATTGGGGGAGTTGCTGACTGGGATCGTACATCTCATCGTACATATTCTCATAACCCATATCATCGTTCTCGGCCATTGAGAGGGATTGACCGGAACGAAGCTGCATGCAAATATTCTAGAGACACACAGTGTAATCTAACAAGCAACTAACAGACAACTACTCAAACAAGTTTGAGAGAAGGAGTTAACAGCTTTTAAATCACAGACTTGGAAATGATTATCCCCACTTAAAATGTTCAATATAACTTAGTGTGGATTTTAATTATGATATGTCTCTCCAAAGTGGGTATGGGCCTAAAATAGGTGAGATGACAACTTCGGGGTTTTCTAAGCAACTTCCTTTCACGTGATGGGATTTCTAGCTCGGGTCACCAGGGTGGTACAACCGGCTCAGTCCGCCGTGAGGGAATCCACGGAGTACGGAGACTTACGGAGGTCCCGATGAGGATTCTCTAGCCCAATGAGATGGAATGCCCAAAGGGGAGATAGCCCTCGCCGGGAAGGTGTGTGGATCCTAGGTAAGAAGGGAAGGAGGTCCCTCGGCCGAATTGCCCTGCAAAATGCAAAAAAAAAAAAAACAAATGCAAAGATAGCACAGATGGCAGGAAGACTGGCGCTCTGTGACAGACTGAATCGCGTCCAGTACAGTGGCCGCGGTTCATTAAAATGTGTCTGTTCAGTTGGCCGCGGATCTGACAGCTTCTGAAAGTTTTAAGAGCCGAGGAAACTCCCTCCGGACTCTATCACAAATCACGTCCAGTCAAACCGTCGCGCAAAGCAAGAACAGAAAAAGCATCCGCTGTACTGGACGTGAATCAAACATGCACCCGAGCACAAAAACAAAAGCAGTAAATCAAACAACCATGCATTCCACAATTTATATAGGAAGAAGTAAAAATCACATGAAGATGCTCTCTTTAGGTAAAAGTAAGTATACAGGGAGGGGAACAAGATGGTATTTTTTACCTTTTAAATCACAAATTTCATGCAAGAAGTGTAGCGAAAAATAAAGGAAAACTCGACTACAAAGTGGTAATGGTGACGGGACTCTCCAGAGCACCTCGTGGGGTGCGGAAAGGAGGAGGTTGTACCGCATGGGGTACAAAGGAAGGGCACACGTGGGTGCCGAAGGAGGGGCACACGTGGGTGCCAAATGGAGGTAACCAGAATCAAAAGAAGAAGGGTCCCACAGTGATCGCCAAGTTGTAGACGGTGTTTTTCCTCAACTCTTTGGAAAACACTTGTCCCACAATAGGAAATATGGAATTTAAAAGAAAAATGAATAATGGAAATGCAGATGGAAATTTGGAAATCGAAAACGTGCGTGTGTGCACGAGGAATGTGTCGCGATCGCCAGGTGCACGTGGGCACCGAATGTAACGGGCGGAAAGGAAATGACGTGGTGTACTTACCTCCACCCGAAGAAAAGTGCGGGAATGTGTGGTGGATTCTCCTTCCTTCTCCCGCCGGCCGGCCGACGAAGAAGATTCAATTCTGGGTACCTTGCAAGAAAAAGAAACGACAAGAAAACAAGTGAAGAAGGGGTTAGGCTATGTGGTGTAGTAAATGTAAACGGAAGAAAAATGTAAACATGCAAATGGGGGCTAACACACCTTGTGGAGGTGGTGTTAAACCCCTAAGAAGCAAGTGGATGAGAGGATGCTATGTGCGTGTGTGGTGAAGATGTGACGAATGCATGTGGATAAAAAGACTAAAAACGAGGAAAATGAGAAGATGGGATTGGCGGCATGGCCCGTTGATGACAGAGAGAGGTGAGGATGAAGAGGATGTCGATGGGGTTCCTCCCGCCACGCTCCAACACCCAGGAGCTCTGCCACGCAATGAAGTCGACACGAGGACGATGTACGTGCCCCACCTCAACCCCGGAACGTAAGCTCCCGATCCGTCGAACTCCCGCCTCGAAGGGTTGAAGAGTTGAAGCTCGGAGGTTGAGGGGAGAATCCGACAGGGCTTCTCTGTACTTGAGATTGGATACCAAATGAGGACCCCTCGGGTCTGTATTTATAGCCGAAATTGCGTCCATTACAGCGGACGCCTATTAACATTAAAACGTGTCTGTCTGACACGCCGCGATTCAGAAGATCGCCTGATTTGCACGCGATTTGACATTATCATGATGAACGTAGCTATAAGCTAGGTTGTAAATCGTGTCTGGATGGCTCGCCGTATTTTCTTAGGCAAATCGAATCTTTGACAAAGTTCGATCCTTGATTTGATGTTTATAAAACGCGGCGAGCCACACGGACGCGTTTCAAACAGACATCATGATTGCTGACATGGTGTCCATTAAATGGAGCGGATAGTGCGCAGTCAGAATGTTTGACTTTAAATCGCGGCGAGTCGGTCAGACGCGGTTTATAAATAGACCATGTGCCATATTTCAAGCGTGATACACATCGGTTGTAACCGCCGCGCATCATGCTTGACAAAAGGCAGCCATTGTCTTGGACGCGTTTCAATGGAGCTCAACTGTGGGAAAGAAATTCTAAAAATCCTAAGATAATTTAGGAAAATAGGAATACCACTCAAGAGGTTAATTGAAAAGAGCCACTTTGAGGCGTCACAGGATAACATGAAATTTGCTCAATGTGAAGCCGAATTGGCGTGTCTACACAAAGATGGCTCTACATCACTATTGGCTAGTACTGCTCGCCGTTGACAGCTCGAAACATACAGTGAATTCTCTGATATTTCCTCGTATAACTTCCATTCTTTTATCATCATATAACTCATGTATGCTTTTCTGCTCAATGCATCAGCTACCACATTGGCCTTACTCGAATGGTAAGCCAAACTGAAATCATAATCTTTCAAATATTCTACCCATCTACGCTGTCGGGGATTTAAATCTTTTTGAGAGAAGATATACTTCAAACTTTTATGATCTGTAAATATTTCAAATCTTTCACCATAAAGATAATGCATCCACATTTTTAAAGCAAAAACAATTGTCGCTAACTCCAAATCATGTGTTGGGTAGTTTTCCTCTACTGGCTTCAATTGCCTAGATGCATAAGCTATCACTTTACCATGTTGCATTAATACTGCTCCAAGCCCTCTTCTCGATGCATCAGTATAAACCAAAAAACCACCACTGCCTACTGGTAATGTCAATATAGGAGCTAATGTAAGTCTCTTTTTTCAATTCCATGAAACTTTTTTGGCAGTCATTTGACCACAAAAATGGCACATCTTTTCTGGTTAATCTAGTTATAGGTGCTGCAATTTTGGAGAAGTCCTAAATGAAACGCTTGTAATAACCTGCCAAGCACAGGAAACTTCTAATTTCTGTGATTGTCTTTGGCGCTTCCCACTTCATAACTGCGTCAACCTTAGCTGGATCGACTGCAACTCCCTCTGCTGAAATAACATGACCCAAAAACTGAATTTCCTTCAACCAAAACTCACACTTACTGAATTTAGCATATAATTGATTATCTCGCAAAAGCTGCAATGTAAGCCTCAAATGAGCTGCATGCTGAACGCGGCATTGTTGACTGTACACTTTCGTTGTCTAGAGTTTGCTGCACACGTCAAAATACTCACCTTCTCTAAACTGCCTCACAAATTTAAAATAGCAAAGATGAACAAGCAAAGTGGTGAGAATAGGTCATTTCCACAGGGAGACTGAATAAAGTTTGACTTAAGAAACTGTTTTTTGAAACTATTCTAACAAACACTATAACACTGTACTAGAATTAATTCTGTAAACATCACCAATCAAATCCCTCACAATTCGACAGATCAAACATAACGAAAGAACAAGCTGAATTAAAATTAAAAAAGAATTGGTATCACTGTACCCTCTCAATTGAGGGATCAAACAGATCAAAAAAAATCTGAACTAGACATTCTTAAATGACTGGACAAATAGCTTGATTATAAAATAGATAAGAACACTGTGCTCGGAATAAATTTCTGCACACTTCGACCTCTCCGACTACTTAATCCAAAACTTGAAGACTACACACAGATGCAACCTCTACTTCTGGAATACTCTAGAGCTCAAAGGAAATGAAAAGATGACAGAATAAAAATTTCAACAGAAAATTCCCAAGCCAATTTACCCCTACAGCTTAGGGGATTAATAGTCTATAAGAACACAAAATAAGAACTGCTAATTCGGAATCCTCATGCTATGAAGAACAGAGATAGGAACAAAATTAATAACTCAAAAACAAACTAGAAAATCTCCTAATCCTCATGAAATCAGCCCCATCCTCTGCTATAACAAAAACATGGACCTCGCACTCAACTCTGGATCTGGACTGTGTAGATGTCCGGAATCACTCTAGAAGCCTTCTGGACGCCGTTGACCTCCCAGACACCAGACAGCTCCAGAACAAGCCAAGAAATGAAGTGTTCTTGGTTGTTCTGGGCCGTTTCCGCTACGCACGCCTCCACTCTCTCAGCAATCAAACACAGAAGACGAAGAAGAAGCAGCACTTGAATCCTTCAGATGCTGAAACCCCCTCCCAGCAGCCTCTCCAGCAGCCCTCAATCTCGCAACAATCTCCACAAATGAAAGGAACAGAAATGGAACCTGGATCCCCAAGATGAACACAACAAGAAGAAAGGGAAAAATTGCAGTCGCCCTATGGAACACAGAAGAAATGGAGAACTTCACTAGATCGATCTCCTCTAAACACAAAAGAAGTGAAGAATGTGATTCCCCTCCCAGCAGCATAGAAGAGATGGAAGAAAAATCCCAAAAAAATGCAGTTGCCTCCCTTACAGCAAGAAAAGAAGGAGAAAAAGAATAAAAAAATCACAGTCCCCTTCCAGCAGTAGCGATTCCCCTCAAAAATGTTGAACTAGCAGAGATGAACAAAATGGAACCCAACAGCCCTACATCTGGAAGAGAAGAAGAAACAAACGAACTCTCCAACACAGAAGAAATGAAAATTGCCACTGGATCGAACTCTGGAACACAAAAGAAATGGAAAATTAATGCGTCTACCTCTCCTATCCAACTCACAACAACCCTCACAGAAGAAACAAAACTCATAAGAATGGAAGAAAACCCCCAGAGAAGAAGCCGTCTCCCTCCCCTGCCCAACAACTTACAGAAGAAAGAAAATAAATCCCAAAAAAATGATGAACAACCCAAAATTCTGAACTACACAAATCTGAACCTCTACCCTCTACAGAAAAGAGAAAAACCATCCCCCCCCCTTCTGAGGACCTTGGGGTCCTTTTATAGGCGCCCGGACTTTCAAGACGAGCTCCTCTTCCCGCCTCTGCACAGCTGGGCGCTATCTGCCCCAAATCGTCAAGATCGCATGCCTTCACCCGCCATCTTTGCACAGCTTCGGCACGCCAGCTCACGATCCGGCCGCACCAGTTCAGGGTCCGGCCGCATCCCAGCTTGCCACGCCTGTGCACACCACGCCCGCCAAAGCTCCGTACACCCGGCCTCAGCTACTACACATGGCAGCCATGCACCGCCCAACCTCCACAGATCGCACGCCAGCTGCTTCTAGCTGCACCATCCGCTGCTGCGCACGCCCCTGCCGCACCGCACGCTAGCTCAGCTCCATCGCCCTGCTCCGCACCAGCTCTGCACAGCTCAGCAGATCCGCACACCAGCAGATCCGCCGCGCACAGCCTCCACCTCTGCAATGTGCCGCAGCAGCTTCAACCGCTGCGCAGCTCCATCGCACACGCCGCAGCTCTTCTTCGCACGGCCAGCAGCGCCAAATCCCCTTGGACCCGAGCTCTGCCAAATCGCCCCAGAGCTCCATCCGAATGCACAGCTTTGCTTCTGGATGCTTCCGTCAACTTGGATTCCTGAAATGGGAAGAAAGAATAGGTAAAGAAGTGGTGTGCGTGGCCCATTTAGGTTAGATGAGAGGGGTATATGGCATGAGGGTTATTTATTAATTAAAATTTATTTAAAATCTAATTTATTTATAAATTAATATTTGTAAGAATTAGAAGATGTTTATGAGAATATAAAACCAAAGATTATTTATGTACAATGTATATGCAAAAAGAGAAAATACTTTTATTAGTCAAACTGTCAAAAATGCATTGACCTTATTAAACAAGAATCTAACTATGTGTTCTACCTAAAAATTAACTAATATGCTCCAAAAACTTATTTATGTATGAAATGAAAATTAAAATCAAATTGCACATTATTTATAGACAAAAGATGTCTAAAAGTAACTATATGTATGAAATTTAACACGAAACATTTTACAGTTATCACTCCCCCCTACTTGAACATTGTTAGTCCCTTAGCAATAAAAATTATTCCAAATGTAGGACTAGAAGATGTAATGCCTCATGTTAAACAACCATCATGTAAAAGATTAATGTAGAGATATGTCTTTCATAATTGTAAGGGCTTATGGCAAGAAATTAGTGCACAAATGATAGCTCACTTAAGAGTTCACATCAGCCCTCATGGAGTTTCTCTGCCTTAGCTAGTATTTGAGATTAGATCAATTCGAGGGAGAAGAAAAGAACTGTGAAATAAGATCCTTGCTCAGTCAGATTGGGTTGTTTCTGCCCAACTTCCTTGAAGATTATTTATCTGAGCTGAGGACTTTGCCTCTTTATTTGTACTTTGTGCACTCAGAATTTTTCTTTCTTTTTCATCCATAATGCTGCACAACCCATCACTTTTCAAGAGTAGTGAGTCCAACTTTACTCAGATCCGGAGCATTTTTCATGGATATATTTTTTTCCTTTTCTTTTGCTTTTTCTTTTCTTTTCTTTTCCTCTTAAAGGAAGGATAGACAGTCAGGTTCCTTGATCACATACCTTCACTTCCTTCGCAATTCACTTAAGAGGAAGGGAGAAAACCAATCACCTCTCTCCTACTAGCTTTAACAAATTTGCTACATTCGGGTTCAGCTAGTCTAAGTGGCTGTGTAGTGTGTGTATAAAAACTTCTTGCCAAAAATCCTTACATAAGGTAGACATGAAGTACATGTAATCCTTTACTAGAGGCTACTTAACATGAATGTTTGCAAAGGAATGTGACAACTACAAAATTTTAGTGGTTAAAGATCAGACACATAGTTTGTGTTTCGTAATGCCAAGCATTTTTTATTCAAAGATGAAACATTGTGAAATTTTCTTTTTATTTGAACATGTAAAAGCTCAATATAAAGAAAAAGAAATGGCACAATGGTTAGGGTGAGGACTATGAATGCATACTTATTCTACCCTTCTTAATTTATTTATAGGAAAAGAAAGTAAGATAGAGAATTACCTGATAAAGAAAATCTGTACACATGGGTTGCCTCCCAAGAGCGTTAAGTTTATCGTCTTCAGCCGGACGCAATTAGGCTCCATTTGGCTCAGCTAGCTTGGTAGACTCAATTTTCAAGAAAGGTGGGCTTTCAAAGAAGTGCTTTAATCTCTGCCCATTAACAGTGAATGATTGTCCAGTTTTAGGGTCAAGAATAATGACAGCACCATTGTCACAAACTTTGACAACAGTGTAAGGACCATCCCATCGGGACTTCAATTTTCTCGAAAACAGACGAAGCCTAGAATATAGCCAGACCTTATCATGTACTTGAAAAGTTTTTCTATGAATGTGTTTATCATGGAATGTTTTGGCTTTGGCTTTATAGATCTTTGGCTTTGGCTTTACAAGATTGCTAGCAATTATGACGGGCCAAGTCTCGTTCTCTCCTAGAAAGATGTACTTCAAATTAGCAGGGAGTGGTTTTAGCTCAACCTTAGGAGGACACTCTAACGGAAATGATGGATCATTATTCTAAAATAAAGAATTAAATTGTCCTTCCTCTCCCTCAAACCCTAGAGTATAGGGTTGGTCTACTGCTTCTTCCACACAAGATTCTTCCAAGGAATCTACCACTAGACAACTCTCTCCTTGATCATGGTGCCTAGATGCCTTAAAAATATTGATACTAACCTGTTTATCCCCAAATGATATATCCATCATCCCGGTAGCACAATCAATATTAGCTCTAGCTGTGGCCAAAAAAGGTCTACCAAGGATGATGGTGGACTGAGTTAAATCTTGAGGAGTGTTCATGTCCAGAATGATGAAATCGGCAGGGAAGTAACAATCATTGATTTTTACAATAACATCCTCAACTAAGCCCTTAGGAGTGGTGACAGAACGATCGGCTAGTTGAAGGACAACAGAAGTGGGTTTTAATTCTCCTAACTTGAATTTATCAAAAATAGCATAAGGTAGGAGATTGACACTGGCTCCCAAATCCAAAAGGCCGCTTTCAAAAGTGACTCCACCGATGGTGCAAGGAATTAGTAGAGTGACTGGATCTCTGAGCTTTTTAGGGAGTTGGTTCAAGACAATGGCACTCACAATTTCTGGAAGAATGATTGTTTCAGCTTTATTTCTCATTTCACATTTTGGAGTGCACATTTCTTTTAAGAATTTGACATAAGCAGGCACAAGCTTAATGGCATCAAGGAGAGGAATGTTGATGTGAACTTGCTTAAAGAGTTCCAAGAGTTCTTCATTACCAGTTGGTTTGTTTTTTAGATTTTGGCTTTAAAGCTTCAGGAAAAGGGACTCTTGGAATGTAACAGCTTGGGTCTTCATTCATTTTGATTTTGTCTAGAGGTTCTTCAGTTATTTTCTCTTTTCCCTTGGATTGTTCTTTTTCAACATTTTCTTCAATCTCTTCTTCAATTTCATTTTCTATATCCTCATGCAATGTTGACATGTGTGGGCGAGGATTTATTCTAATTTTTTCACTTCTTAAAGTAGACACAGTTTTAACATTTTCTACTTGGGGGTCCCTAGCTTGGGCAGGAGGATGGTCCTATTGTATAGGTTGATTCTGGTTTTGTGGTGCTGGAATGTTCTGGACAAAAGCTTGTTGTGGGTTTGGTGGTGGAGGTGCATTTTGGCAAGCAGGTGGTTTGTACCCCTGGGTTTGATGGTATTGCTGGTTCTGATAAAATCTGGGAGGGTTGTTCATTGGGTTTGCCATAGCTTGACTTGGCAGCTGACCTGATTCCCTCTTTTGACATACATCAACAATCTGAGACTCTATTCTTGCCAAATTTTGTTGAAATTTTTGTTTTGATTTTGATATTGACTTTGTTGTTCTTGCACAGTTTGACATAGAGTCACCATCATGTTTTGGAGTTGATTTATTTTATCTTCCCAATTGGGCTGAGGAGGTGGTGGTTGATTATATGAAGGTTGCTGGAAATTGGTATGAGCAAATTGATTGGAATTTTGATTTCCTTGGACTTGTGGAGGTTTGGAGTAAGAAGATTGGCCAAATCTCAGATTCTCATTGGGATAGGATTGACCGTACATGGATTGCTTAAAAGAAGGCTGAGACACTTGTTTAGATTGATTTTTCCAAGAAAAGTTCAGATGGTTTCTCCAACCAGGGTTGTATGTGTTAGAATATGGATCATAGGAGGGTTTGTAAAAACCTTGGGCAGCTTGGACTTGTTCTTGAATAAAAGGAGGCAATTGAGCAGTAGTGGGACAAGCATTGGTGGGGTGAGCTGAGCTAGCACACATAGAGCAAGTTTCAGGTGGTTGAGAAAATTTGGGTGTGGCTCGCCCAGTTAAAGATAGTAATTGATCAAATTTTTGTTCCAATTTCTGCTCCAATCTCTGATCAAGTCTATCTAACAGATCTTCTACCCTAGAATCTGATTCTCCTCTCCCTCTTAATTCATACAACCCTGCCTTCTTTACAGGTCCTAGTGCTCTCTCATAAGAGTGAAGTGAGGCATGATTAATAGAATTCTCACTCAATGTTTCAAACAGATTATATGCCTCATCCTCGCTCTTAGTCATGAATGCTCCTCCACACGAGCCACCTCTTGAGACTGTGGGGGTCACCTCTAGAATCCTGCCTGTCTGGGGTTTGATTGTGTGCTATATGTGAGCAGTGACGAGGAGGTCGCTTATATAAGAGGGGTAGATTGTAACACCTCATACAAGAATATGTTAAATGGACTAAATCAGCAAACTACCAACAACTCGGACTAGTCATTTTCAGAGCTCGAGCAGGAAAAGAACTCTGAAGTTAAGCGTGCTCAGTTGGGAGTAGTCCCAGGATAGGTGATCTTCCTGGAAAGTCTACCAACTAGTACGGTTGTTGGGCCAGTTTGCTGGTTGGGTCGTCACAAATGGTATCAGAGCCTTGCCCAGCCAGAAGTGCAGGAACTAAGTGCCACATAGGACAAAGTGCTACGCTATGGGAGCCACCTTTTGAGGCCATAATGGCGCAAAGTGCTACATAGTGAGAGCCACCTCTTGAGCCTATGGGGGCCACCTCTAGAATCCTACTCGCCTGGGGTTTGATTGTATGCTATATGTGAATAGCGACGAGGACCTCGCTTATATAAGAGGGGTAGATTGTAACACCTCATACAAGAATATGTTAAATGGACTAAAACAGCAAACTACCAACAACTCGGACTAGTCATTTTCAGAGCTCGAGCAGGAAAAGAACTCTGAAGTTAAGCGTGCTCAGTTGGGAGTAGTCCCAGGATGGGTGACCTTCCTGGGAAGTCTACCAACTGGCACGGTTGTTGGGCCAGTTTGCTGGTTGGGTCATCACAATTGGTATAAGAGTCTTGCCCAGTCGGAAGTGCAAGAACTAAGTGCCACATAGGGCAAAGTGCTACATAGTGGGAGCCACCTCTTGAGCCTGTGGGGGTCACCTCTAGAATCCTGCGTGCCTGGGGTTTGATTGTGTGCTATATGTGAGCAACGACGAGGACCTCACTTATATAAGAGGGGTAGATTGTAACACCTCATACAAGAATATGTTAAATGGACTAAATCAGCAAACTACCAACAACTCGGACTAGTCATTTTCAGAGCTCAAGTAGGAAAAGAACTCTGAAGTTAAGCGTGCTCAGTTGGGAGTAGTCCCAGGATGGGTGACCTTCCTGGGAAGTCTACCAACTAGTATGGTTGTTGGGTCAGTTTGTTGGTGGGGTCGTCATAAGCAGCGCCAAATCCCCTTGGACTCGAGCTCCGCCAAATCGCCCCAGAGCTCCATCGCCAGAGCTCCATCCGAATGCACAGCTTTGCTTCTACATGCTTCCGTCAACTTGGACTCCTAAAATGGGAAGAAAGGATAGGTAAAGAAGTGGTGTGCGTGGCCCATTTAGGTTAGATGAGAGGGGTATATGGCATGAGGGGTATTTATTAATTAAAATTTATTTAAAATCTAATTTATTTACAAATTAATATTTGTAAGAATTAGAATATGGTTATGAGAATATAAACCAAAGATTATTTATGTACAATGTATATGCAAAAAGAGAAAATACTTTTATTAGTCAGACTATCAAAAATGTATTGACCTTATTAAATGAGAATCTAACTATGTGTTCTACCTAAAAATTTAACTAATATGCTCCAAAAATTTATTTATGTATAAAATGAAAATTAAAATCAAATTGCACATTATTTATAGATAAAAGATGTCTAAAATTAACTATATGTATAAAATTTAACACGAAAAATTTTACAGTTATCACATGCTCCTCTTTAGATGCTGAATAATCCAGTATGTTATCTATAAAAACCACTATAAACTGATCCAGATAGGGGTGAAAAATTCTGTTCATCAAATTCATAAACGTTGTTGGTGCATTGGTTAGCCCAAATGGCATAACCACAAATTCATAATACCCATACCTGGTTCTAAATGATGTTTAATCAATATCTTCCTCCCTTATTCTTAACTGATGGTGTAATACCCTCAAATTTTAAATACCATGATTTGCTTAGAAATTCTTGTTTATGTAAACCGATTAGGTTTAAATTATGATATTTAGAATTAAGGGTATGTTTAAGACACTTTATCATACACAGGTACTACTTTCGGTCATACGCACCCCGAGAGGGCGACACCGGAAAACTGTAACAAAAATAAAATCTGAGAACACCATAATTCTTAGAAAATTGTGGAGATATTAAAAATATAATTATTCGGAATTTTTGGCATACGGATTTAGAGATTAAGCTGACGCAACTATTTTTTGGGTGATTTTTCACCCAGTGTAAAATAAATTCTAAAAATTAAACTAAAATTACGAAAATTTGTAAAACCTTTCTATTAGTCTATGGTTGAAATTTCAAGTTAAACAGATATCATTAGAACACCTAAACATAAAGATCTTTGGCCCAGCTGATTTATGGGCTATTTACGGTAGGGATTTTTCTGGGTTTTTCCTTGAGCTACGTGTGAGGCTTAGGAGAAGCCAACACACATTAGGATAAGGCTTAGCCAAGGGGTTGGGTTATCATTAAGGTTACTTGCGTGTAACCAAGAGAGTATATGCATGGGAGACGTGGCTGAGGGTGGAGAAATGAGGTTTTTACCTCAACACCTGTGAGCCGACGTGCCGACATGCATGTTGTCCGAAGGAGTTATAAAAAGTCAATCCTCATCCATCGAACAAACCTTTCCATCCTCTGTTACTGTGGTTGCTGAGTTGTTGCTGTTGCAGCTGCCTATTATAGCTGCTGATGTTCCTTCTTCTTTGAATCACCACTCCTTCAACTGCGTCAGCTGGAGATTTCTACAGTTTCTTTTGCTTTTCCTTACACTAATATTAGTTCAGCGAGGAGGAGAAGAAGAATCTTTATCTCTTTTTCAAGATCAAGTAGGTTCCCAACCTCTCTTTGTACTTCTATTCTCCATTTGAGTTGGAAAGATTATAGCCTCATACAAGTTGCCTTTGAGCTTGTTAACAAGTCATGGATAAGTTTGTATACGAGATTGTAATCTCAAATTCTTTTGTTTGATCTCTCCAATTACCTTTGGAATCATATAGTTATCAAGGAGCATCTTCACTCCCATTACAAATTAAGTAGGTTTCTAACTTCTTCTTCCACCCTTGATTCATGTTTATGTTATAGAGCCTTGCAAGAAATTTCGATATCTTAGAACATTGTGATTTCTTTCCATTTAGATGTTGTACCTAAAACCTTGATTTGAAACATTAAATACCTGGTGTTTTAGTGTCCATCTTGTAGGAAAATTTCATTAGACTATTGTTATCAAGGCTACACTTTCAGTACTACATCATGTTAGCTTTTAGCTAGACAAGTTCGAATTGCAAGCCTCTTGTTACATCTCTCTTGTTTAGCTTATAAACCACTGAAAGATATACAATTAGACTCTTCTATTTGATATAAATCATGCCTTGACTCATAGGTTCCATAGTTAGAGTGTTTAGAGTAAATTCATAGTTCCTTATGAGTAAAGAACAGGCGGCTGTCGACAGGCAACTCATAGCTGTCGACAGGCCAGCCAGCCTAAACTCCGGATAACTGGGACTGTGTACATCTGTCGACAGCCATCTTGTTTCTGTCGACAGATACATACAGTCCAGCAAGCTAAAGCTCTGTCTGCAGCCATCTGTCGACAGGCCCTTCTTAGCTGTCAACAAGTACAACCCTGAATTGAATTTCTGCACTCTTTCATGTCTAAATCTATGCTAAAACTTTATCCCAAAAGCCAAGGAAGTTACCCTCTCATTTACCTTGGTATTTACTGTCATACTACAGTTTACCCACATTATGTACCTTAATCTCCCTTAAGTTATTATTAAAGTTGGCAATTACGAATAGTACTCCGATTGAATCTATTCTTCAGTATTCGATAACTGAGGTTATAAAACTTGACCATTTGAAAGTTCATATGTTTGAGCACCTCATGAGATGTGAATAATTTGTGATGACCATTATAGATCTTCATTTTCTTTTGGATTCTTATATAATTTAAATCTTCTGAAGTTATTGGCTTGAGTCATAACTATCTCAGCCAATTGTCTTTCTTATACTCTTGAACTCTGAGCTACTTTGTCACTAAGATATTTGTATTAATTCTCAACCAAAACTACCTTTGGATTTCACATTTCCGTTATGCTCATGAAAAGAAGTTTATGATCTGAAGACAGTGCTCTCTTCAAAAGAGGGTTTAGGATCACTTGTAGTAGCACCCGCTACTTGTGATCAACTGAGGGCGACAGTTTGTACGTATGTAAATCCAAGTCAATGAACTGACGATGGTGGGTAATAAAAAAATTATACCCCGTTCTTGCGCAATGAACAAGATCCAAGGTGCTGTAATCGCCTAGGCACGGAGGATGTATTTACGATTATATAGTAACCTCTTGAGAGCAGTGATGCATGTCAAGTTTGTTCCGAAATCAAGTTATGATATGAACTTTGAAAGACAAATATGACTTTTGTTCTGATATTCGTTTGAGCCCGTCATGAAATTAACTTGGGCTATATGTTTATGTTAAGTATGAAATTCATGAGCAATTATGTTTTGATTCATATATGCACTATTTGAACATTCATTCAGTTCTGCAAATGAAACTTCTACGCTATGTTTACTTATACCTACTGAGTCCTTTCGACTCATGCCTTTGTTTCCTCCAACCCTTTCAGATTGAAGGTGTGTATAATCTCAGCTACATGTGAATCCTAATTCCGCTGCGGACGATGAAGAGATGAAGAAGAATAGTGTAGTTTTAGTAGTTTCTTTTAGTTGATGATGTATTAAGTCAGAGAGAGAGAGAGAGAAACTTGTCTTTTGTAAATAATGAGTATTTATACTTTGTTACCTACTGAATTATAATGTGTTCGAAGATACCTTTATGGAATGGTTTGCCAGTTTTGTGCATTGCACGGATATATCTACCCATAACGAAAGTTTGTCAGCGTAACCCCTCTTCCGATCAAAGGTTATGTATGTATTTGTGTGATGTCGGAGGAGGGTGTTACAGAGGTGATATCAGAGCAAGGTTATGGGTGATAGATATCTCTGTGACCATTTTTCACAAAGGAAATAAATAAAACATTTGTGTGTATTCTAGAATCTTTAAAGATCATTTTGGTTCTAACAAAATTTAAGTAGTTAGTATGAATTAATTGGATGTGTTTGATGGTGTTCCAAGAAATGGCAGATAAAGGGAAAGCTATCGACACATCCAGTGAGGATAGGCATGAGGAAAGCTTTAGGGAGGAAGTTCACAATGTCCCATTGGCCGGAAATTATCAAGAAGGAAGTACTGGGACTCCTGATTTTGCTACATTTATGCAATCATTTCAGGGGTTAGTGCAAACACTAATGAAGAACCAACAGGACATGAATGGAGGAAGGATTACTGGAACATCTTTGTTAGAAAATTTTAAGAAGATTGGACCTCCAGCTTTTAAAGGAAATGGCCAGCCTGAGGTTGTAGAAGGATGGGTTAGAGAGATGGAAAAGATATTTAAGGCAATTAGATGTGAAGAAGAAGACAAAGTCACGTTGGCAACTTACATGCTCCAGGATAGAGCAGATGAATGGTGACAATCTGCCATGAGAAATGCATTTAGAAATAGAAGGGATAATATTAGTTGGAAAGTAGCGGGAAAATATTATGGATGTGGACAGAAAGGGCATATGATTAAGGACTGTCCAGTCAGAGCAGACCAGTCAAAGACACCAAAGCCACAACCTTACTTCCAGCAAGCCCCAAGACAACCACCCAAGGGACCAGCTAGAGTCTTTGCTCTGACAAAGGAAGAAGCCCAGGACACCCCTACAGTAGCTGAAGGTATTCTCCTAACCAAAAATATGTATGCTAGAGTGTTATTTGACCCTGGAGCTACACACTCTTTTATTTCTCGGGTATTTGTTAATTCTATGTCTCGGAAACCAGAGAAATTAGTAGGAAACATGATACTTGACTATCCTACTGGTCAAATAGCCACACTTACCTCTGTTATTCCAGAAATAACTCTGAAAATAGGAGAATGTGAACTTACTGCATATGTATATGTACTGGATAACATGCAAGATTTTGATATTATATTGGGAATGGATTGGTTAGCAGAAAATCATGTCGTATTAGATTGCCATAAGAAAGTTTTAACATTTAAAAGGCCGGGATTAGCAGATTTCAGCTATACATGTCCAAAAAATAATGGAAATAAGAAGACTATATCAGCACTTAACGCTATGAAATGGCTGAAAAATGGTTGTCAAGGTTATTTGGCAAGTGTGATGGTTATACCAAATGAACATAAACAGGTATCAGTTCAAGATATCGATGTTGTAAAAGAATTTCCAAAAGTTTTTCTTGATGATCTAACTGGATTACCTCCAAATAGAGAAATTGACTTTACTATTGAACTTTTACCTGGGACTCTACCTATATCTATAGCTCCTTATAAAATGGCACCAGCCGAATTGACAGAATTAAAGAGGCAGTTGCAAGATTTGTTAGATAAAGGTTTTATTAGGCCAAGTGTATCACCATGGGGAGCTCCGGTATTATTTGTTAGAAAGAAAGATGGATCCCTCAGATTATTCATTGATTATAGAAAGTTGAATCAAGTCACAATCAAGAACAAATATCCATTACCTAGAATTGACGACTTGTTCGATCAACTCCGATCTGCTACAGTATTCTCTAAGATCGATTTAAGGTCGGGGTACCATCAATTGAGAGTTAAAGAAGATAATATTTCTAAGACTACATTTAGAACCAGATATGGACATTATGAGTTTTTAGTACTCCCCTTTGGATTAACTAATGCACCTGCGGTATTTATGGATTTGATGAACAGGGTATTTCAGCCTTATTTGGATAATTTTGTGGTAGTATTTATAGATGATGTGTTGATATACTCATCTAGTGAAGAAGAACATAAGGAGCATTTGAGAATTGTACTACAAACTTTGAGGAAACATCAATTGTATGCTAAATTAAGTAAATGTGAGTTTTGGCTCAAGAAAGTGAAATTTTTGGGTCATGTGATTTCTGGAAAAGGTGTGGCAGTAGACCCAAGTAAAATTGAAGCAATTCTGAATTGGGAAAGACCCAAGAATCCATCAGAAATCCGAAGTTTCTTTGGATTAGCTGGTTACTATAGGAGATTTATTGAAGGCTTTTCTTCTATAGCTATGCCTTTGACTCAGTTAACCAGAAAAGAGACACCTTTTGTGTGGAATAAGAAATGTGAGGCCAGTTTTTAGGAATTAAAAGAGAAGCTTACCACAGCTCCAATTCTTACTTTACCACAAGGATTGGGAGGATTTATAGTGTACACGGATGCATCTCAAAAAGGAATTGGATGTGTTCTTATGCAACATGGGAAAGTGGTAGCTTACGCCTCTAAACAACTAAAAGATCATGAAAGGAACTATCCGGCTCAAGACTTAGAATTGGCAGCGATCATAAATGCTTTGAAGATCTGGCGCCACTATTTATATGGGGAACAATTTGAAGTTTATACTGACCATAATAGTTTAAGGTACATATTTTCTCAGAAGGAACTGAATCTGAGACAAAGAAGATGGCTAGAATTTTTGAAGGATTATGATTTTACGGTGAATTACCATCCGGGTAAAGCTAACGTGGTTGTCGATGCTTTGAGCAGAAAGAAATCAAGGGCACTACAATTACACCAATAGTGGAAGGAAATGACATATCCAATTGATTACTCACCCAGATGTGGTGCAGGAAATTTGATATTGGCACA
Source organism: Colocasia esculenta (assembly GCA_014218235.1). Taxonomy (NCBI): domain Eukaryota; kingdom Viridiplantae; phylum Streptophyta; class Magnoliopsida; order Alismatales; family Araceae; genus Colocasia; species Colocasia esculenta. The sequence goes on from CM024754.1 coordinate 60,618,926, forward strand.
ATTGACAATAAGGTCAACACTGATAGATAGAATTGGTGAAGCACAGAACCAAGATCAGAAACTAAAAGAAATGGTAACCAAACCAGGATACATCAAAGATGGTCAAGGGATAATTAGATTTCAAAACAGAATATGCATACCAGAAAATGAAGAAATTAAAAGTGAGTTATTGAAGGAAGGGCACAAATCTCAGTATTCGATTCATCATGGAAGCTCTAAAATGTATCAGGATCTGAAAAAGTAATTTTGGTGGCATGGAATGAAAAAGGACATAGCAGAATTTGTGAGTAAATGTCTGACATGTCAACAAATAAAAGCTGAGCACCAGAAGCCAGCAGGGCCTATGCAACTAATTGAAATCCCAATATGGAAATGGGAGCAGATAACCATGGACTTCGTAATGGGTTTGCCAAAGACAAGAAAGAAGCATGATGCTATTTGGGTAATTGTGGATAGATTAACTAAATTAGCTCATTTTCTAGCAATTATAAAGACTCAATCATTAGAAGATTTGGCTCAATTATATATAAAGGAAATAGTAAGACTTCACGGAATTCCTTTGTCAATAACTTCAGATAGAGATCCAAGATTTACTGCTAGATTTTGGAAAAGTCTTCAAACAACCATGGGTACACAATTAAAATTTAGTTCGGCTTATCATCCACAAACCGATGGCCAATCAGAAAGAACTATCCGAACACTCGAAGATATGCTGAGAGCATGTAGTTTGGATTGGCGTGGTAGCTGGGATGATTACCTACCCTTGATTGAGTTTGTATACAATAATAGTTATCATACAAGTATTGGAATGGCACCATATGAGGCATTATATGGTAGACCATGTAGATCACCCCTCTGTTGGGCAGAAGTGGGAGAAAAGAGTCTCATTGGGCCAGAATTAATTCAGAACTGCTCAGAGAAAATCAAATTAATCAGGAAGAGATTGCTAATAGCTCAAGACATACAGAAGAAGTATGCGGATAGAAGAAGAAGGCCACTGGTATTTAACATAGGTGATCATGTATTTTTAAAGATCTCTCCAACCAAAGGTATCATGAGATTTGGTAAGAAAGGAAAACTCAGTCCAAGATATGTAGGGCCTTTTGAAATATTGCAGAGAATATGAGAAGTAGAATATCAGTTAGCACTACCGCCCTCTTGGTCACACATTCATAATGTATTTCACATATCCATGTTAAGAAAATACATAATGGACCCCTCACATGTGATCAGCCATGAAGATGTGGAAATACAACCAGATTTAACCGTACAAGAGGAACCAATGAAAATATTGGACAGGAACGAACGAGTCCTCAGAAATAAGGCAGTTTCTATGGTGAAGATCTTATGGAAAAGTGCATTCATCGAAGAAGAAACGTGGGAATTGGAGCAAGAGATGAAAGAAAAGTATCCACAGCTATTCAGTAAGTAAATTTTGCCAATTTCGAGGATGAAATTTATTTTAACAGGGGGAGAAATGTAATACCCTCAAATTTTAAATATCATGATTTGCTTAGAAATTCTTGTTTATGCAAACCGATTAGGTTTAAATTGTGATATTTAGGATTAAGGGTATGTTTAAGACATTTTATCATACCCATGTACTACTTTCGGTCATACGCACCCCGACAGGGCGACGGAAAACTGTAACGAAAATAAAATTTGAGAACACCATAATTCTTAGAAAATTGTGGAGATATTAAAAATATAATTATTCAGAATTTTTGGCATACGGATTTAGAGATTAAGCTGACGCAACTATTTTTGGGGTGATTTTTCACCTAGTGTAAAATAAATTCTAAAAATTAAACTAAAATTACGAAAATTTGTAAAACCTTCCTATTAGTCTATGGTTGAAATTTCAAGTTAAACCGATATCATTAGAACACCTAAACATAAAGATCTTTGGCCCAGCTGATTTATGGGCTATTTACGGCAGGGATTTTTCTGGGTTTTTCCCGGTGCTACGTGTGAGGCTTAGGAGAAGCCAACACACATTAGGATAAGGCTTAGCCAAGGGGTTGGGTTATCATTAAGGTTACTTGCGTGTAACCAAGAGAGTATATGCATGGGAGACGTGGCTGAGGGTGGAGAAATGAGGTTTTTACCTCAACACCTGTGAGCCAACGTGCCGGCATGCATGTTGTCCGGAGGAGTTATAAAAATTCACTCCTCATCCATCGAACAAACCTTTCCATCCTCTGTTATTGTGGTTGCTGAGTTTTTGTTGTTGCAGCTGCCTATTATAGCTTCTTTTGTTCCTTCTTCTTTTGAATCACCACTCCTTCAACTGCGTCAGCTGGAGATTTCTGCAGTTTCTTTTGCTTTTCCTTACACTGATATTAGTTCAGCGAGGAGGAGAAGAAGAATCTTTATCTCTTTTTCAAGATCAAGTAGGTTCCCAACCTCTCTTTGTACGTCTATTCTCCATTTGAGTTGGAAAGATTATAGCCTCATACAAGTTGCCTTTGAGTTTGTTAACAAGTCATGGATAAGTTTGTATACGAGATTGTAATCTTAGATTCTTTTGTTTGATCTCTCCAATTACCTTTGGAATCATATAGTTATCAAGGATCATCTTCACTCCCATTACAAATTAAGTAGGTTTCTAACTTCTTCTTCCACCCTTGATTCATGTTTATGTTATAGAGCCTTACAAGAAATTTCGATATCTTAGAACATTGTGATTTCTTTCCATTTAGATGTTGTACCTAAAACCTTGATTTGAAACATTAAATACTTGGTGTTTTAGTGTCCATCTTGTAGGAAAATTTCATTAGACTATTGTTATCAAGGCTACACTTTCAGTACTACATCATGTTAGCTTTTAGCTAGACAAGTTCGAATTGCAAGCCTCTTGTTACATCTCTCTTGTTTAGCTTATAAACCACTGAAAAATATACAATTAGACTCTTCTATTTGATATAAATCATACCTTGACTCATAGGTTCCATAGTTAGAGTGTTTAGAGTAAATTCATAGTTCCTTATGAGTAAAGAACAGGCGGCTGTCGACAGGCAGCTCATAGCTGTCGACAGGCTAGCCTGCCTGAACTCTAGATAACTGAGACTGTGTACATCTGTCGATAGCCATCTTGTTGCTGTCGACAGATACATACAGTCCAGCAAGCTAAAGCTCTGTGTGCAGCCATCTGTCGATAGGCCCTTCTTGGCTGTCGACAGGTACAACCCTGAATTGAATTTCTGCACTCTTTCATGTCTAAATCTATGCTAAAACTTTATCCCAAAAGCCAAGGAAGTTACCCTCTCATTTACCTTGGTATTTACTATCATACTACTACAAAGTTTACCCACATTATGTACCTTAATCTCCCTTAAGTTATTATTAAAGTTGGCAATTACGGATAGTACTCCGATTGAATCTATTCTTCAGTATTCGGTAACTGAGGTTATAAAACTTGACCATTTGAAAGTTCATATGTTTGAGCACCTCATGATATGTGAATAATTTGTGATGACCATTATGGATCTTCATTTTATTTTGGATTCTTATATAATTCAAATCTTCTGAAGTTATTGGCTTGAGTCATAACCCTGTCTCAGCCAATTATCTTTCTTATACTCTTAAACTCTGAGCTACTTTGTCACTAAGATATTTTTATTAATTCTCAACCAAAACTACCTTTGGATTTCCCATTTCCGTTCTGCTCATGAAAAGAAGTTTATGATCTAAAGACAGTGCTCTCTTCAAAAGAGGGTTTAGGATCACTTGTAGTAGCACCCGCTACTTGTGATCAGTTGAGGGCGACAGTTTGTACGTATGTAAATCCAAGTCAATGGGCTGACGATGGTGGGTAATAAAAAAATTATACCTCGTTCTTGCGCAATGAACAAGATCCAAGGTGCTGTAATCGCCTAGGCACGAAGGATGTATTTACGATTATATAGGAACCTCTTGAGAGCAGTGATGCCTGTCAAGTTTGTTTCGAAATCAAGTTATGATATGAACTTTGAAAGACAAATATGACTTTTGTTCTGATATTCGTTTGAGCCCGTCATGAAATTAACTTGGGCTATATGTTTATGTTAAGTATGAAATTCATGAGCAATTATGTTTTGATCCACGTATGCACTATTTGAATATTCATTCAGTTCTGCAAATGAAACTTCTACGTTATGTTTACTTATACCTACTGAGTCCTTTCGACTCATGCTTTTATTTCCTCCAACCCTTTTAGATTGAAGGTGTGTATAATCTCAGCTACATGTGAATCCTAATTCCGCTGCGGACGATGAAGAGATGAAGAAGAATAGTGTAGTTTTAGTAGTTTCTTTTAGTTGATGATGTATTAAGTCAGAGAGAGAGAGAAACTTGTCTTTTGTAAATAATGAGTATTTATACTTTGTTATCTACTGAATTATAATGTATTCGAAGATACCTTTGTGGAATGGTTTGCCAGTTTTGTGCATTGCACGGATATATCTACCCATAACGAAAGTTTGTCAGCGTAACCCCTCTTCCGATCAAAGGTTATGTATGTATTTGTGTGGTGTCGGAGGAGGGTGTTACAGATGGTACCCTAACCTCAAGTCAATTTTGGAAAACACCTTAGCTGATTGGAGCTGATCAAATAGATCATCAATTCTTGGCAATGGATACTTATTCTTTATTGTAACATCATTCAATTTCCTGTAGTCAATACACATTCTAAAGCTGTCATCCTTCTTTCTTACAAATAACACTGAAGCTCCCCACGGAGAATGACTTGGCCTGATAAATCCTTTTTCCAACAATTCCTGCAATTGTTTCTTTAATTCTTTCAATTCTGCTGGAGCCATTCTATATGGGGCCTTAGAAATTGGCAAAGTCCATGGTTGCAATTCAATCGTAAAATCCACCTCTCTTTGTGGAGCTAAACCTGGCAAGTCATCTGGAAATACATCCGCAAAGTCCCTGACTAATGGAACCACCTCTATTGATTTACCAGTCTCAACCAAGTTCACAGAAGTCAAATAAGCTACACATCCCGCATTTAACAATTTTCTAGCTCTATTTGCTGAAATTATAATCTTGGAAGTATAGAAAGGCATACCTTGAAATTCAAACACTACTCCACCAAGATGACAAAACATGATTCTCTTCTTTCTACAATCTACCATAGCTCCATAGGCCTCAAGTCAATCCATACCCAGGATAATATCATAATCTATCAATTGTAAAGCATATAATCTACTTGGCATTTGATTTCCTTGAATGACAATAGGAGCCTCATCTACATAACAAGAGGTGAGCATAAACTCACCCGAGAGAACCTCTACTACCAACTCACATAATTTCTCTTCTAGTGGATGCACCATACAATCCAAAAACTCTTCAAAAATAAAAGAATGAGAAGCACACAGATCAAATAAAATTCTTGCTGAAAAATCATAGATAGGTAGTATACCTTCTATTAAATTTGATGCCTCTGCCTGGGCTCGAGTAATAGCCATAACTCGGCCTCTCCCTCGTTGGTGTGGTGCTCCCCTACCACGACCTCATGATGGCTGCTGGGGCTGCTGCTGCTGCTGTACTCCTCTGCCATACCCATACTCTCGAGGATAGGGGCAGTGTAGATGGATGGAATACTTGAAAGACTATGGTTTCAGCTTAGCATATCAACCGGGCAGGGCTAATGTGGTTGCAGATGCATTGAGCAGAAAAGCAGTGATGAGTCACATGATGATAAGAGAATGGAAGTTGTATGAAGATGTGGCAAAAAACTCCTTATTTGTTCCAAGTAGCCAACGGCGAGCAGTGTTAGCCAGCTGCACGGTGGAACCTTCCTTGTATTGGCAGATAATAGAAGCCCAGAAAACAGATGAGAATTTGGCTAAAATTGTGAAAATGGAAGATGTCACCATAGATGATGATTGTTTGGTCCGATTCAGGCATAGATTGTATATTCCAAGTGAAGCTGGGGTGAAGCAACAAGTGTTAGAGGAAGCACACCGATCCAGGTATACCATTCACCCAGGAAGCACGAAGATGTACCAAGATTTGAAGAAATATTTTGGTGGCCGAGGAAATAGCAGAGTTCATAGCAAGATGTTTGATATGCCAACAGGTTAAAGCGGAACATAAAAGGCCAAGTGGTTTGTTGCAGCCCTTACCAATACCGCAGTAGAAATGGGATGATATAGCAATGGATTTTGTTGCAAGTTTGCCCAGGACAGTGTCAGGACACAATGGTATATGGGTTTTTGTGGATAGATTGACAAAGGTATGCAGATTGTTAGTTGTGAGCATGTCATGGGCAGTGGACAGGTTGGCCAGATTATATGTGGATAGAATTGTGCCATTGCATGGAATTCCAGTCACTATTGTTTCTAACCGAGATCCCAGGTTTACATCAGGTTTTTGGAGAAGTTTGCAGAGGGTTGTTGGCACTCAGTTAAGGTACAGTTCGGCATACCATCCCCAAATAGATGGACAGATAGAGAGGATGATCCAGAATATTGAAGATATGTTGCGAGCTTGCTGTTTAGTTTGGGGAGGTGGATGGGAGCAGTATTTAAGTATGGTCGAATTTTCCTACAACAACAGCTATCACGCAAGTATCGGCATGGCACCGTATGAAGCACTTTATGAAAAACCTTTCAGAACATCGTTGAATTGGCATGAGGTAGGTGAAAGGCATGTGATGGGACTGAAAATGGTGCAGCAATGTGCAGAAATGGTCAAGTTCATCAAGGAGAAGCTTCAAATAGCGCAGAGCAAGCAAAAGAGTTATGCGGATACACGGCGCAGGCCCCTACAGTTTGAAGTCGACGACTATGTGTTTTTAAGGGTATCTCCAACTAAGGGTGTGTTGAGGTTCAGCAAGAAGGGCAAGTTGAGTCCTAGGTACGTGGGTCCATTCCAGATTGTGGAAAGGATTGGTGAGACGGCATATAGGTTGGAGCTTCCAGCGGACTTCACCGATGCTCACGACGTGTTTCACGTCTCGATGCTAAGAAGGTACATTCGTGATCCCTCCCAGATAGTCAGCTATCAGAGAGATGATTTGAAGCTAGATATGTCCATGCCGGAGTATCCCATGATGATTACAGGCCGCCGAACACAGAAATTAAGAAATAAGGATATTGAGTTAGTAAAGATCAGATGGGAGAACAGGCAGGGTGGTGAAGATACTTGGGAATTGGCCGATGAAATGTACAAGACGTATCCATACTTGTTTGAGTAAGCATTGAATTCTTTTTAGGTGATAGTTTTATATATGTTGATCTGATGATTGCACTTATTCCTTTAATTTTGAGCACGAAATTCTTTTTAGGTGATAGTAATGTAATAATCGGTATGTTCGGATCGAGGTTTACTGGGTTTGGGGGCTAGTGTGTGGCCCATTAGTTGAGTTTGTGTATGTATAAGTGTTTATATAGGTTGGTATGGCTTGGTGGGAGGCTGGAGGGTTGGAGATCCCAACCCAAACAGACCTCTGGCGCATCACTCAGAAATGCGACCCACACAGACAACGCGTTTCAGAGTGTAACGCGACCACCAAGTTCGTCGCGATTTAGGGCTGCCTTCAGCGCGCACGTCTGCATGCGCGCCGTGTGTCGCATGCAGGGGCGCTGGAGGTTTAATCGCGACGGCGGGGTTCGTCGTGTTTTGAAACACGACGACCCGATACGTCGCAATTTAGCCTCTGTGTATTTTGGGCCTCTGCCCTTGGCCGAACAGTGCATTTGCACTGTTCAGCTAAGAGAGAGGGCTGTGGAGGTTTGCTGCGGGTTTTGGAGGAGATTTCAGGGTATTTGCTGTCCGTTCGGCGTGGTTCCGGCACGAGGAGGTGCTTTGGAGCACGAGGAACATCGAGGCAGCGTTGGTTTTGCGTTTCATCTGTTGGTAGGGGAACTTTCCTACGTTTTAGCTTGTAAGACATGTATGGCTTAGGGTTTATGAGATTTGATTAAGGAATCATGTGAGCATGATAGAGAGCATGCTTAGGGTTTTATTTACGTGCTTATATCCTGCCTTAATAGCATGTGTGGCCATTTACCATGATTTCCAGAATGGTTTGGGGTCTTGGTTCTATCGTCTGAAAGGTGATGGAACCAGACGTCGCGAATCAGGTCGAAAGGCGACGATTTAGTCCGTCGCAATTCAAGTTGTGAATGGCGACCACTGTGTCGGACACATTTCAGAATGTGGCCACCCGAGCTCTGGGGCTCTGTGGCCAGTCTGTCTGTCTTGTGTTGTGCACTACTTGGGCAGTGATGGTTATGCAATATAAAGGTTATATGGGGTGTATCGGCTTACACCGTGATTGGAAACGATGGTTCTTGACTTGGAATGTGTGCACGGCGAGTTGGGTTGTTCACGCTTTTCGATGTTACCTCTCTAGTCGGGTCCCCAACACCGGGTGCTCAGGGTTTGTCCCGGTACAGTGAGTACCGTCAAGGTCTGAGTCGTCTTCCTGGACACCCTCACTCCTGAGTTTGAGTTGTACGTCCGGCTGAGGGAAACATGACATTGGTCAGCGACGTATGTTTGTGGGTGTGCAGTCGCTTGTAGCACGCTCGTGGTTGGGGGACAGACACCAATAGACGTACTAGTCCCCAGCTAATCCTGCTTCCAGTGCCTCACTTTAGAATTCTTGGCCGGAGTCCCTAAAGGTGTCAGGCTTGGCCCTGCAGCTGTGTAGTCTGCAGGAGTGGTGTTAGTTGTCTCCACAGTTCTTGACTTGTTGAGGTGGAGCGACAGTTGGACCTTTCGTCCGTGACTGTGAGACTGAGAGGTGGACTTGTGTTGCTTGTCCGGGTCTGTGGCTGGTATTGCGAACCAGTTCTCGTGACTCGTGTGCGGCGTGCCCTTCTGTAGCTTGTACACGTGTTTGTGGTTTATCATTTACTTAATTTACAGTCGTAGCATCATGCATAGGTGTAACACCCCGGAAATTTAGCAATTTAAAATTTTCAGAAATATAGAGGGATAAAAATAAATAATCGTATTGGAGACTTCCAACACCATGTAATTATGAACCATCAACAAGAATGGGCCTATAGAACACATTTGGCCCAAGGATATGAATGAACTGGACAGGGAATTACCCAGAAATTCGTGTAGGTAATTATACCATAATTAGAAAGGGCAATTTAGAGTCAAAAGATGGTTGATTAGTTATGTAAGGTAAGCCAAAACCGAACTCAATCCCAATTGGTGGTTTCCTAAACCTTTGCTACCTCTTTTGGGTAAGAGAATCCCAGATTTCTTGGAAACTAGGAAACAGAGCTCGTAGCCCCGTTCCTAGTATCGTTAGGACTCTTAACAACATCCTAAAACTATAAGAACTCGTCCCTAAACTCTTGGGGAAGGTTTAACAACGAAGTTTGGGTCGTTTTGAGGCAAGCAAGAACTTCTGAGGAGCAGGAGAAAGGCTGGGAGTCCGTAGCTTCATCCCCTGCATCTTCTGTTGCATCCAGAACATCAACGGGTTTTAGATCTTCCTAAAGATAGGTGTTCTCAGGCCAAGATTAAAGAAAACCAATGCCAACATGTAGTTTCTTGAGTCTAGGATCATTTGCACTTGATTTGCCCAATTTTCATGGAGTATTAATCGTGTATTGGTGATTTTCCCGAAGTCTTGCACATTTAGGGCTTTTCTCGTTCGTCATATTGTGCACACGATTCAAGACCGAATTTGACTAAACTTTCTTCATGAAAGTTCTTCCAATTGAAGTCACGATCATCTTCTATGTTGAATGTTTTATCTAAAAATTCTTCGTTAGAGAGTTATGAGCATGATAAGAGAGTCTCTGCATGATACTGCGATTTCGAACTACTATTGACTTTTTGTTCTTCATATGTTTTCTCGGGATTCGAGACCGAATTAGATCAAACCCTCAACATCAAAGTTCTTCTACTAGTTGTCCTCTTCATCTTTTGTGTTGAACATTTTGTCCAAATGTCATTTTTTATAGAGTTATTAGAGTTAGAAGTAAATCGCTGCATGAGACATATTTTTCGGGTTACACCTGACCATGTGTTTTGTTCTGGAAGGGCCACTGGTGTCGACACTGCCTGTGCTAGTGTCGACCTGCTGTCCCAAAACAGCCCAGAAAGTGTTCTGGGAAGCCCTCTAGTGTCGACACCACCCCATCTAGTGTCGACACACTCCCCCAGTTTGACCCAGAAAGCTTCTGGGACCTGATCTAGTGTCGACACTACCTAACCTAGTGTCGACACACTGTCCCATATTGGCCAGAAGGTTTTCTGGAAGCTGTCTCTAGTGTCGACACTACTTGACCTTTTTGCCTTGTATTTGATGCACTGTGTCGACACTAGGGCTGCCAATGGATATCCGATTTCCTACTTTCCGATCCGTTTCCGACCTTTCCGTATCTGTTTTTCCATTTTCGATTATTTTCCGATTTTCCGTTTCCGTTTCCGATAAGATATATTTTGTAAATAATTTACAAAATATATACTCTTAAAATCTTATTTCTTAATATTAAAAAATTTTAGAATAAGTTTTTAGCTTCTCTTTAATTTGTAAATAGAATATAATTAACTTATCTCTCTCGTAGTATGTATTATACATATTATTATCAAAGACATCTCTTTTACCATTGCTTATAATACTATATACATCTACCATTTGATCGTACAAAATGTTTCCGATTAGTTTCTGTTTCCGACCCGTTTCCGATTTTCTTATAGGAAATGGATGCGGAAAGTACCATTTCCGATTCCGACTCCGACCCGTTGGCAGCCCTAGTCGACACTACCTGAACTAGTGTCGACACTACCTGACCAGTTTTGCCTGATTTTGTCTTGTGTTTAGAGCATGGTGTCGACACCACTTGATCTAGTGTCGACACCACCTTACAAGAAATTTGCATAATTTTGGTCTAATCATCTCATGATGTCTACTAGCTTGTGCATGATGTCATATAGTATGCATGGACCTAAAATAAATCAATCCATTGAAGAAAATGGTAATGATACAAATATGATTCTAATGTGTAATTTTGATTATCCTTATGTTCATTGGATTATCTTGTGATCTTGCTTATTGTCAATTGATAAAATAAGGATATGATATGAATGTGGGAATAAATACATGTTAGTATGGACATGTTAGTGGCGTTAATGTCATGATTTGCATATGAGTTCCAATAGTTACATGTTTTCCGGCGTTCAATTAATTATTTGTCATACGCATACATGCTAGGAAAGATCCGTGATTCATCACTTACACTTTTGCACGAATAGGCACACCCTTCTTGGGAAATTGAGAGCATATGTTCTACATACGATCCGTCTTTTGAAACACCCTCATGTCAAGACATTAAAGAATTATGAAACATAAGATACGTCGTTATCCTGCCTTGTTCTTTTGAGCTGTTTGTCATTCCTTGACTCTATGAATGATCATGTCCTTTTTACTATGAGCTTGTCATTGAAACTCTGTGGCCATAATATGAATATGTTTGTTCGGCACAACGTGGGACTCCGGTCCAAAACTTGATCCAATGCCTGTGCAATAGGGGCCCTGTCCGGTCCTGGGGAGGAGCGCCCCAACGTACTTGTTAACCGCGGGAGTATGGACTCTTGGTGCTTGGCATAGCACACTAACATGCAAGATTGTGAAAATGTGCCTTCTGTTTGACATGATAAGTTTGACTTGACATGATATGATACGTTTGTTCTTGTGAACACATGAGTTCTGCTTGAATATGACCAATCTCTTCTGACATGATTCTATTCTTGAAACATCTGTTCATTGTATATGCAATTCGACATTTTGATCTGATACGATATCCGTTCTATTCTGCTATTCAATCTGTTAGTATTACATACATTGTCATCATATTCATATGCATATCTACCTACTTAAAATGTTAATCATGTATACTAGTGCCCGCACGTTATTGAGATGTAAATCCTACTGAGCTAGTTCGCTCACCCCTATCATCCTGCCCTTTTTAGGTAGTGATGAAGAACCGGTGGAGTCGGATGGAACTGGACAAGAGTGACGAGCACCCGTCCTAGAATAGATGACAGTTTAGAAATAGAAATTGAGTAGTCTATGTAATAGTGAACCTTTTCTGGAAGTTATTTGAATAATGGACCCTTTGGTTAATTCTTTCTTGTAAGGTTGTATCTAGTTGAATGAAATGAAATAAAGAGTAACTTTGAGGATATTATTATGATTTGAAAAGTGTTATTATATTCAATTGTGACTCTGCACTATTCAACTGTGATACGTTTGTTTGTATCGTTCACGTCCCCCGGTATTTATTCCGCTGCTAAATATCGGGGCGTGACAATAGGTGTTATTTATTTTAGATGCTTTACAGCTTTACTTATCCTATCTGTTGTACATTGTGTTTATCGGCTTTGGGGGAGTTAGCCTACTGAGCCAGTGACTTGTGAGGCTCACCCCTTCTTCTTCCAAGTGAAGGAGAGCAGGAGGGTTCCCGTCCCTCTTCTAGTTCCGGTCATCATCGTACCTTCGTCACCAGCAGAGTAATACTTCTTCTTGTGGAGCCTCGGGGGTTTGTCCCAGGCTGTTGCACCTTGTTTTATGACTATGTTATGGAACTAAATATGTACATTTCATGAGAATATATGTGAGAAATATAATCTTATATGTGTTCAGTGTGTTTCTTTATATTTTCACGGACATATGTGGTTGATATCCCTTGCGAGGCTTCGGCCTGATCGATGGAGGCGGAGTCGTGTCGGGCACGTTATCGGGTTAACGAGCTTGAACGGCGAGCACCGTCACACATACGAAGCAGCGAGTCTGGGGTCGTACGTCAAGGACTAGTCGGTGGCGAGCATCCCCAGCCTCTGCAGAAAGAAAGGTCTTGGGCCTTTGCAATAAGAGAAACAATAACAGAAAATATGAAGATAAAATCAGTTGCAATGAAAAGGCAATCTAGAATAGGGTTTTTTGATCTAAGGTCTTGTCTACAAAAATTCGAACAAGTATAAGAATAGATATTATTCATATCAAAACATCTTGAAGATATAGCGGTCATGGAGAAGCCTTTTCCAATGGCACAGTAGGAGTGTTGGATGGGAGTAGATCATCCCAATTCTCTGGTACCACAAATTGTCGCGAAAGAAGCCAAGCCAGCGTTCCCTCGCGCTCATGCTCTGCATCTATGCCTGGTGCTTCTCGACGCTTCTCCACCACCTTGACTGTGAGCTCCTTGTGTGTCCCTGGGTCAACTTCTGCGTGAGGGAGTTGCGATTCGCTAGATGGGTGGTCGCCGCGTCACTGGGGGTGGAACTCATGGTGGGATTGTAGGGGAAGCAGATGAGGGGTGGATCGAATTGGAACGGTGAGATCTGGAGGAAGATGGGTGTGCAGGAATGGAGATGGATGCACATCTTCCAAAAACCCTACCTACGTCTGTGGGCTGCGACGAAGGGAGATGGGAAAGAAAGGGGAGTGCATGGCTGCTCGGATCAAGTTTTGGCGCCTCGGAATGTAACCCGAAATTTGTAATTTCGGATCAAAATTTGCTCGCCCCGAATCCGGATGAAGAGGTTATTTCGGGTCAGAATCTGTGATCCAAATATAATTCAAATTTCGGATCTGGGTCGGATTTTCGGGTCCAAAGAATCCATTGACACCCCTAGATCTAACACCACTCTTCGAAACCTTTTGATGTGGACATTCAATTGATTCATCTTTTCATTCTCATTATCGTGGACTGTAAAGTTCAAGATCCAACATCTATTTGGAAGCGAATAAAATTTGACCAGGAATAGATCATTTATGACATCTAAGAAAGCAAAATGGGTTAAGGATGTGGCATCACGCTGCCGCCTACAATGAATAACCCACCCCCAACCTACAACCAATATTGTTGACCGCCATCACTAGTCATCGTTGTTGTGTGCTGAACGGTGTTGCCGCGACGTGCAGACGCTTAGTTTGTTGGGCCACCAGTTCATCAGAAGAATTACTTAATACCCGAGCTAATGTCACATTGGTTGAGAACATAGGCCCCACATTTAAAAAATTGCTATGCAAGAGACTACCCACACCCCAACCAATCCCGCACCAAATCAGATAACTTTTCTATCCTAACAAACCAACATTAGCCTCTTTGGTAATGGGTTGGGTTAAAATTAATTTTAACCCAGAGCTAAAATTAACCCACTTTTAATTCACTTTTCCTTTGTTTGCAACTAAGTTAACTCATTTGACTATAGTGAATTAACTTATTTTTCTCAAATATACTTTAGTAAGAAAAAATGAGTTAACCTATGTTGGGAAAAGAAAAAGTAACAATTAATATTATATACTGTGAAGACAAAAAGATAGTTAACTCGGTGGATTAACTTCAACCCACCTCCAGAGATGAGTTGAAAAATTATAAATTAACTCACATTTGACTCATCTTTAATCTAACCTACTTGAACTAACTTTGTAACCTTTTTGAACTATTTTTTGAGTTAGTTTTAAGTTAACTTTAGTCTAACCTATTGCTTTGACAGGAGATCAGAGACCGGTTAGAAGGGAATGAGTTACGTTAACAAAAAAAAATACTTTGGTGGGAGAGTTCCCTAAACCCCAAATTTTTTAAGTTAAAAAAGGAGGCAAAGATGAAGTTAAAGTATCCTACTTTTTTTGGTGAGTTATCTTAACCCCCGCTAACTCTTAGACCTCACTTTCTCTCTCCAAATTTTTTTTCTTTAAAATATGAGTTAAACAATCCTTGGTTAAAATAACGAAAGAAAATCCCTGATTCTCCTTCATCATATATACACCTCGGGCTGGGCGAGGTTACGATGCCAATACGGGCTGGCTTTATCGTAAAAATATGCCACCTTATCCTGCCAGCCCAATAGCCATTCCCGCCCCCCCTCAACACACAAAAAAAAACATCAACCCCAACAACACCCGAAAACAAAAAACAGAACAAAGGGAGAACAGAAAGGCTCAACGTCAAGGTGGGTTTTCCTTCTCCTAAAGAAATGGCTATTTGTGAAATTACACGTAGAAATCTCACATCATTCTGCCGTAACCGGAGAAGTGATGCTAGAATGCCAAGGTAGCCCGAAATTTTATGATCCAGAGGCTGCACGGAAGAACAACAACGTAGAAATGGGCGTTTTGAATTGGGGTTCTTCCTTTGTGCAGTTGAAAGATATGCTCCCAGAGTTTTATTGATAAGGCACGCGATCTGATACAGATGTGGCGTCCCATATCAGTGGCAGAACGATTCAAATCTCTCAATTTCCACCGCAAAGATATTTGCTTGATCACTCGGATAATTTCAAGCATCTCTATTTCCTTTTCAGATTCCAAGACTTCCTGGGCCCCTCATCTTAGCCCCTGGAGTGCACCCACTTGCCTGGAGCTGGAAGGTCGTTTCAGCAGCAATTTGATGCTTGAAGTGTCTGGTTTCTGCCAAACTTCTATGTTCTTCTGCGCCTTGGTTGGTTGCTAACTTGATTTCTGATTCAGTGGCACTCAGCAATCATGCAATTTCCAAGCATGCTTTTGGTATTGCTACAATCTCGAATACAGATCACCGGAACCGAAATGCAGCAACCCGACAACAATTGAAAATCTCGGCTGCAGTAAACGTTGGCAATACCCCAATTACGTAACTGCGCCTATTCTGCATTATCACTTCCATAAATATTTGCATCACACAAATCATCACCGACAGAACTACAAGAACAAGAAAAGATGAAGTCAGAAGATGAATGCTTGAGAGTGTCATCACCCCTTCGATGCTCATGACAACAAATCATATAATTGGAACAAAAGGAGTTGTTCAATAGCCTTGCACCAGGTTAAGTAATCAACACAAAGAGCTTCAGTAAGAAAAAAAATATCACGCAAGAAATATCGCGCAGCCTCCAAGGATTCACTCCAATCTGGCCTCCTATCACAACAGTTTCCCCTTCCATCTAAAGGCTTCCAGGGCTAATATTCAGCTGTGAAACCAACTTAACTCGTGAGTGATAAGCCTATCTAAGAGGGCAGCTGAACGGCATACCCTGCCTGGCTGCCCAAGTGGGTCATCAAAAGAGTTAAAAGAATGCAGCTATAGAAAGAACGACACTGAGCCAAATAGAGACTCCAAGTATAGCAGCCCATAGCCAGATGAATGCAGTTCGCTTGGTATCACATCTATTCTCCCAATCTCCTATAACAGCATCAAGTTCACAATCCACGAAGCCCACAGACCCCTGAATCAGATGAATTGACAGGTCAACCACACGTCTACCAGCAAACCTAGTCTAGTGCACTTAAAACCTATCAACTGAGAAAGCTGCAAGCCAATCATATGAATTGACCAACTGCCTGAGGCAACTAGCATTGGCACTTGGCAAAGCCACCCTGCAACAGCAGTCATCCAATTTATCAACCAACAGCGCATTAACCCATTTATGGGAGCAAATTAGTGAAAGATTCAGGAAATGGAAACAGCATCTTCTTCAGGCGTCCTTCCTGTTTCTCATCAACATATCAAAGAAGAGGAAATATGGCTTCCACCATCAGTTCAATGGGGTGCTTCCAACATCTCCATCTTATTCCAATCTCCACCACCGTCCATCACTACCACTAACAAGCAACCAATGGACACCAAGCTATAGCTAGGTATGCAAATACAATAGAACCATATATCTGGGTCTAATCTTTTGGATTTGTTTGCTCATCGGATCCAGGTTGGAGCCTACCCAGACCGTGCAGTCACCCCTACCTAGGCTATGCCTAACAAGTGCCACTACTGATTGCTCCTTACATGCACCACATGCAATCTACAATACCTGCCATATAAATTACATACTGTCTTTCCTCCAAATGCCCGGACCATTTAGATAGTCACCTCAAGCCACCTTGCTTGCCTAGACTGCTTGGCAGGCCATGTTAACCAGCCCACCTTGAAAAACTGGACCACCACCTGCCCACAAGATTTCAACCAGCGCTCTTTAAAGTGCACGACAGATTTAATAATATATGTATATTTTAATAACTGTTACCTCAAATTCAGTGTTTGAGGCTAAGGCAAACGCTGGCCACTTACAGTCACCTCTCGTATCTAACTACATCTTGAATACAGCCTAGACCAGGCAAACCACACAGTTGGCTTTCAAAGTAGAGTAATACTTTTTTTAACAGGGAATCTGGTGGAGTGGTGCTTCGGAGCTGAGCAATCATGAGACCACCCAAGTTCGAGTTTGCCCTACACCCTTTACCACCCTTTTTTTGGCACCCCCAGCCGTTAAACCCCGGGCCTATGCCCCTAGAGGATAATACTTTTTGTACACTAAATGTTAATGAGGCGGGGACACCCCCATTCGATAGTTCATATCAAGGAAAAAGGAAATGGATCGGTCCAAGGATCTCCCTTGGCCAATCCCGACCCAGATTGGGTCAGCCAATACAGCCAACACGCCAAAATTCAGGCAGATCCTAGATCGGCCAGATTAAAATTTATTTTTTAAAAAAATAAAGAAAAAACATTTAAAAAAATCAGGAAAATCGGGGGAAAAGTTAGGAAAATATGTATTCAATCTTTACCTATGTTATCAAAGGCGATTGAGGTGATCGCCTAGGCCATGAGGCAAGGCGAGGCGACCTCAATCGCCTCACCCCGGCCCATTTCACCTCGGCAATTTCAAGCCACCAATTCCACCCTTTTTGCCTTGTCCAGCACATATATTGGCCATAAAGAGGCCCACTTGGCCTATTTATTTACTTGCAATTTAGTTTCTTAAATTTTAGTTACTTTACATATAGAAATCGATAGATTTAGCAAGTCATACAATAATTTGACATATACGAATGATTAATTTCATGAAATATACTAGTTTCATGCACATAGTTAGATGATATTTATAGATAAATTCATACTTTTAACTATATATATTATTTTATAATACATCACCTCAATCGCCAAAGCCATCGCCTAGGCCTTTGAGGCTAAGGCGACCCCTTGATCGCCTCTGACTACATAGATATTTACACATATATTTATGATATATGTAGTCAGACATAAATTTACACACACACACACACATATATATAATATATATGTAATCAAATACATATATACATATCATATCAACATATAGACATAATTAATATGTATATCCTTATAAATGTAGACATTATACATATATAGATATGTGTTAATGTATACAGTCATATATTATACATAATATATATTATACATACAATGTTTACTTATGTATTTATGATATATGCAATCATATAGATAAATTTGAACATGCATACATGTATACAATATATATGTAATCATATAGATATCTATTAGCGTATAGACATAATTAATATGTATATCTATATATATATATATATATTGAACACATCATACATATATGTGTACATACAATCATATATTAATGTAAATATAATAATATGTACATATGTAGTTTATGTACATTAATATATATATATATAAGGATGAATGTATACACACGTAATACATATATATGTTTCAATATGTAATCCATATCTATGTATGCCAAATATGATATATATAACATATATCATGTCATATATGTCTATATGAGGTAGTGTACTTTTTTTTAAGTGGATAGTACCATGGTTATATAAAAACAAAAACTGTACATGAAAGTAGTGGGGGAGAGCTCCCAAAAGGCTCCCCCAAAACAGGAGGAGGCAGATCTGAACCTGCCAAGGGAGCAAAGAAAAGAAAGCCATCACGCTTGCACATCCCCACTAGACACAACAGCCCCAAAACCAAAATCCCACCACCTCTCTTAATCCCACCCACATCATATACAAAAGGAAAACCATGTAATTCTGCAAGACGTCTTCACTCCTTGAGCATATGACGAAGGTCCTTTCTTGGTTGGTGCATCCAATTTTGCTTTTCTGGCGATGTCCACCATCCACCTATGCTTGATCAAGAATAAAGTGGACTTCAAATCTTTGTTCACACCTTCATCCAAGATCCCAATCAATCTTTCCGACTCACTCACCGGCATCTCTATGAAGTTTTCAACCTTAGTCAAAATATCCATTACCTCTCCCTTGGAGAGATGCCCATTGTCCACGTTAACCACCTCTTGCCCTTGAAATGCTTCCTCAACCTGCTCCCACACCGCTGACAAAATTTCCGATTCCGGAGACAGAGTAGGAATGGCTAAGGCTAGTGGAGGACATGTGTTCGTGTATTTATATCCATAAATATGTAAATTAATGTATACAATCATATTCGACATACTAATTTGTGTATATATATATGTGCATATCGTATTAATTTACACGTGAAATGATGGTTTAATGCCTGTATTAATTAATGTATAAAAAAAATTGTTTTGCATAATCGACCAGATTAGCATAGGATCGGCCAATCCAGGTGTATCCGGACTGATCCCAGCCGATTCAGCCAGAATTTAAATGATCCAAGGGACTACCCCCTAGAATTGGATCGGCCTAACGATCTGGATCGAGGTTGGCCCATTCCGCTAACCATGGTTCATATGGGGGAACAAAATTTGTGACAAGACATATAAAGGTCTTGTCACTTCTATTTTTCTTGTGTCACATCTTGTAACCCCGTATGGCCAAACACATGGAAGTATGAATGGCACCATTAACAGTAGCTACATACCTAAATATGCAACGAATATTACTCTTCACAGTAAAACAAAGATAACAAAATAGGGTAGAAATGTCAAGATTTTATATCCACAACTAAATACAGAACAGCTTATTTAGCCATTGAGCTTCACTGAAATTTAAACAAATTACAATATATCCATGAGAGAAGTAATTTTATAAGAAACTGGGTATAAGAGATCAAAAAAATGACATCGAAGAGCCAAACAGAATGCATATAAATCAATGATGTTTGAGAAGATGATGATAAAATCAAATAATGGTGAGACATTGAAAAGATATGACAGGAAATGATCATATTAACCAACATAGAAAGGAAACTGGAAAAAGAAGTGAGAAAAGAAAGCGATAGCTGCTTGCCTTCTAAAAAACGAAAAAAGGTGGCATGATTATATATTTCTAAAACAACTTCAAATCAATTACAAGTGTTTATGCTTAGAGGTACATAAGTAAGTTTTGATTTTACAAGTTCCTGACTATAAGAATGTGCTTCAGTAATTGAGATATCTCCAGAAATCACCTTGAAGTTTTGAGTTGGTAGAAACCCCATTATGCGAATATATTTGCACCAAAAACATTGCCGTAACGTGCTGTGATGGATTAGTGGAATATACTTGGAATAATCCTTTATTGGTTGTTTTAATGATTATTTAAATTTGTTGGACAATTTTATCCTTAATAAGGAGAAGATGCTCTCCGATGGGCCTCTTACTCCTCCCAACTCCTATAAATAGGTGGCCAAGGTCAAGAGAAAGTGGGACTTGGAGTTTGTTTTGTTGAAGACTTGGGAGGAACCAAGAGCTTCCTCCTCTTGTTTGTTTGTTCTTATTTGAAAGGGGAAAAGAAGGCCGCAAGTATCCTGCCCGCTCATGGACTTTTTACAAAGAAGTCCTTGAAAGTTTGTCATTTGTAAAATGATCCAAAGTGCAAACGAAATCATGTTTGCCATGAAGATCTCTCCATCGAGAATTACAAGAGCACTTGTTTGTCCATTTTGTCCATTGATATGATGTGATGGACTTACATTTTGCATGAAATGGCAAATTAAAATTATACCCAAATCTTTTGTATAATTGCACAAATATCCACAAAAGTTACAAGTCAGAAAATTGATATGTTGTGAGAGGCAATGTTGAGCACATGGCAGAAAATTGTAAATCAGTCCCTGGAGGACAAAAAATTGCAGAAACACCCCTAATAGCAATAGAAAATTGCAGAAATGCCCTTGGAGGGCAGGAAATTCCAGAAATATCCCTATTTGAGGGAAAATTTCAGAAATGTCCCTATTTGACGGAAAATTCCAGAAATGCCCCCCTGTTTGAGGGAAAAATCCAGAAATGTCTCTGTTTGAGGGAAAATTCCAGAAATGTCCTGTTTAAAGAATAATTACAGAAACATCCTCAACAGAACTGAAATTGCAGAAACATCCTCAAAAGGACAGAAATTGCACATATGTCCTCAAAAGGATTAAATTTTGCAGAAAAGGTCCAAGAATGGACAGAAATTGCAGAAAATTCCCTTTTTAAGGAAAAATTGCATAACCATCCCCTAACGGACAGAAAATTACAAGAAATTGCAAATCAGTCCCTGTTCAAGGGAAAATTACAGAAAATCCATGTTTAAGGGAGAATTGTAGAAATATCCTCACGAGTATAGAAATTGCAGAAAAATCCTATGAAGTCCAGAAATTGCAAAAAAAATCCCTAGAAAGGTTTAAATTGCAAAAAGACTTTGAAAAGAAAAATTGCACAAGTGCTCCTGCTTGTGAGAAAGTTATTCAAACTATGCTCGAACTTCGTGAAAGTCACCAAGATGCCATTGAAGTTCAGAAACGACAGAGAGGTTGGTGAGGACACCAGAGCACGGACCCGCTTCGACCCGACTCGAGTTTACCAGCGTCGCGGCCCTCGGCAGCAGCGACTCCATCGTTATGGCTTGGTGATGAGAAGTGTGAGTGATAGTGGTATTTATTTGAGGTTTTGTGAGGCCCATTTGAGGCCCATGACAGTTTTTCATTTTCAGATGTATTTTGGGGAATTTTGGGCTTATTTGTAGATCTGGGACATGGTAGTCTTTTATCATTTGTTCTGAAGGCATTTTGGTCCCAATGGAGATGTGCATAGTAGGGTTTCCATGGGGCTTGTCCTATATATACTTGTATGATGTTTTTTGGATGCATGGAATAGAAGAATCTGAATGAACGTTTTCTTGCGGATGAAGCCGCCTTGAACTGTGCGCATGTGACCCTTCTTCCCGAGATTCCCCTCCTCCTGTCTCGTCCTCCATGAACGTTTTCTTGCGGATGAAGCCGCCTTGAACTGTGCGCATGTGACCCTTCTTCCCGAGATTCCCCTCCTCCTGTCTCGTCCTCCATCTTCTTCCCCATTTCGTCCATTTGCTGTCTCCCCTCTCCCACTTCGTCTCTTCTTCTCCCGATCCTCAGTTTCCCCTTCTCCCCATGTTTGTTTCCCCACCCCCATTTCTTCTTCTCCATCGGCTGTCCCCCCTGTTCCCCCTCCCGTCTGCTTCCTTTCCCTCGCTCTCCCTCTTCCCCCCGCGACACTTTCCCGTACATCCCCTCCCCCGTACGCCCTCCTCCCTCTCCCGAAAGCCCCTGCGCACTCCCCTCCCCCGTTTGCTCTCTCCCCTCTCCCGGAAGCCCTGCACATTCCCCCTCCTCCCGTTCATGTTTCCCCCTCCCTACCTCCTTCCTTTTCCCCCACTCCTCCCTCTTTGCCCTCCCAGAAGCCCCTGCGCGTTCCCCTCCCCTCCCCCGTTCGCCCTCTTCCCCCTCCCGGGAGTCCCGGTGCCGGTGCCCCATCTCCGCGCTCCCTTCACAACCGCGCTCGCGGGCCCCGCGCCGTACACGCCAGGGTCTCCACCACGTCCCGCCTCCGTGCGTAGTCACTCCGGACCGGCCTAACCGCCAATTTCCCCTTCACGACGGACGTCTGAAGCCGCAAGACTACACCTGCTCTGTCGCGCAGAACCCCCCAACCGTCGGGCCTCCCTCTCTCCGCCCCTCCATCGCGACGGACACCCGAGGACGCTTGGCTGCGCCCTGCTTCATCGCATCGACACCCCTGACCGCCGGACCCCTCCGGCCTTCCTTTGCGTCGGACGCCCTCGATCGTTCGACTACGCCCGGCGTCGTCACTATGGGCGTAGTCACTCCGGGCGTAGTCACTCCGGGCGCCTCTGAAGACCAACCACGCCGTCTGCTCCCGGGTGGCTGGACACCCACCACGTTGCTGCCGGCCCTTCCCGCCTCAGTTCGGACCCCCTGTTCGAGTTTGGTCTGCGACGACTGGGGGTGCGACCAGGATGAACGGGCCCAGCATCAAGATCGTCGGCGACTCCTTCCGACTGTTCGTGTATCTCCCGGTACTCCCGCACGAGTACGCCCAACCGTTGCGGCCCAGAACTCCGCCACGCCAGCACCCCAGTCGGCCCACTGCCGTGCCCCGGAGCGAGCGTCGTCTCGACCCGCTGGTCACCGAGATCGCAGCACTGTCGATGTCCCCGACCGCGCCCCACGCCCAGTCGAGGCTCTCTTCCTCCGGCGAATCAGCGGCCTAAAGGTTCATTTCTCCCCCTGCTCTTTTCGTATCTAGTCGAATCTGTCGTCGTGCATGAGAGGTAGGAATCCTAGCTTGCTATGATATCACTGTCGGACTGTGTTATGTGAGCATCTATGTTTATCCTGATATCGCTAGTTTTGAGATTATTAGTTGTGTGATTGATGCCTTAGCTTTGTGTAGTTCTATCTACCACCGATCTGACGTAATTCTGCTACGTGGGACGACTCCTCGATCTTGAAGTTTTCTGTTGTGTTCATGTTTATCATGCTTATGGAATATTGGCCGACTATGTGCATTTGAGTGGACTGTTGTTCCATTGTGGCTGGACTTTTGTAGTTAAGTATGTTGCATTTTGGTAGGTCGTTCCGTATCATCTTGGTATCAGAGCGTCAATGTTTACTGTCTAAGGCATGAGCTTAAGTCTTTAGTTGTTCATCTCACTTGTGGAAAACTCATAATATGTCTCTGGCTATTCTCCTGTTGCATCTAGAGTGTCCATCATGGCTAGTTGTGTTTGGGCTCATTGTCTCCTAGCTTATGCCCACCCATAGTGGTATTGAGTTCCATACCCCGGCACCCATAGCGGGTTCGCAGACGGGTTCCCCTTCTTTTCCCGAGGTAGTAGTAAGGCTGGATCAATTGAACGACCTACAGGTCGGGGAGTAGATGATGATGTGTCCGACTATGACACCACGGAGGAGGTAGACAATGACTTTAGACCCGCCGTTGCTAGGGAAAGGCCAGTGGAACGTGAGTGGGATGGTGCTCAGAGGCGTCATAGGTACCCTAGAGGTGGCGATGTGAGAGATGACCGTGGAGGCAGAGTGGACTTGGGGTATGACCATAGGTTCTATCGTCACCCGAGAGATCGGGATGATCGGAACAATGTGGGGTTTGATCAGAGGAGTCATCGATACCCGAGAGATCGGGAGGATTGGGACGAGCAGGGGTTAGAGTATAGGCGGTATCATCACCCGAGAGATCGAGATGATTGTGATGATCAAGACGACCGGCGGATTGTTCGTGTTGATGCCCCCACCTTTGACGGGTCCTTGGACCCGAGGGTTTTTCAAGACTGGGAGGCCAGCATGGACCGTTACTTTGATTAGACGCTTTTCCATGATCAAGTTGGTTGGCCAGGCTCAGACGTATTGGTTGAATGTGGAGGCCCTCTTTGAGCAGCGTGGGTTAATGTCTATTGAGTCATGGGAGGACACGAAGGTGAAGCTTCACGAGAAATACCTCCCAACGACCTATCGGCACCGTCTCATTGATCGTTGGCATGAACTCACCCAAGGGACTCGTACTATTTCCAAGTACATTGCTGATTTTGACGAGTACTTACTGAGGTGTGGGGCCTATGAGGAGGGCGCGATTACCCTTTCCCGATTTCGGAAGGATCTTCGTCGTGTCTACCAGCATGAGTTGTTCCGCCAACACGTAATGACCATTGAGCGCGCCTATCAAGTCGTACGTGAGATGGAGCAATTTGAGTTAGGTCACGAGTCTCCCCCGCGCGCTAGGCCGGCTTACCCACGTCCGGCCGAGCAGCGTTCCGCTCTCGGGTTACCTCCGAGGGGCCCCACATTAGAACCGACGGAACTCCCACCCCGACCTCGATTCCTACCCCCGAGGGAGGCCGCTCCGGTCCTGCCTGCCCCTACCACTCGCCCCCAGCTCCCCGCTCCTCCGGTCAAGCGGGATGAAAAGGGGAAAGCACCCATGGGGGGAGGTGTGTCCCAGGATGGCAGCTCCCGCAACCGTTGTTTCAGGTGCCAGGGGTTTGGCCACTATATGAGTGCTTGTCCCACGAGGGCCCTAACTATAGAAGGAACTGATCTCGGGGGATCCTCACATGATCTTCAGGAAGTGGGGTATGCGGTGGGCGAGGATTTGGCCCTGAAGTACCAGTTGGAGGATGAGTTGGCCGATCCCGCCCATGCGCCCAGCCTTGAGGAAGTGCCCAATAATGAGAGGCTTGGGGTCATTTGATGCATCTTGGCCCAGCCTAAGGAGAGTGCTGACTGGCGTCGCACTTCTATCTTCCAGACATACTGTCGCCTTGGCGGTAGAGTTTGTAGGGTTATCATGGATAATGGGAGTTGTATTAACGCCATCTCCACCCGCACCGTCACACGTTTGGGTTTGGTTACGGAAAGCCACCCTCATCCTTATCACGTGTCATGGGTGGACTCGACTTCTATTCTCGTTTAGTCCAGGTGCCTTATCCCGATACAACTCCATGCTTATGAAGCGAAGATCTGGTGTGACGTCTTTCCTATGGAGGTTGGGAGCATCATCTTGGGCCGACCTTGGATTTATGATGTGAATGCGACCCTTTATAGTCGGACCAACACCTGCGTTTTTGAGTTTGGTGGCCAGCGGATCACCATCTATCCTTCTCGTCCTCCTGCACCTATTCCTCAGGAGAGCTCCCTTTCTTCCCCTCCTCCTCAGGTGAGCTCCCCTCTAGGTGCCTCCGGTGTTGTGGGCCCTCCTCGGCCTACTACTACTTCTACCCCCAGCGTCGCGTGACACGCTCCCGCCTCGAGGGCCCCTACCACTGGTAGCACCCCCACTCCTAGTCCCTCAATTTTGGGTGTTCCTCCCCTCACTAGACCTTTACAATTAATCACTGCTAGGGAATTTGAGCATGAATTGCCGGAGCATGAACATATATTTACCCTGTTGGTGAGGCCAGTGAAAGACGAGGTCGCTAGTGAGCTTCCCCGAACACCCAGCTAAGGTTGTCCCACTCCTCGGAGTTCTTATCCCCGATGAACTACCAGACGGCCTTCCCCCAATGCGTGACATCCAACACGCCATAGATTTGGTTCCGGGGTCCACATTACCCAGCCTACCACACTATAGAATGAATCCCGCTAAGCATGCTGAGTTGTAAAGGCAGGTTGAGGAGTACTTGAGGAAGGGATCCATGAGAAATAGCAAGAGCCCATGTGCCGTTCCCGCACTTCTAGCTCCCAAGAAGAACGGCACCTGGAGAATGTGCGTGGATAGCTGGGCGATTAACCGCATCACCGTCAAGTACCAATTTCCCATTCCCCGCTTGGAGATATGCTGGATATGCTAGCGGAGCCACCATATTATTCAAAGATCGATCTTAAGAGTGGTAGGAGTGATCACCTTGACCACCTGCGTCAGGGTTGCCTACCCTCCGTTCGGAAAGACTTTTGGCAACCTCAAGAAATGTGTCTTCCTAACTAAATATGTTACTTTCTTGGGGTTCATTGTGTCAAAAGAGGGTGTCTCAGCTGACCCCGAGAAAAGATCAGGGCAATCGTAGAGTGGCCCGAACCGCAGACCCTTCATGATGTGCGTAGCTTTCCACGGTTTAGCCACCTTCTACTGTCAATTCATATGCGGGTTCAGCACTGACACAGCTCCCATTACGGATTGCATTCGAAGGGGGCATTTGTTTGGACTAAGGCCGCTGCTTCGGCCTTTCATGATCTCAAAGAACGGATGACTCAGGCACCTGTACTTCGATTACCTGATTTCTCCAAGGTGTTTGAGGTCTCCTGCGATGCTTTAGGTGTCGGGCATTGGGGGAGTGTTGAGTCAAGAGGGCCACCCCAATGCCTACTTTAGCGAGAAATTGAATGATGCTAGGCTGAGGTACTCCACCTACGACAAGGAGTTTTACGCGGTAATTCAGGCGTTAAGGTATTAGAGGCATTATTTGCTACCGCAGGAGTTTGTCCTATACTCCGATCATGAGGCCCTCCGTTTTCTCCATGCCCAGAAAAAGCTCAACCCACGACACAGCCAGTGGGTGGAATATCTTCAAGCTTACACTTTTGTTCTCAAACATCGAGCAGGTGTGGAGAACCATGTGGCGGACGCGCTGAGCCGTCGTTCTTCATTGTTGTCGACTGTCCACACGGAGGTTACTAGATTTGAGCGCCTCCGAGACGAGTACACACTTTGCCCCGATTTTGGTCTGATTCAGTCTACGCTCCATTCCGGACCCTCTCGGGAGTATACTAACGACCTGATGCAGGACGACAACCCGAAATGCAACGCACCTAACTAGTAAATGTCCAGCCACCATGAAAAGCAGGCTTTTCACATGCACACGATCCGCAAGCAATTTCAAAGCATGAATTACATGTAATCACAGAAACTACAGATGACGGGTCGTCCCATGCAGCAGAAAACAGAAAAAGCGTCGGATCGGCGGTAGATAGAACTACCACACGGCTAAGGCATCAATTACATAGCTAATAATCTCAAAATTAGCGAACAGGAAAATATGTAAGCTCATATAACACAGTCCGACAGTGAAATCAAAGCAAGCTAGATTCAACCGCTCAAGCACTACGACAATCTAACTTGATACGAAAACGAGCAGACGGGGCGGAGAGAACCTTTAGGCCGCTGATTCGTCGGAGGTAGAGAGCCTCGCTTGGACGTGGGGCGCGCGGGGACAGCGAAAGCGCAGCGATCTCGCAACCAACGCGGACGGGACGGCGCTCTCTCCGGGGCGCTGCAACGGGCCGACTAGGGTGCTGCAGAGGCGGAATCCTGGGTCGCAACAGCTGGGCGTACTCATGCGGTAATACAGGGAGGTACACAAACAACCGGAAGGAGTCGCCGACGATCTCGACGCTTGGCCCGCTCATCGGCGTCACTAGACACGGCTCTGGACGTCGCTGGCGAAACTCGAACAGAGGTGGTACTGCGGGGAAGGAGCAGTCGACCGGGTCACAACCGGACCTCTTGTCGGGGTCAAGCCACACCGTAGTCGGAGCACGGGGAAGGTCCACACGAGTCACTCCGACTGGGCAGGGGAGGCCTACGGCATCGTAGGGTGACGGGGCAGTCCGCGGGGTTCCGACGCGACTGGCTGGTCGCGGTGGCGGGCTCCAGTGCGAACGGCGCAGGGGAACTGGGCGCGAGGGCGAGGACGAGGCGGCTAGATGCACGGTGCGGCGATGATGGCGGCGGTGCAGGTCCGGAGCCGAGGCGGGGCGCGGGGGAGGCGGACGTCGACGGCGCGCGATGCGTGGGAGCTTGGGGCGGGGTAGCCAGCGAAGGGGAAGGACGGTGCAGGGCTTCCGGTCGCGAGGGAGCTGGGGGCGGGGGTAACCAGCGAAGGGGGAGAACGGCGCGGGGCTTCCAAGAATGGGAGGAGGTGCGAGCGGGGGAGGTGGGGAGTGACACGCGCAGGGACTGTGTCGCGGGGGAAGGGGAAGAGAGAACGGGGACGGAGTTCGTGTAGAGGACGGAAGGGGAGAGAGAGAACAGGGAGGGGGAGTTCGGGGATTGGGAACCGGCACAGGGCTTCAGGAGGAGGGGAGGGCGAACAGAGAGGGGGAAGTCGCAAAAGGGGGGGGGGGGGGGGAAGGGAGAGTGGGAAGAAGCCGGGAGGAGAAACTGGACGAAGGGGGAAATGGGGTTGGGAGAAGGAAACAGACAAGAGAAGGGGGAGAGAAGATAGACGAACAGGAGGAGGGGTTTCGAGGGAGGAAGACACAACGCTCACACAGTCCGAGGCAGCGCCTCCATCAAGACAATTCCTCTTTGCGATTCTTCTATTACATGCTTCCAAAAGAGCTCTTTACAAGTATATATAGGACAAGTCCCATGGAAACCCTATTGTGCACTCTTCCACAGGGACCAAAATGCCCTCAGAATAAATGACAAAAAGACAGCTATGTCCCACATCCACAAATAAACCCCAAAAATCCCCAAAATACATCTGAAAATAAGAAAGCTCTCATGGGCCTCACAACACCTCAAATAAAAGCCACTAACAATCACACTCCTCATCTCCAAGCCATAACGACGGAATCACTGCTGTCAAGGGTCGCCGACGCTGGTACGCTCGGGTCGGGTCGAAGCGGGTCCGCGCTCTAGTATCCTCACCAATCCTCCCCGCCTGGGAGGAACTCGACCCAGTCGAGTATGGGTCCTGGCCGCTCTGGTACCGCTCCAAGAGATCGGGGTCGATCCGCTGTAACTCCTCCCGCGTGACCCACATGTCCTCAATAGAGGGCCTGCCCCTCCAACGAACCAAGTAGCGCTGAAAGGCTCCACTCCGCGTGGTGATAATCTACTCATCTAGTATCTGGTCGATCTGCTCATGTCGTGCTGGAATGGAGGCTACTGGTGGACACTCATGAGAGGGGTCACTCACAAAGGGGGGAGAAGGCTCGAACGGGTCACTAGGAATCACTGTCGGGTCCTGATAAGCTACCAAATCCGAGACATTAAATGTGGAATGGATGTCATAGTCTAGTGGTAGATCTACGACGTACGCATTGGATCCGACGCGTTTCAATACTTTGAAAAGACCTGCTCCCCGAGCTTGTAGTTTTCTCACGGCCCCGGAGGGTAGCCGCTCAGGTCTGACCCTGATCATCACGTAATCACCCTCATGAAATTTCTGCGGTCCGCGATGTGCATTTGCTGAAATTTTATACTTTTCATTTCAAGTTTCAATGTGGCGATGGAAACTTTCATGCAGACTTCTAATATGTGCAGCTAACGACTCGGCTGGCTCTGAGACTCGGGCCTGGATGGGCATAGGGACAAAATCTAATGGCCACCTAGGTCTATAGCCAGTAACTATCTTGAAGGGATCAAGCCGGTAGACCTATTGACTGAATTGTTATATGCAGACGACAAGACCAAGTCCCAACCTCACTCATGCTCCTCGACTAAACAACACAAAAGATCACCCAGACTCCTATTAACTACCTCAGTTTGACCGTCGGTCTGTGGATGATAAGCAGTAGAGAACTTGAGCTTGGTGCCAAAGAGGTGCCATAAAGTCTTCCAAAAATAGCTCGTGAATCGCACATCCCGATCCGAGACAATGGTCTTAGGTAGCCCGTGCAAGCGAACAATTTCATCCAAAAAGAGGGTGCTGCTACCTAGACGCATCCGAAGTCTTGGAACAGGGGACAAAATGGGCCATTTTGGAGAATCGATCAACCACCACCATAATCGAACCGTGCCGACGGACCGTGCGTGGCAATCCCAGAATAAAGTCCATGCTAATGTCCTGCTACGGACGATCGGGCACGGGGAGGGGAGTATACAGCCCAATATTTTGCTTTCGTTGCTTAGCCAGAGCGCAAATGCGGCACTGAGCCACGATGTGAGCTACGTCGCGCTTCAGGCTGGGCCAAAAGAATCGATACTCGACTAACTCAATGGTCTTGTTTCGGCCAAAGTGGCCGGCAAGACCCCCAGCATGCACCTCCCATACTAGAAACTCGCGGACAGAGGTCCGCGGAACACACAGCCTATCCCCTCGAAAAAGGTAACCCCTTGAAGGAGGTAATCAAGATACTCCCACGAGGGTCCGGACTGGAGCGCAGAGTGAATCGAGCCAAAATCGGGGAAAGTGTGTACTCGTCTCGAAGGCGCTCAAACCCAGTAACCTCTGCGTGGACAGTCGACAACAATGAAGAACGACGGCTCAGCGCGTCCGCCAGACGATTCTTCACGCCTGCTCGATGCTTGAGAACAAAAGTATATGCTTGAAGGTATTCCACCCACCGGCTGTGTCGTGGGTTGAGCTTTTTCTGAGCATGGAGAAAACGAAGGGCCTCATGATCGGAGTATAGGACAAACTCTTGTGGTAGCAAGTAATGCCTCCAATACCTTAACGCCTGAACTACCGCGTAAAACTCCTTGTCGTAGGTGGAGTACCTCAGCCTAGCATCATTCAATTTCTCGCTGAAGTAGGCAATGGGGTGGCCCTCCTGACTCAACACTCCACCAATGCCGACACCTGGGGCATCATAGGAGACTTCAAACACCTTGGAGAAATCAGGTAAACGAAGTACAGGTGCCTGAGTCATCCGCTCCTTGAGATCATGAAAGGCCGAAGCAGCGGCCTTAGTCCAAACAAATGCTCCCTTTCGAATGCAGTCCGTGATGGGAGCAGTGACAGTGCTGAACTCGCGTAGGAATCAACGGTAGAAGGTGGCCAAACCGTGGAAGCTACGCACATCATGAAGGGTCTGTGGTTCGGGCCACTCTACGATCGCTTTGATCTTCTCGGGGTCAACTGAAACACCCTCTTTTGACACGATGAACCCCAAGAAAGTAACATATTCAGTTAGGAAGGCGCATTTCTTGAGGTTACCGTAAAGGCTTTCCTGACGGAGGGTGAGGCAAACTTGACGCAGGTGGTCAATATGATCACTCCTAGAATGGTTGTAAATTAAAATATCATCAAAATACACGACCAGGAATACTCCAATGAACGGGCGTAATACCTCGGTCATCAGCCGCATGAAGGTGCTAGGCACGTTGGATAGCCCGAAGGGCATTACCAACCATTCATAGAGCCCATCTTTGGTTTTAAAGGCCGTCTTTCATTCATCCCCAAGTCGGATCCTGACCTGGTGATAGCTACTCCTAAGATCGATCTTTGAAAATATAGTGGCTCCTGCTAGCATATCCAACAAATCATCCAAGCAAGGAATGGGAAATCCGTACTTGACGGTGATGCGGTCAATTGCGCGGCTATCCACGCACATTCTCTAGGTGTCGTCCTTCTTGGGAGCTAGAAGTGTGGGAACGGCACATGGGCTCTTGCTAGTTCTCATGGATCCTTTCCTCAAGTACTCCTCAACCTGCCTCTGCAGCTCCGCATGCTCAGTGGGATTCATTCTATAGTGTCGCAGGTTGGGTAATGTGGACCCCAGAACCAGATCTATGGCGTGTTGGATGTCACGCATTGGGGGAAGGTCGTCAGGTAGTTCCTCGAGGAACACATCGGCGAACTTCTGGAGGAGCGGGACAACCTCAGCTGGATGCTCAGAGGGGACCTCACTAGCGACCTCGTCTTTCACTAGCCTCACCAACAGGGCAAATATGTGGTCGGGCTCCAGCAATTCATGCTCAATTTCCCTGGCAGTGATTAATTGTAAAGGTCTAGTGAGGGGAGGAACACCCAAAATTGAGGGACTAGAAGTGGGGGTGCTACCAGCGGTAGGAGCCCCTAAGGTGGGAGCGTGTCGCGTGACGCAGGGAGTAGGAGTAGTAGCAGGCCGAGGAGGGCCCACCACACCTGAAGCACCTAGAGGGGAGCTCACTTGAGGAGTAGGGGAAGAAAGGGAGCTCTCTTGAGGGGTAGGTGCAGGAGGACGAGAAGGATACATGGTGATCCGCTGGCCACCAAACTCGAAGACGCAGGTGTTGGTCTGGCCATAAAGGGTTGTATCCACATCATATATCCAAGGTCGTCCCAAGATGATGCTCCCTACCTCCATAGGCAAGACGTCACACCAGATCTTCGCTTCATAGGCATGGAGCTGAAGCGGGATGAGGCACCTGGACTGAACGGGAATGGAAGTCGAGTCTACCCATGACACATGATAAGGATGTGGGTGGTTTTCTGTAACCAAACCCAAACGTGTGACAGTGCGGGTGGAGATGGCGTTAATACAACTCCCGTTATACACGATAACCCTGCAGACCCTACCGCCCAGACGACAGTATGTCTGGAAGATAGAAGTGCGACGCCAGTCAGCACTCTCCTTAGGCTAGGTCAAGATGCATCGAACGACCCCAAGCCTCGCATCATTGGGCATTTCCTCAAGGCTCGGCGCATGGGCGGGATCGGCCAACTCATCCTCCAACTGGTACTCTAGGGCCAAATCCTCGCCCGCCGCATACCCCACTTCCTGAAGATCATGAGAGGATCCCCCGGGATCAGCTCCTTCAATGGTTAAGGCCCTCGTGGGACAAGCACTCATATAATGGCCAAACCCCTAGCACCTGAAGCAACGGTTGCGGGAGCCGCCATCCTGGGACACACCTCCCCCCATGGGTGCCTTCCCCTTTTGGGGCGAGTGGTAGGGGCAGGCAGAGCCGGAGTGGCCTCCCTCGAGGGTGGGAATCGAGGACGGGGTGGGGGCTCTGTCGGTCCCAACGTGGGGCCCCTCGGAGGTAACCCGGGAGCGGAACGCTGCTCGGTCAGACGTGGGTAGGCCGGCCTCGCACGCGGGGGAGACTCGCGACCCAACTCAAATTGCTCCATCTCACGTACGACTTGATAGGCATGCTCGATAGTCGTCACGTGTTGGCGGAACAACTCATGCTGGTAAACACGACGAAGACCCTTCTGAAATC
Source organism: Colocasia esculenta (assembly GCA_014218235.1). NCBI lineage: Eukaryota > Viridiplantae > Streptophyta > Magnoliopsida > Alismatales > Araceae > Colocasia > Colocasia esculenta. The sequence continues at coordinate 60,652,220 of CM024754.1, forward strand.
AGGAAAGGGTAATCGCGCCCTCCTCACAGGCCCCACACCTCAGTAGGTACTCGTCAAAATCAGTACTCGGAAATAGTACGAGTCCCCTGGGTGAGCTCTTGCCGGCAATTAATGAGACGGTGCCGATAGGTCGCTGAAAGGTATTTCTAGCGAAGCTTCACCTTCATGTCCTCCCATGACTCAATAGGCATCAATCCACGTTGCTCGTAGAGGGCTTCCACATTCAACCAATATGTCTGAGCCTGGCCAACCAATTTGATCATAGCAAAGCGTGCACGCCGGGCATCAGACATCCCCAACCAATCAAAGTAGCGGTCCATGCTGGCCTCCCAATCTAGATAAACTCTCGGGTCCAAGGACCCGTCAAAGGTGGGGGCATTAACACGGACAATCCGGCAGTCGTCTTGATCATCACGGTCATCCCGATCTCTCGGGTGACTATACCGCCTATGCTCGACCCCATGCTCATCCCGATCCTCCCGACCTCTCGGGTATCGGTGACGTGGCTGCTCAAACCCCACATAGTTCCGATCATCCCGATCTCGAGGATGTCGAAAGAACCTCTGGTCGTACCCCAAGTCCACCCTACCTCCACGGTCATCTCTCACCTCGCCACCTCTAGGGTACCTGTGAGGCTGTGACGCCTCTGAGCACCATCCCACTCGTGCTCAACTTGCCTCTCCCTAGCAGGGGTGGGTCTAAAATCATTGCCTACTTCCTCCGTGGAGTCATAGTCGGACACCTCCTCGTCTATTCCTCAACCCGTGGGTCGCTCGACTCTATGCGGGGGTTCCCCAGGGTCCCGGCGAGCGGGCCGGTTCCCCGAAGCCTAGTCCTGGGCAAGCGAGGGCCTCTCAAGGGCAAGAACACGCCCAGCCATCCACTGGACAACACGGGTCGACTCGGTGACCCTCTCCTCAAGGCGCTGCTCAGACTCAGCAAGCCTCTGCTCTATTTGCTCAACACGGACCATTAGTTGTTCTAGCCTCACTACTACCTCGGGGATGGAAGGGGAACCTGTCTGCGAACCCGCCATGGGTGCCGGGGTATGGAACTCAGGGTGGGCATAAGCTAAGAGACAATGAAACCCAACACCACTAGCCATGATGGACACTCTAGATGCAACAAGGGAACAGCCAGAGACATGAGATGAAATTTCCAAAAGCGAGATAGACAGCTAAAGATGCAAACTCATGCCTTAGACAGCAAACACTGACGCTCTGATACCAAGATGATGCGGGACGACAACCCGAAATGCAACGCACCTAACTAGTAAATGTCCAGCCACAATGAACAGCAAGCTTTTCACATGCACACGATCCGCAAGCAATTTCAAAGCATGAATTACATGTTAATAACAGAAAACTACAAGATGACGGGTCGTCCCACGCAGCAGAAAAGCGTCGGATCGGCGGTAGATAGAACTACCACACGGCTAAGGCATCAATTACACAGCTAATAATCTCAAAATTAGCGCTAACAGGAAAATATGGAAGCTCACGTAACACAGTCCGACAGTGATATCAAAGCAAGCTAGGATTCCTACCGCTCAAGCACGACGACAAATCTAACTTGATACGAAAAGAGCAGACGGGGCGGAGAGAACCTTTAGGCCGCTGATTCGTCGGAGGTAGAGAGCCTCGCTTGGACGTGGGGCGCGATCGGGGACAGCGAAAGCGCAGCGATCTCGGCAACCAACGGGACGGGACGGCGCTCTCTCCGGGGCGCTGCAACGGGCCGGCTGGGGTGCTGCCGGGGTGGAGTCCTGGGTCGCAGCGACTGGGCGTACTCGTGCGGTAATACAGGGAGGTACACGAACAACCGGAAGGAGTCGCCGACGATCTCGACGCTTGGCCCGCTCATCGGCGTCACTAGACACGGCTCTGGACGTCGCTGGCGAAACTCGAACAGAGGTGGTACTGCGGGGAAGGAGCAGTCGACCGGGTCATAACCGAACCTCTCGTCGGGGTCAACCCACACCATAGTCGGAGCACGAGGAAGGTCCGCACGAGTCACTCCGACTGGGCAGGGGAGGCCTGCGGCGTCGTGGGGTGACGGGGCAGTCTGCAGGGTTCCGACGCGACTGGCTGGTCGCGGTGGCGGGCTCCGGTGTGAACGGCGCAGGGAAACTGGGCGCGAGGGCGAGGACGAGGCGGTTGGATGCACGACGCGGCGATGATGGCGGCGGTGCAGGTCCGGCGCCGAGGCGGGGCGGGGGGGAGGCAGACGTCAACGGCGCGCGACGCGTGGGAGATTGGGGCGGGGTAGCCGGTGAAGGGGAAGGACGGCGCAGGGCTTCCGGTCGTGAGGGAGCTGGGGGCGGGGGTAACCGGCGAAAGGGGAGAACGGCGCGGGGCTTCCGAGAATGGGAGGAGGTGCGAACGAGGGAGGTGGGGAGTGACACGCGCATGAACTGTGTCGCGGGGGAAGGGGAAGAGAGAACGGAGACGGGGTTCGTGTAGAGGACGGAAGGGGAGGGAGAGAACATGGAGGGGGAGTTCGGGGATGGGGAACCGGCGCAGAGGCTTCCGGAGGAGGGGAGAGGGCAAACAGAGAGGGGAAGTCGCACAGGGGGGGGGGAGGGAGGGAGGGGAAGAAGCCGGGAGGAGAAACTGGACGAAGGGGGAAATGGGTTCGAGAGAAGGAAACAGACGAAGGGAAGGGGGAGAGAAGATAGACAAAACAGGAGGAGGAGGAGGGGTTTCAGGGGAGGAAGAACACAACGCTCACACAGTCCGAGGCAGCGCCTCCATCAAAACAATTCCTCTTTGCGATTCTTCTATTACATGCTTCCAAAAGAGCTCTTTACAAGTATATATAGGACAAGTCCCATGGAAACCCTACTGTGCACTCTTCCATTGGGACCAAAATGCCCTCAGAATAAATGACAAAAAGACAGCCATGTCCCACATCCACAAATAAACCCCAAAAATCCCCAAAATACATCTGAAAATAAGAAAGCTCTCATGGGCCTATCGCTGTCCCCGACCGCGCCCCACCGCCCAGTCGCTATCAGGATAAACATAAGATCACAGCATTGTCGCTGTCCCCGACCGCGCCCCACGCCCAGTCGAGGCTCTCTTCCTCCGGCGAATCAGCGGCCTAAAGGTTCATTTCTCCCCTTGCTCTTTTCGTATCCAGTTGAATCTGTCGTCGTGCATGAGAGGTAGGAATCCTAGCTTGCTATGATATCACTGTCGGACTGTGTTATGTGAGCATCCATGTTTATCCTGATATCGCTAGTTTTGAGATTATTAGCTGTGTGATTGATGCCTTAGCTTTGTGGTAGTTCTATCTACCACCGATCCGACACAATTCTGCTGCGTGGGACGACTCCTCGATCTTGAAGTTTTCTGTTATGTTCATGTTTATCATGCTTATGGAATATTTGCCGACTATGTGCATTTGAGTGGACTGTTGTTCCATTGTGGCTGGACATTTGCTAGTTAAGTGTGTTGCATTTTGGTAGGTCGTTCCGCATCAAAGGTCCCTTCAAAGTGAGGAAATTACACAAAGTCCATGTCGTTTCCACGTCTCAATGGGACGGGACCAACTTCACCTCCCTGAAGCGGCGTGCATTCTTTTGAGTTTGGCTTATGCCCAGCTATTCCAAGTCTTGAGAAATATCAAGAAATAACATAAATGTCCAAGCAATGTCAATAAACGATAGAAATATCCTTGAGTCAAATGTTAAAATAAAATCTAGGAAGCAAATCCAATGGCTCATTCGCTGTGAAACTAAAATCCAATGGCCCGATTATCGTGAAGTCCAGATCCAACGGCCCAATCATCGTGAAATTCAAATCCAACAGTTCGATTGCCGTGAAATTCAAATCCAACGGTTCCATCATCATCAAATCCAAATCCAACGATCTGATCACCACCAAATTCAAATCCAATGGTTCAATCGCCATCAAATTCAACGGCCTAATCATCACAAAGGCAAATTCAACAAGTTCGATTGTGGCCAATTGTAATTCTGAAGACCCAGTTACATAATCAGAAGCATTTGTAAAGGTCTTGAAAGACCAAATGTAATTCAAATTATAGATGTACAAGTAATGAGGACTTCAAATTTCTATACAAGAGTATGGATCATCAATGTCCCAATGGATAGAGACAAAGGAATTCTTTAACAGAGAATCAAAAGTGTTCGAATTCATTCCGATGTAAATTAACATCGACCATGGTCGGTGGGGAAAGATCCAGCGCAATTCCAAATCATCTGATAAACCAAATGCACAAAATATATAATATGCCAAAAAAATAAATGCATATTATGTTATTCATTTATTTATATTTTTTTCTGTGCTAAACAACAGCCTAGTCAACGCAAGCTTCTCTTGGTTGCAGTTAGGGCTCTCTTATGGATCGGTTAAGGCTAGACTCTCTCTCACCCTCAACATTCCAAACTTATTGTGGTTTTTCTCTTCCTTGGTAGTCCCCTTCGTCTCCTCCAACCTTTGATATCTATCAGAATACTATAACTTTACTACAATGATCTTTATTGGTAGCTCTAACTTATTCAATCAATAACCACACAAATGATATAGCGAGACCAATTGGCATGGCCTAGCCATATCCAAGTTTGACCCTCAAATCTCGATCAATAGTGGAAAATTCTATGCACATGTCGCATGCCGAAACACAAGTGGGCAAAAGAGTGAAGAGAGAGAAGGGGGAAAAAATCCAACTATATAATGTATCGATTGGATAGTGGATATGCCATCCATATTCAAGGGAAGTTTGTGCTGGGCATCTATGCCATGAAACGCAGTGCCCACTGCCCCCTAGGATTCTCCCTTCCACAAAACCCAACCCCCCTTGTCCCGCATGATTCTCCCCTCCCCCCATTAGGATGGAGATACAAAGGATGGAAGGTTGGATACCAGACTGCATCAACCAACCTAGCCATATCCTAACAAATCTCCCCCTTCATATTCTCTCACTCTCATTCTACAAGTGCAATGAAGGAGACTCATTGCTGACCATATGTCACATCCTTATATCATCAACCTTCAAGGCCCCACGCATCATGTCATCCATTATTGCCTTCGTTCGCCATACACATGCCCATAGTTGTTAAGGCGGCCACCAAGGCGGCGCCTAAACGGCGCCAAGGCGTTGTTTAGGGGTCGCCTAAGTGGGCCGACTAAGTGCACTACCAAAAGGCGAGCCAAGGCGTCGCCGAGGCGCGGTAAACGGCCCAAGGCGTGCGCGTTGGCGCCTTGGGCTGTTTACCCGGTCCAAACTGGATCCACTAAGTGGATCCGATAATGGATCCTAATTAAACCCCCCCCCCCCCCGCCCGACTCCCCTGCACTCCCCGAGTCTCCGACCCCGTCTTCCCAATTCCCACCCCGCCTCGCCCCCACTGCACTCTCGCCGCCGTCGGAGGTCTTGCCGCCGCCATCAAAGGTTTCTCTGCTGCCGTCGGAGCTCTCGCCGCCGCAGTTGGACCTCGCTGCTGTCGCCGGACTTCAGGTACGGTCCCCAATCGGCCAATCCCCCTCTTCGTCTGAGTCCTCCCTCCGGCCCGCCCTCCTCCGACGTCCCACCTCCGCCCCCCATCCCCCCTTCCCCATCTAGTCTCCACCCCCCCCCCACGGCCGGCTTCCTACTTCCCCCCTCCCTGTCTGGCGTCTCCCAACCTCTCTCCCTCTGTCTCCCTCACATAGTCACACTCACAGTCATCTCTCTCTCTCTCTCTCTCTCTCTCTCTCTCTCTCTCTCTCTCTCTCTCTCTCTCACACACACACACACACGCACGCACGCACAGACACACACACACACACTATTACAGTCCCGCCCCCCTCTCCTCTCTCTCTCACACAGTCATCTCTCCCTCTCTCACACACACTTTGTCACAGTCCCACCCCCTCCTCTCTCTCACACACACAATCATCTCTCCTCTCTCACACACTCTGTCACAGTCCCACCCCCTCCTCTCTCTCTCTCTCACTGCGGTCACGCCCCTCTCTCTCTCACACACACACACGCACGCACACAGACACACACACTGTCACAGTCCCGCCCCCCCCCTCTCTCTCTCTCTCTCTCTCTCTCTCTCTCTCTTACACACACACACACTCTGTCACAGTCCCACTTCCTCCTCTCTCTCTCTCACGGTCATCTCTCTCTCTCGTACACACACACACATGCACACACTGTGACATTGTCACAATGACATAGTCCCACCCCCCCTGACCCCTCCTTTCTCTCTCACTCATACACAGTCATCTCTCTCTCTCTCTCTGTCCCACAGACACAGTCCTATACTCCTATCCTTCCTCTATCTATCTTTCACACATAGTTACACATATTGAATTTAAATTTACAATTTTTTTAATTAGTTTTGCAGTGAGAAGAATGGATTCTTCTTTCTCAGTACCCACAACAGATTCAGAATTCAAGAAAGCGAAATCTAATGATCCATAATGGAAGTAAGCTTATTGGTCAGATGAGCACGATAAGAATAAAGTGAAATGTAAATTGTGTGGTTTAGTGACAAATGAGGGGATAAAGAGACAAAAGGAGCGCTTGATTGGAGGTTTCCGTGATGTGAAGAAGTGTCTTAAGACTATAAAGGAGATTGCTTTGAACAAAAACAAGAAGAGGAAGATAGTAAATGCAACAAGTGTTTCTGAGAATGTTGTGAGCTCATCTGATGAGGGGGAGTCTGAGCAAATAAAAAAAGCATCTACCTTGTCAATTTTTGCAAAACAAAACAAGGAGAAGGAAATGAAGGGACCGATGGATGTATTTGCAAGGATGAATGTTGATGATTTTATTGATGCAAGAAGAAGTGGGAAAAAAATTTAGAGCATTATGTCTAAATTGAAGAAAGAAGAGAAATGCAATCTTGATCTTGCTATAGCTAGATGGTTTTATGATGCTGGCATTCCTTTCAATGCAGCAAAGTGTAGGAGCTTTGAAATCATGGTTGAACTTATAGGCCGATTTGGACCAGAATACAAACCACCTAGTTATCACATGTTGAGGTTGCTTCTTCTACAAAAAATAGTAGAAGAAACAAAACAAATGCATGTTGAATATATAAAACATTGGAAGATTTATGGGTGCACTATAATGTGTGATGGGTGCACTATAATGTGTGATGGGTGGACTGATAAAAGGCAGAGAAAGTTGATCAACTTTTTGGTGAATTGTCCAGAAGAAACTTATTTTATAGAATCAATTGATGTTTCAGATCAAAAAGAAGATGCTATCTTGTTGTATAACTTGTTAGATAAGATAGTTGAAAAAGTTGGGGAGGAATATGTAGTTCAAATTGTTACTGATAATGTATCTTATAATATTGCAGCAGGAAGGTAGTTGATGGAGAAAAGGAAACGATTATTTTGGACCCCCTGTGCAGCTCACTGCCTTGATCTCATGTTAGAAGACATTGGAAAATTGAAATGCTATGTTGGCGCCATTTCAAAAGTAAAGAAGTTAACTGCTTATCTATACACTCATACGCGGCTTCTTGATCACATAAGAAGGGAGACAAAGGGGAGAGAATTGATAAGATTTGGAGTTACAAGATTTGCTACAGCTTTTCTTATCTTAGAAAGATTGCATGATGATGTAATAAAGAGAGCACTGCGTAGGTTGTTTAGTTCAGATGCTTGACATTCTAGTGCATAATCAAAAACAAACATGGGAAAGAATGTAGCTGCAATTGTTTATCAATCAAAATTTTGGCATGCAATTGAGGACATTTTGAGGACTTTCCAACCCCTCTTGCAAGTGTTAAGGTTGGTTGATGGTGATGAAAAACCAGCAATGGGATATATTTATGCTGCAATGGAGTGTGCAAGGAAACAAATAATTCAAAATTTCAATTCTAAAGAAAGCAAATACCAACCTATTCTGAAAACTGTGGACCGTCGTTGGAAAGATCAAATGAATCGGTCTCTACATGAAGTTGGCTTCTTCTTGAATCCAAAATTATATTATGAAGCTCGAAGCAAAGATGCATCTTTGGTTGCAAAATTTGAACATGCTTTTATGACATGTCTTGAAAAGATGGAGCTAAATATAGAAATACAAGATAAGATTGGAGATCAAATGATGGAGTATTCATGTCAAAGAGGTATGTTTAGGAGGCCAATGGCAAGTAGAGCTTATGAAAGGAGGTTGTCACGTGAGTAATTTAATTATTTTTTTCTAATTTATATATCTTTATCTCCTTCCTTTATTAATATTTTAAATTTATTACAGGTGATTGGTGGATGCAATATGGTGTGGAGACACCGGAGTTGAAGATGTTTGCTTTAAAAATTTTAGAACTTCGTTGTAGTTCTTTTGGATGTGAACGAAATTGGAGTACATTTGAGTTTGTAAGTATTTGATTTTATGTTTAAATTTTAATGTTAGTCATTTTTAAGTTTAACATTTAATCTTATTTTGATCGTATTTATTCTATTTAGATTCATACAAAGAAAAGGAACAGGTTAGAGGCCAAGAGACTCAATGATTTGATCTATGTCCAATACAATCGACATCTTCGTGAAAGATTTCAAAAAAGAAAGAAACGTCCAGAAAAATATGATCTCATTTGTTTGGAAGACTTAGATTGGGGAAGCTCATGGATGACAAAGCATGGTGAAGATTTGGTTCACGAGGGAGATGATCTCACTTGGGCAATTGTGGATGAGGCTATGGGAGCATCCGAAGAAAGAGCTAGAAGAGGGAAAATACCAATAAGAGGGAGCACTTCACAAGGCACAAGGAATGATGAGGATGAGGATGATAATATGATGAGTGAAGAAGAAGAGACAGATGATGATGATGTTCCATGGGAATCAAATAATGAAGATGGTGATGAGGATGATGAAGTTGAGGGTGATAGTAATGATGATGGTGGCATGGCCCTTCAAAATGCCATGTTTGGTTTTAAGCTTTAGATGCTTTTTATTTGGAGTTGAATATTTTGTTATCTTTGAAACTTTTGGACATTGAATTTAATAGTTTGATGTTGGACCTTTTGGTTGGTTATGTTAATTTGTTTTAAGTAATGTTTGATATCTATTATGATGGTAATCTTGCTTGATATATTAATGTGATGTTGTATTATATTTGTCACAACTCTTATTTCTAGATTTTAGAAGAACAAAGAAACAAACTTCAGGTTAGTACTTGCATTTTATATTTTTATTTATTCAAGTAATTTTCTTTCATATGTTTAATTTTGGTGCACTATTGTAATGGCAATTTTTTTCACAGTGTTTATAATGTCATATTTGTGTAGTTTTTTCAAGATTGTATAATTGTAATGTCTTTTTTATTTATATTATGAATTCTGTTTAGATTTAACATAATAATATATTATGAATTCTTTTATTTAATTTTTTATGAGCATTGCCATTATATATCTTTATTTATATAGGATGTCACTCTTGAAATACCCAAACTAGACGTTATCTTTAGCGCCTAAGCGCTTAGGAACACAAGGAGCCCAAAAACACTTTGGTCGCTTTGCCGCCTTGACAACTATGCACATGCCCTCCATATGCCATGTCCACTCCAGCTGCCATGTTCACCTAACACCTGCAGCATCAGCCTGACCTCCAAACTACCCACACACGACAGCCTTACACCCCATGCACATGTGCTTACAAGACCACCATCCAGCACGCAACCCATGCACATGCTATCTTATTTCTCTTTTTGATGGATAAGTGTAGGGTGGGGATTTGAACCTGGGACCTAAGATGTATAATGGAGGGTCTTAAACACTAAGCCAATCCTTGTGTACCATGCACCTATTTTCGCTCTGCCTCGTACACTGTGCACCCACCTCAACTTTTCTGCTAGTGGGACTTCAGCATCTGAGAGAAGCCTCCCATCTCCTCACAAAGCTACGCATGTCTGCAAGCCAGTGCACCAGTGTTCCTCCTTTCCTCTCTCCTATTTTCTCCCCTTACCACTTCTTTACCCCCCCCCCAAACAAAAATTGTATAATTTATTTACTCTTCCCTGGTTATAATTTACTCCTCCAACACTCATTAATCCACGCATACCCAAGCCCTCAGGTACTATTCAAAACTCTAACCCTTTATTTACTTGTTCCACTAGTATGCATATAATCATAACCACCCCTGAGTGACACCTAGATTAAGTTTATTACAGCTGCCCAGGAGAGAGAGTGCCCTTGGTGACATTGCAGTCACGTTGCAAACTGAGTGTCTTAATTAGTCTTGGTAATTTTTCAATTGCTGCCAATCCAATCTTTTTAAATTTTGATGGCCAAATGAGGGCAATAGAACTTTTTATCACCTAGCATCCTTAAAAATTTTCAGATATTTATGGGACTTTGATAAGGTTGTCCTTAGTCATATTTAGAGTCCAAGCTTTCTTCCCTCATCAACTGTGCTGGTGCAAGGCATGCAGGAGTAAAGGAGGAGGGTTTGGTGAGTAGCTAAGAGTTATATTTAGAGTCTAAGCTTTCGTCCCTCATCAACTGTGCTGGTGCAAGGCATCCAGGAGCAGAGGAGGGTTTGGTGAGTAGTTAAGTTGACAGTTTATAATAGAGCATCCTGAACAACATGGCTATAGAGGTTATGTGAAGCCAAAGAAACTCTCTGGCAACAGATCATCAGAATTAAATATTACAGAAATGCAAGCATATGGAGTATATGTCTACAAAATTTTCCAAGATGGCAAGATATCTCAAACCTGGAAAAAAATATTTGCAGAAATTCATAGCTCATGAATCTATGACATTTTCTATAGGATATGGTATGTGGATGAGTGGATCAGATTCTGGGAGGACTGTTATCCCTTTCGTCAACCCTTGGCCACTATGTCCCTCTGTTCTACTCCTTATCCTCTTAAGGTGATTCACAACTTGAAGAGATGATCAAAGGCTGGCCTGGGATCTGGAGTTCAGAAGGGAGTTAGTAGACTGAGATAATCGAGCTGACAGGCCTGACAGTCTCCTTAAGTAGCATCTCTGTCACTTTGTGAACATGGCAAAACAAGATTCCAGAGCATGGAGATGGGAGAAAAATCTTCACTGTCAAATAATGTGGGAAGCTTCTTCAAGGTGGGGACTTCAGAGTTACTTAGAACAGTCTTATATGGAGGGTGAAGATTCCCAATAAGAACAAATTGTTCTCTTGGAAGCTATGCACAGGAGACTTCCTACAGCTCATAAGTTAAGAAGGTTTACCCCAGATTTGAGAGCAACATGCCCCTTCTGTACTGTTCTCTATGAACCTACTGAGCATGTGTTTCTTTAGTTTATGGTGTGTCTTCTTTACAATTAAGTCTTCCATATCAACTTTCCTGTCTCCCTCCATTTTAATGAAATGAATGAAAAAAACAAAAACAAATATTGAGAACCTGTGCCTCAAATTTCAGTAGTTCAAAATGCTCACAAAATGGAAGTAGAGGTTGAGTGGTCTGAAATTTTTTTTTTTTTTTGAAAAGTGAGTGGTCTGAAATGTTAAAGCATAGTTGCTGAATGCCTGCCCTTAGTCCCTTGGGTTTGGATGCATTAGCAGAGATAACCCTCAGTGACAATGAAAACAAAATAACAACAATAATGATAACAATGTGAACATATCAAGCTGAAAATCATCACATGTTTTAGTTGCTTGAATCAGAATAAATATTTTCACTAACAAGTTACACATTCTAAAAACAAGACAGCCCTCAGACCCCACTTTAACCAAACTTTGGATATAATGTTATTTCATTCTACAGAACTGAGAATTAGAAAACTGTACTTGTGGAACAAGGGTGAAGAAAGAGATTATAGATTTGAATTCATAGATTTCATTGTTTGAATAACAATATGGATGCAGTTTTACTACGACTGTCCAACTATGCTTGGATGAACTGCAAGCATAGGATTAGGGGGGGAAAACCACCTGGAGTACAAAGTAAACAAGAACAAGTTAAAAAAGAACTGACATCCTTGACATTAGGAAAGTTTAGCAGAATATGAAGTGAAGGCAAACCATAGGTACGCACAAATAAATACAAAAATGGCCAAGTCAATTCTCACCATTTGTAATTCACAGTTGTCCAAAACTGCTAAACTTCTTCCGGATATCAACTCTGTACCCAAAAAGGCAAATTTTCACATTTAAAACTAAAAAGCACAAGATCAAGAAATTTGATGTATACCAAGCTTAATAGAGGAAATATGATATATCATATTCATTGAACTATATACCTACTACAACAAATAATGGTTTATCTCACATATCCATGAAAGTGGGGAAAGCATAAACATCTTCAATAAATTTATCTGCAACAGATTGAAGATGTTAATATGAATCTACTGTACGCTGCTCTTAAACTTTTTTTATTTCTCTGTTACTTGAGGACCCAAGTTTGAAAACATTGGAATATGTTCAACCCATGGAAGGATAAATAACATATAGTGCAGAGCTTATCCATCAGAAGATAACTATAGATTCCGTTGAAAACATTTTGAAACACATTTTTGAACTAAAAAGACATTTATTTCAGGTATCAACAAATGGAGGGTTTCACATGGAGAATTAAAATTAACTATTGTGTGCATGTCCATAACTGCCTATAGACAAAATTCTATTTCTTTATAGAATGACTACGTTCAGAACTGACCAAAAATCAGTAAACTTCTCCTGCATCTTGACTGGCTGTGTGAATTCAATCTGAGAAAACAGAATTCAGAAAACCAAGGGAATAAAAAGAGATGATGCCAAAAAGCTTCCTGGACATTTGAAGAACAAGCATGCCGAAATTCTACCTGTAATAGGTTTGGATGCTATCTGACTAGACTCCTAAGAAATATATGCCTAAGATGAAAAAATATGATGATTTTCATGTAGGCATACCACAACCTCACAAATCCATAACTAACAGTCAGGGAAAAGGAAAACAATTGACAGAACCATCAGCTTACCTTAGATCCAAAAAGAATCATGAAGCCACCAACAACCTAAAAGGAAAAAATGCAGGGAAGGGAAGGTATCCATTCAGCAGAAATAAACACTTGGATGCAGTTAGAGGAACAGGTGAAAGATTTGTGTACTTGTCTTTATCATACTACTATCAATTTACTTTTTTCCGTTCTTTCTCAAACACCCATGCATCAGTATACGGCACTGTATGCCTGCTTCTCGTACTCAAATACTGAATACATTATTTCACCAAAATAACATCATCTCGTGCATAGCCATTAATGCAATTTATAATGATATAACTTAAAATTACCAGCCAAAAAAAAATTTGCGAGCTAGACCACTTACCAGCCAGTTCACAAACTTATGGAGCATTTTGGCAGAAAGATGAGAACATAAACCAAACAAAATTCAAGTACAAGTTTACAAGGATAGCCAGCTCTTAAGTAGGTCAAGCAACTCATATCCCCAGAGAGAGAAAAATGAAATATGGGATCCAGGGGGGCAAAACAAAAAAGGGTTCTTAGGCAGTAGCTGGCTTTCCATTAAGAGCAGTATAACATAATGCAGAGAAGAGAAAGAAAAGATACATATGACCAGCCACCTGTGGAAGCAGGTAACTTGAGGCCATTTTTGACATAGATTCTGAAAATAAAATATTTCCTTGTCATCTTTCAAAACTGGTGACAACAATTCTTCAAGGGACGGCATTTTCTTTTTCTGTGAAGCAGATTGTGCAACATTTCTAGTAATTGCAGGGCAATACTTTAACAAGGCTTAAGCTCTCAAGTTTTATTTTCTTTCAGTTTCTTCATCTTTTCATTTTCAGGAAGACGGATACTAACAGAAGAACAAATAACTGAAATGATAGGAATTCGAAGAAAAATTAAATTGGTCACTACCACACCCTTTTTTTTGGTGGGGGTGTTGGAAGGGGGCTGAAATAATAATAATACAAGTTTAGAAGTTTCTGTGTAAGAAGAAGCATTATTCTCACATGTGCTTAGACAATTCCTAGCCCATGCAATGATGCAACTAATGAGTTTTCTCCAACTCAGATTCCCAAAATCTTTACAGAAGTAAAACATTTATTCCATATGCATAAGAACGTACTTTCAAGTTTTATTTTGCCATCATCAGAGGCATCCTTTGCAAACCCCATCAGAAAAATGATCAGTAAAGATAAAACAATGTAACATGGCAACTCTTATATCTGTTTTACTAGCTCAGCTATCTCTGCAAGCGAGAAAACTGTTGTGACAGCAGAATGAAGTTTTCATTCTGTGACATACTCAAGTGCATGCACAGATTGATGTGAGAGGAGTTCAAAGTGAAGTGTCATTCTTCAACTCCCAAATTATAGCAAACAAAAATCCAGGGTAAAATAGGTACACAATCAAGCACCTTAAACAAGGTGTACATAATGAGTACACAGTGAGCACATTAAACATGGTAGCTGTACATAGCCATTAATTAGGATTAGAAAAACGTGAGATGCTGCAAGGGATAAGACTCGACAAGCATGACTCTTTTACTCACCACCATCGCCAAATGGGCTTTCCATGCCAGAGCTGAAAACATAATTGATGATTGAATCCAACTCAAGCACGACGCTTGCTTAGACGCCAAGAATTTGGTTCATGGTATCTGTCATAGAGTGGTTCAATTCGTTCCTGTCTTTTCCGTTTGCTCATTTTTGTAGGATCAGAAGCCTTGTAAAACCTTGGTGCCAGCTCTACTAACCATTTGGGATCAACAACTGTAACCTCCCGCATGTACTCTTTTGTTGTCATCACAAGCTCATGGTAAATCACCCAGTCTGGCTGTCTTTGAAATAAGGCACTGCTTGGATGGATATAAACCGGCTGATTTTCAACCAATGTTCTGTAACCTTCTTGGGGGTCCTTTCGAGCTGCATGAAAAAAGAATCCTGCAGTGATCGCCTTCCTTATTTTTGTAAAATTCTTACCAGAACTCATCACATCCAGTTTGTATCTGAAAAGCCAAAAATAGCATAGCATTTAACATATGCATATAAGGAATTAGCAGGTCAAATACAAAATAGATACACAGAAGTAAATCTACCTAGCCAAAAAATCAACAAAAATATCAGTCTTAGACATAAAAATTTCAATTATGCTCTTTTCTTGTCCTTTTCCTGGAGGTAAATATGAATTTTAACTTTCTCTTGAGAAGTAAATACTATGCAGCAAAAAAAGATCAAGAAAAGAAGATACTTAAATAATAAATTACTAGCTGTGTTAACATAATATTCACAGTTAGATTACTGAAGTAATTACAATTATATTGATCTAGTGTCGCAAATGTAAGATGAACAAGCAAAATTATAATTCAACCAGTCAGCAATTGCCAAAGAAAGCAGTCATTGGACACAGACATGAAGGTATGCAGCTACACCAATAGATTCCATGAGACCGGGGTAGAATGAAAGCTGACATGATATAGACATAAGCTAAAATCTTGGAAAAAAAAATAGGAACAGCACTGTATGCACAAGAGCAGGATGCATCTAAAATGATGTGAAAATGTAACCCACAAAAACATCCAGAAACAAGTAAAAGGTTACTAGGAAAGCCAAAAACTTTTAAGTTCTAAGGTTCATAAGTTAGAACCATACTTGTCCATGATAGAAAGCAACTGTTTCCGGACATCTTGTGCCCTCCTAAGGGAACGAGACTGAACAAAGTTCTCAAAGCACCAAGGTCCTGAAAAGTTTTTTGCCTTCCAAGCCTCATAAACAGCAAGCAGTGTCAAGTGATCACCTTCTGGCTGGAAAAATTTAGCTCTCTTCTGATCTGCTTGTGCCTGCTTCTCCCTCGGCCTATAAAATATATTCCCTGTTTGAATCATTGCAATGATGGTCAGAATTTCATCGCTGCAACCAAGGTCCACACTTGCCAGCAGCATCTTTGACAATGGCGGTTCTAGTGGAAATTCAGCCATTTTCCTGCCCAACTTGGTCAGAAGCCCCTCTTCATCCAAGGCTCCAAGACTATACAGCTGCTCCATGGCAGAGACAAGAGCTTGAGGGGAAGGAGGATCCATGAAATCAAATGATAGAAGATCATTTATTCCCATTGCTTTCATAGTCAATGTCGTCAGTCCAAGATTGATCCTTTGAATTTCCGGAATGGAAGTTGGTGACATTTCATTTCTGTAAGCACTCTCTGTATAAAGACGGAAACACTTTCCTGGACCTGTTCGACCAGCACGCCCAGCTCGTTGCTTGGCTGACGCTTGTGAGATTGGAGTGATGACAAGTGAATCAAGCCCTCTCTTAGGATTATAAACATTCTGCTTTGCAAAACCAGGATCAATAACATAAAATATCCCATCAATTGTCAAAGAAGCCTCAGCTATGTTTGTAGCTACAACCACTTTCCTCTTCCCTGGTGGAGCAGGTTCAAAAATTCTTGACTGCATTTCACTAGGAAGAGCACTATATACGGGCAAAATAATCAACTCTGGAACATCCTTTCCCAATCCTTTCATTCTCTCGTAAAGACACTGACATGCATAATCGATCTCCTCTTGACCTGTTAAAAAGAGAAGGACATCACCCTCAGGTTCTTGCAAGTGTATCTGCAGAACAGTGATCAGTGCTGCATCTAAATAGTCACTTTCGGGCTGCTTGGTGTAGAGTATCTCCACAGGAAATGTTCTTCCAGGTATAGTGAAAATATTGCAGTTAAAGAAGTATCCAGAAAATTTCTCAGCATCTAATGTAGCAGAAGTGACAATAAGACGAAGATCAGGTCTGCGTTTCACCAGCTGCTTTAGCAAACCAAAAAGGACATCTGTGTGGATGGTTCTTTCATGAGCTTCATCCAACATGACAACAGAATACTGGGAAAGACTATCATCCACCAAAATCTCCCTAAGAAGCATACCATCTGTCATGTACTTGATCACTGTCTCGGGTCCTGTGCAGTCCTCAAATCGAATAGCATAACCAACCTCTTCCCCTAGGCGACAACCAAATTCTTCCGCTACCCTCTTGGCAACTGACATTGCTGCAACCCTACGAGGTTGTGTACATCCTATCTTCCCCTTGTAGTGTAGCCTGCCTCTGCTAGGTACTGAGTAACCTGCGTTGTCTTCCCAGAACCTGTTTCTCCAATCACGACTAGTACCTGATTGTCATGTACAGCTTGGACCAGCTCTTTCTTCAACTTGTATATAGGAAGGCTCTGTCTTTGTTCCTGGATAGAAAGCTTTGATCGTTGACCAAAGGTGAGAGCTTTCCCATAGGCATCTTTCTTCCACTCAGGCATATCATAAGCAGACAACCCAACACCCCTTAGCTCCTGAGCAAGGTGACGTTCCCCAGTTTCAGGCATAGGATCCTCCCATGGACGATTAAGATCCTTTGGAATCGAATCCAGCATTGTACGCTGCTGCTGCTCACGCACTTCTCTCCTCTCCTTTATCAGAGCTGACTGAAGAGCTGCCGCCCGGCTCAGTGACCCTTCAGGATTTTTGAAAATCTTAATAGGTGACATATCAATACTGTATCGAGTCTGTCCCTGCAAAAATTCTGGTTCATCTTCATTAAGTTCAATTTCCAACTCTTCTTCAGCCCCTTCTTCTTGATACAATACCCCATCCCCATCCTCGTCAAAATTTGGAAACTCTCTGAGATCCAGAACCCCTGAAGCAATAAGCTGCTTTGCTTCCCACTTCTCTGGGGAGCTCATCCTCTTCAAAGGTCGCCGTGATGGCACATTGTCATCTTCCTCCACAATTGTGATACCAGATATCCCCGTCCTTTTTCTTGGGCCCTGATTCCCACTCGCTGGGTTTGCCCTGTATGCTTCTTCCTCGGAAGTCTTCTTGAGTGGAAGCAGGTCCTTCCCGGTCTTCTGATCAACATCCCTCATCGACAGGCTCATCTTCTGCCCCGACATCGAAATCACCTTAACAAACACCTGCTGATCACGCTTCACAATTTGGTTAACATTGGTGACTCTCTGGCTCGCCAACTGAGAGATGTGAACCAAACCTTCCTTCCCCCTGAAATCACTCAACTGCACAAAGCAACCTGCCTCCATAATCCTCGTCACCCTCCCGGCATAAACCCCATACAACTCGGGCTCTGCACTGATATTACCCTCCCGGCCATACCCTTTACTAGGGTTCCTCCTATCATCCCTCTCATCAACATCATCGTCCTCAATCCGATGCCTTGGCTTAACCCTAGAATCACCATATCTGTCTCTGTCCCACTCACGCTCCCCATAGCTCTCGCGACCACGATCCCTGTCACGCTCGCGGTCTCGGTCTCTACCCCTGCCTCTGTCCCTATCCCTGCCTCTGTCTCTGTCTCGATCCCTATCCCGATCCCGATCTCTGTGCCGGTCTCTGCCGTCGTCCCTGTGCCGATCGCGATTTAGAACCTCCTTCTCTCTGATCTCCTCTTCTATCTCCCGCTCGATGTCCTTAGCGCGTTCGCGGTCATCAGAGATGGCCAGCCCGGAGAAGGCTCCGCCGCCCGTCTTAGCCCCAACGGATTTCTTGGACGGGGGGCCCTGAGACTTGGAAGAGGGGGGGAGGATGTCGTGGATGACGGTGAGGAGGCTGCGGACGAAGTAGTCGGGCATCTCGGCGCCCTGCTCCTTAAGCGCGGCGTCGAACTCGTCCACCGTAAAGCACTTGCGGCCCAGGTGGATGACGTACTCGGCAAGCACCTTGTCGGCGCACCCGACGTTCGACTCGAGCTCCGAGCAGACCTTGGAGACCAGGGAGAGGTACTCCAGCTGCTTCAGGGAGTCGTCCTCCTCGCCCTTCGCCGCCATGGGTGCCGGTGGCAGAGGTGGTGATGGCCTGCGTACTGGAGGAGACCCGGGAGGTGATGGCCTGTGTAGGCGGGCGGTTTTGGGGCGCCGGGGCGGTGCGAGGGGAAGATTTCCAGGGACGGAGAAAGGGCTCAGGGACGGCAGGGTACCGGGGGCGGAGGTCGACCGTGGACAGAAGTGAAGAACGTAGAGAAGCGCGATTTGAGAGGATACCGTGGCGGCGGGGTAAATGGGGGTGTATAATCCACGCGCAAAAGCCAAGCCTAACGAGTTAACTTAAAGTTAAGGGTTTTTTAAATAAATAATTATATTATTTATTTATTTATTTAAATAATCACAAAATAAAAATAATTCTCAAAATAATCACCAAATTGTCACGTAGGCAACATAATGAAACCTATTATATTGTACACAGAGGATACAATACTAACACTTGGTGACTATTTTGAGAATTATTTTTATTTTGTGATTATTTAAATAAATAATATAATATAATATAATTAATTATTTAAAAATACAGTTTGGTAATAAAAAAAGTTAATTTAATTAGATTAGATTAAAAGTGGGTCAGATGTGAGTTAACTCACAATTTTTCAACTCACCTCTAGAGGTAGATTGGAGTTAATCTATTGAGTTAACTACTTTTTTGTCCTTACGATACATAATATTAATTACTACTTTCTCTTTTCATTAATTACTACTTTTTCTTTTCAAGTCACTTTTTGATATGAAAGTGGGTTAACTCACTTTAACTTGCCAAAGCAATGGGTTAACTCACTGTAGTTAAACTGGGTTAACACACAAGAAAACAAACTAAAAAGTGAGTTAACTCTGTATACAACTTTAATCATGGATTGGAGTTATCTCTAACCCCAACCCATTACCAAATAGAAGTAAGTGCCCGGAATCAACTTTCCATTTACACTTAAAAATCTGAAATAATAGGGCAAAATAGATTATAATATAGTTTGTTAATAATAGGGGGGTGGGGGGTGTTGCCCAGCTAGCTAGCCCAGAGGGGGGGGGGTGAATGGGTTATTAAAACTTCGATCTCTGATTAAAACCTGTTTACTGAAAGGATTGCACAACTTAATAACAAGGTTAGAGTTAGAGCAAACAAGACAACAATCACACAAAAACACATCCACAAGACACAAGGATTTTATCCTGGTTCGGAACTCCTCTCCACAGGAGACCTACGTCCAGTCCCTGAGCAATACCTCAGGATTTTACTACCAAGGGTACAATCCCCCTTAAGGATCCTTACACCCAGCCTCAACTGGTCTTCCTTCAGCCTGAAGGAACAACAACCACCCTGGATACCACCAGGTCTTCCTTCGTCCAGAAGGGAACAACAACCACCCTGGATACCACCAGGTCTTCCTTCGTCCGAAGGGAACACAACCTAATAAGAAAAAGGGTGTGAAAACAGGCTTCAGACTCTAGCTTGACCAGCTACACACTGAAGCTCCTAAGCCCCCGAGAGAGAAAGAGATTTAACAAGGTTTTTCTCTCCAAGGACCACACAGGCTCTTACAATGAGAAGATTCCTTTTGAGCACAGAGAGCTAAGAGCTTAGAACAAGGTTTTGAGTGGAGGCTTCGCTCTTCTTCTAAAAATCAAGCGTTGTTGCACAACACTGTCTTTTCCGTCTTGAGTCTTCTATTTAAACTGCTGATTCAAATTCGAACGTTGAAGTGTCCGTTGTCTCTTATCCTTGTGTACGTTAGACTGGTCACTGAGGAAGCTTCTGATCGTCAGTCTTTTATCCTTGTGTACACGCCAAAGAGATGTCATAGAACTTTGTATCTTGTGTCCAATGTTGTCCAGATGAGTCTTGTCAGATATCTGTAAGCATATCATCAATAAATAGAAGACAGCTAGGACTGCTGTCTATTGTTAGTTGAGATGGAACAGATATTGCAGTATATAGCAAAGCTCCTTTCTGTCTAAAAAAGTACGTAGACAGAGTAGCATAGAAATGAAAGATATTGTCTGCATGCATGGGAGATACGATCGGAGAGCATTTAATGCATAGCAGTCAACGGACAAGATATGACTTTGACTTTTCAACGCTATTAAAAGGCATTATACTGATGCATCAAGAAATTCGATAAAAAGAATCTTGCTGACTTATGAAATCGTTATGAATTATAGCAAGTTGTTATGAACTGTAAGGAAATCGATGTGATAACTTATGAAGTCGTTACAACAAGCAGGTCGTTGTGAGTTCTGAAGAAATCGTTACACGAAATCGTTATGACTATCGAGTTGTAAGGAAATCGTTACACAAAATTGTTATGACTGTCAAGTTGTAAAGAAATCGTTATACGAAATCGTTATAACTATCGAGTTGTAAGGAAATCGTTACACGAAATCGTTATGACTGTCAAGTTGTAAGAAATCGTTATACGAAATCGTTATGACTGTCAAGTTGTAAAGAAATCGTTATACGAAATCGTTATACAAATCGTTATGACTGTCAAGTTGTAAAGAATCGTATACGAAATCGTTATGACTGTCAAGTTGTAAAGAAATCGTTATACGAAATCGTTATGACTGTCAAGTTGTAAAGAAATCGTTATACGAAATCGTTATACAAAGCAAGGCGTTATGATCAGTGAAGAAATCGTTATGAACTCTAAAGAAATGTTATGAAGTCTAAAGAATCGTATGAGGTCTAAAGAAATCGTTATGACTATAGAGTCGTTGCGAGTTCTAAAGAATCGTACGAGGTCTAAAGAAATCGTTACGGCTAGAGAGTCGTTGCGAGTTCTAAAGAAATCGTTACGAGGTCTAAAGAAATCGTTACGGCTAGAGAGTCGTTGCGAGTTCTAAAGAAATCGTTACGAGGTCTAAAGAAATCGTTACGGCTAGAGAGTCGTTGCGAGTTCTAAAGAAATCGTTACGAGGTCTAAAGAAATCGTTACGGCTAGAGAGTCGTTGCGAGTTCTAAAGAAATCGTTACGAGGTCTAAAGAAATCGTTACGGCTAGAGAGTCGTTGCGAGTTCTAAAGAAATCGTTACGAGGTCTAAAGAAATCGTTACGGCTAGAGAGTCGTTGTGAGTTCTAAAGAAATCGTTACGGTATCGATTTGTTTTGAGTTTTCCGGTCAAAGAGGAAATCGTTCTGCTTATCAAAGAAGTCGATACAAAGACTTGGATAGAAGTGATGAGACTTACCAGATTGTCTTGAACTTTCATTTTTCTTTTATTTCCTGTACTTAATGCTCAAGTAATCCATTAGTGTTATTTTGTTAATCATCAAAATTAATATATAAATAAATGGAAATTTTATTATGGGGACAGTTTGGTCATCAATCTCCCCCTTTTGATGATGACAAAATATACTAAACATCATACAAAAAATGAAATGTTTTTCAGATTTACGTTAGTTGTCTCCCCCATTTTGTCATTAAGCAAAAAGATAAGCGGTGAGACAAAGAAGAGAGAAAGATTTATATTAGGATGGAGAAAGATAATACAGAGGAGATAACAAGGAGGCATGCTGTGAGACAACAGCCCATGCCTTGATCTCAAGATCCTCAAAAATTTGCAGAAAAACGCCAGAGGCAACTGAGAAGGAGGGTCCCATGGAAGGGATGTTCCTCTGAATGTAGAGTTGCCTTTGCTGCTCTAAGAATTCTCCATACTGAGTTTTGTCCAAAATGAATCTGAAGTAAGTACTCTTACCAAAACTGGCCCTATGGAGAAATCTGTCCAAGGAAATTGGATAGTGAATTTGTTGATTTAACAAATCCTGCTTTAAGGCATAGAAAGCAGAATATCTAGATGCCCATACAGCATAGATCTCTGGTATGGGTGCGATGGAGTTTAGATCCATAAAAGCTTCTGCAGAAAGAGCAGGCTTCCTCTGACTAACAAGATCTTGATTGATGGCTTCCAATTGCTGATAAGAGGCCTGATAGAGAAGCGTCCATTCTGATGAGGTGAGTCTTTCACACTCAGAAATGAGTGGAGCTAAGGTCTGAGAAGACATGCGGCCAGAGTGATATTCTCTGAAGATGAACCGCAAAAAGGAAGGAGATCTGCCCTGCTTGGCTGACATCCTGCCCATCTGTCTTGCAAACATATCTAGAGCATGAGACCCAGCATCTGAATCAAACACTAAAGAGTGCAGCTTCGGCAGAAGAACTGGAAAATCAACCTTGAAAGAGACAAAGTCTACTTTAAGAGGAAGGTTGAGAGGGGTTTCTGATTTCAGCACAGTAATCTGCGAATGGAACTGGCAAAACTGAACTTCTGGAATTTTGTTCAAGTAACAGAAGTCACTGTACAGCTGAAAGGCTCTGGCAATGCGAATTTCCTTCAAAATGAAGGATCCCCAAGAGTTCTTGTGCTGGATGATAAACCACTCAGAGAAGGTGAGTGGGTGAGCTCTGAGAGTGAGGGATTCGGCCCTTGCAGTCAGGTATTTTGCATACTGAGCCTTATTTCCTTTGATAGCTGCCCACTGATCTTCAGTCTTGAACTCAGTGCCCTCAAGGATTTTGGATTTGAAAGCTTGAGATATCTGAGTAAAAGGAAGAACAATGTCCAGGTGTTCGGATAGGTTGAGAAAAGGAATACCATAAATGGTAGAAAGAATGCATTTCTGGAGGTATTCTTTGTAGATAGGTCTTCTCTTAGGATCAAGGGTAAGAGAGTACCATAAAGGAGGGTATAGAGGAACAGAAGGAGTGCTTAGAGATGAGGAGGTTTTTCTCTTTTTCAAGGCAGGACTGGGAGGGTCAGTCCTGTGAATGTGAGAGGCTGTGGAAAGAATGGTGAGGAGGGTGTTCCTTTCAAAATTGTCTGGAACATTGGTGTCAAAGACACCAAGAGGCAGAGGTTTATCTGGAGGAAAGATAACAGAATTAGGAGGAGTAGGAGGATAGAAAAATGTTTAGGATTAAAGGAAGAGGTTGGTTGAAGAGGAGATGTTTGAATTTTAATAGGTGAAGGTTAGGAGTTAATGAGGATGGAGCTGAGATGTGAGCTGGAGTAGGAGAGAAGGAGGGTTGAGATGAAGTAGAGGATGAGGAAGGTTGGGTGCGAGGCATGGGATGTTTTATGGTTGGTGGAGCAGGAGGTGCAGTAGAAGGAGATGAAGGTGTGGAGAGGGTTGGAGTGGCAAGAGATGAAGTATCAGGGGCCTTGGAGACTGACACTGGCTCTTTCCCTTTGGCCTGACTCTCTCTGACTGCTGGAGAGGGTCCTGAAGACCCTGAGGCTGCCACTGGTCCGGGTAACCTCACGACTGATGGCCCTGATGGCCCTGACCCTTGAACTGGTGGCCCTGTTGGCCGAGAGACTTCTGCTGGAGGCCCTGGTGGCCTAGGAACTTCAGCTGGACTGCTCTGAGTGGGTGCAGGAGGGACACCACTAGACCTTGAAAGATTAGCCAGCAAATTCTTCATATCAGACATCTCTTTATTGAAATACCTCATTGCATTTCTTATTGAAGATACGTCTGAGGAAGTTGAAGCTTGATTAGAAACAATGCCTTGTATGCTAGACTGGACTGATGCCAAGATCACTCCTTGGGCCTTTAACATAGCCATAACAGCTTCAAGTTCACTTTTCTAGGGCCCTTCCTTGACCTTCTGTGAACAATTCTCTTCTGCTTACCTTGATGAGTGACAGGCTCCTCAAGATTTATAGTTGTACTTGGGCCTTCACTAACATCAACCATGGCTGGAGCTGGAATTTCCTGAGTAGGTGCAGCTTTCTCAGGAAAAGCTTCATTCTCTGGCTTTTCAATCTCAGCTTGCTCCCCCTGAATGGGAGCAGGGACTTCAATACTTTCTTGCTCCCCCTGAGCAGGAGCTTCTTCCATGACCACATCTTGTTGAGTACCTGCTTGTACCTCAACATCTGCAACCGATTCAGACTGAACTTCAGTATGGCCTGCTGCCATAACTTCTTCATCAGGTCCACCTGCCTTAGAAGAGACTGAGATGGAGGGAATGGAATCCAATACCTCTCTTAAAATAGAGGCGACTAAGGTGGTGGGCAAGGAATCTGCCACACCAGCTGCACCCTCTTCCAATTGAGCTTCGGATTGGCATCCCACAGCTGACTCTACTGGTTCTTGCTCTGCTTGATTGCTGTGCTTGCTTGCTCTGCTGGATCTGCAATGATTGCCTCTCCCTCAGCCACAGAAGTCTTTGACCACATTCCATCTACCACTGAGAATCCACTTTTCTTCAGATTTCTGGACCTTATAGACTGGCCCATCTTTTCAGCTACTGCACCTGACAAATCTACTCCAAAGTGCTTGAAAATCTTGGTCAGTAGATGAGCATACGGAAGGGAAACATTCAACTTGCTCTTTGTTTCCCATAACTGAGCATGTGCAAACATCATTCGCTCAATCATCACTGCGGCCAGGTTTATCTCTTTGTTCTGGATTGCCCAGAACATTATGTCCGAATCTGCCCTAGTGCATGAAGAAAAGGTAGCACTACGAGGTACTAAGATTTGGCAGACTATAAAGTGAAGCAATCTATTGAATGCGGACATCTGATTAATATCAAGCTTCCCATCCTTTAACTTAAATCCTGGACCGATAATCCCGAGACCTTTGACTTCATCATTCACAGAGTGAATGCCACTAAATCCAGAGGTCTTCACTCCAAACAAATCACGCAAAAGCTCATGGGTTATTCTGATTTGGATGCCCTTGACAGAGGAAACAAGGGACCCATCTGCTTCTGACTTCAGACAAATGTAGAAGGCTTTTACCAAGTCCGGGTAGCTTACCTCACTGAAGGTGACCACATCCATCCACTGCAATCTTCTTAGAGTATCAACTAGCCTGGCCATGCCATTCTTCTCAAGATTCTGAACATCCACTGCCTTATTTCCGCAAATCTTCGTCTTCACAAACGTAAATCTTTCTTGCTCCCTTGGGGATAAATACTCAGCACTGTAGCCCCCAACACTTCCGGAGATCAACGGAGCGGCCATGGGTGCAGAGAAGAAAAGATTCTGGAAGGGAGGATGATGGAAGGGACGGAAGTTCTCGAAGGAATTCTTCGCGGGAAGAGAAGAAGGCTTCGAAAGTTGCAGAGAGTCGATCCCAAAATCGTTAGGGCATCGGCTTTGGGTGAACAGATAGAGGATAAAAAGGGTAAAGGTGAAGACGAGTCGATCTCAAAGCGATTTGGATAAAATAATATTACTTTATTGAACGGAGGAGCGCCAAAGGCGGTAAAGATAGAAAGCGACAAAAAGATTTGACAAGTCAAACAACTTTCCACACAGAAGCGGTCAAAGCATATAGATAACTGAGTTTTGCTTAACTTTAACGGAGAGAGAACTTTCATTTAATCTGAAAAATTTATATGTCAATAAAATCACAGAAATTCTTTCACAAATTGCACATCCCTAGTTCCCTTCTAAGAGATGTAAATCTCTCTTCAGGTAGGGCTTTTGTGAAGATATCTGCCAATTGACCATTTGTATCTATAAACGAAATTTCTAAATTACCACTAGCTACATGGTCTCGAATAAAATGATATCTTACCTCAATGTGCTTCGTCCTTGAGTGTTGAACTGGATTTTTGGTGAGGTTGATGGCACTTGTATTATCACACAATAGAGGAATTGATTTGATGTGAATGCCGAAATCTTCAAGTTGTTGCTTTATCCAAAGAAGTTGTGTACAGCAACTTCCAGCAGCAACATATTCCGCCTCAGCTGTTGATAGAGCTACTGAATTTTGTTTCTTGGATGTCCATGATATTAGGCATCCTGCAAGAAACTGACAACATCCACTGGTGCTCTTTCTATCTACTTTGCAACCAGCATAATCAGCATCTGAATATCCTATTAGATTTATCTCACAAGATCTAGGATACCAGAGACCTAAGTCATGAGTTCTAGCTAAATATCTAAATATTCTTTTTACAGAAATTAAGTGAGACTCTCTAGGGTCTGCCTGATATCTAGCACACATGCATACACTGAACAAAATGTCTGGTCTACTGGCAGTTAAGTAAAGTAATGATCCTATCATACCTCGATAATTCTTTTGATCTACCCTTTTACCTTTTTGATCACTGTCCATTCTGGTTGATGTGCTCATTGGAGTTGATAATGGCTTTGCATCTTCAAATCCAAATTTCTTCAACAGCTCTTTGGTGTACTTTGCTTGACAGATATGAGTGCCATCCTTCCCTTGCTTGATTTGCAATCCAAGGAAGTAGCTTAACTCCCCCATCAAGCTCATTTCGAATTCTCCCTGCATAAGCTTTTCAAAGTACTTGCAAAGAGATTCATCAGTAGATCCAAAAATAATATCATCTACATAGATTTGTACAAGAAGTATATGTTTAACCTTAGATTTTATAAATAATGTACTATCTACTTTAC
Source organism: Colocasia esculenta (assembly GCA_014218235.1). Lineage (NCBI taxonomy): Eukaryota > Viridiplantae > Streptophyta > Magnoliopsida > Alismatales > Araceae > Colocasia > Colocasia esculenta. The sequence goes on from CM024754.1 coordinate 60,679,320, forward strand.
CTCTAGTGAAACCATGATTTAATAAGAAAGTACTGAGCCTTTCATACCAGGCTCTAGGAGCTTGCTTTAAACCATATAAAGCCTTATGTAGTTTAAATACATGATTTGGAAATTCAGTGTCGTCAAAACCTGGAGGTTGTTCAACATAAACTTCCTCCTTGATGAAACCATTTAAAAAGGCTGATTTGACATCCATTTGAAAAAGTTTTAAATCAAGTGCAGATGCATAAGCAAGTAAAATCCTAATGGCCTCAAGTCTAGCTACAGGTGCATAAGTTTCATCGAAATCTATGCCTTCCTCTTGGGAGTAGCCTTGAGCCACCAATCTGGCTTTGTTCCTTAAGATTATTCCAGACTCATCCAGTTTATTTCTGAACACCCACTTGGTGCCAATAACTGAATGATTGGATGGTCTAGGAACAAGTGACCATACTTGGTTTCTCTTGAACTGATTTAGTTCATCTTGCATGGCTAATATCCAAGATTCATCAGATAAAGCTTCATTGACTGTCTTAGGCTCTACTTGAGAAACAAATGCTAAATAGTCGCATGGAATTACATTACCTCTAGTTCTTACCCCTACAGATGGATCACCAATGATGTTTTCAGGAGGGTGATCTTTCTGATATCTCCATTCCTTTGGAAGATCTTCATGTTGGATTTCTGTTTGCTGCAGTTCTTCCAGAGTTGGATCCTCTTTGTCCTTAATTGAAGTATTCTTTAATTTTTCGGACAAGTCATCTGCATCATCAATGTCACTAATTTCTTCCTTTTTCAAGGAAGGGTTAGATTCATCAAAAATAACATGTACTGATTGTTCAATCAATAAGGAACGTTTATTGAAAACTCTATAACCTTTGGGTTTAGAAGAGTACCCCATGAAGATGCCTTCATCTGATTTGGCATCCAACTTACCAATGTCCCTTTTTCCATTGTTATGGATGAAGCAAGGACATCCAAATATTCTGAAATGGCTAATCTTTGGCTTCTTTTCTTTGTAGAGTTCATAAGACGTCTTTTTCAGAATTGGCCTGATCATCACTCTATTTATGATATAACATGCAGTGTTGATAGCTTCGGCCCAGAAATATCTTGGCAGATCATATTCTGACAACATGGTTCTTGCCATATCCAAAAGAGTTCTGTTTTTCCTCTCAGCAATTCCATTCTGTTGAGGTGTCCTTGGAGCTGAGAAGTTGTGCTCAATTCCTTGATCATCACAGAACTTCGTAAACTTTTCATTCTGAAACTCACCACCATGATCTGATCGAATAGAGACAATTGAGAATTTCTGATCTTTCTGAACTTTCTTACTGAAGCTGACAAAATTTTCAAATGTGTCATCTTTGTGCTCTAAAAAGGATACCCAAGTGAATCTTGAATAATCATCAACTATTACAAATCCAAAATTCTTTCCTCCCAAACTGGTAGTTCTCATTGGCCCAAATAAATCCATGTGAAGTAGTTCTAAGGGCTTTGAGGAGGTTACTACAGTCTTTGATTTGAAGGAGCTCTTGGTGTGCTTTCCTCTTGCACAAGGTCTGCAAATGCTATCCAATCTGAAATTTACCTTTGGCAGTCCTTCAACTAGTTTTCTCTTTCTGAGCTTGTTCAACCCATCCAAGCTGCAGTGGCCCAATCTTCTGTGCCACAACTCAGTTGATTGATCTTTACTAGCTGCCAAACACACATCTTGATCCTTGAGTTTCTCGAGATATAGAACATACAAATTTCTTTCTCTGTAGGCTTCAAATATGACTGCACCATCCTTTAAGATACTGCATTTTGATTCTTGAAACTGAATTTGATGGCCTTTGTCACACAACTGGCTGATGCTGATGAGATTGTGCTTTAACCCTTTGACCAGCATTACATCTTCTATAACTGATTTTCCTTTGATGTTCACAGACCCGCTTCCTATCACAGTCCCTTTTCCATTATCTCCATAGGTGACTGTACCTTCTTCAGCTTGGAGATCAACAAATATCTTCTTGTTGCCTGACATATGCCTTGAGCACCCACTATCCAAATACCATTTGGATGCTCGAGGGTTAACCTGAAATGAGAACATCAAGCTTTAGGTACCCAAATTCTTTTGGGTCCTGATTGGTTAGTATCATCAACTTTACCTTTTAATATCCATTTTTTATGTCTTGTTGGGCATGTAATTTTAATATGTCCTAACTTGTTGCAGTGACTGCAGCAGGATAACTTAGTCACTTTTTCTATATATTTGAAATCAGCTTTGTATGCTATATCTTGTTCGGGTACAAATTTTGGTGTTGGATATGTTTTAGGGTATATTATGGTTTCTTCATTGTCTGGGGGTGTATATCCTAATCCATTTTTCTTTTTACCCGATCTCCTAGCACCTTTTAATATTAAAGAGTTTTTACCGTTGGTGAATTTCTCTAGTGTACTTGATAGATTATCATTTTCTTTATTTAGTCTTTCTATTTCTATTTTAAATTCACCTAAGTCTTCTTGTTTTTCTAGAAGATTTATTTTCTTATTTTTCTCTTTAAATCTTCACATAATAATTCATTTCTTCTTTTATGTTCAGTAATTTGTTTTTCAAGTTCTTCATTTTCTGTTCTTAGGTCTGAATTTGTATTTTCTAGACAGATTATATTTTTCTTACTAGTTTTAAGTAATTTGCATACTTCTTTGTATTTTTCATAAAGTTCATTAAAAGCATTTTCCAAATTGTCAGAATCTGAATCATTGCATGAATCAAAAGAAGAGTCAGAAGTTACTTTGTCCTCGGTGTTGGCCATTAGAGCCAAGTTGGCTTCTTCACCTTCACTGCTCGAGCTTGACTCACTGTCTGAGTCACTGCTGTTTTCCCAAGCAGCTGCCATTGCTTTCTTTTTGTACTTCTTAAATCTTCTGAAGTTGTCCTTCTTCTTGTGATCACTCTTTTTGATCATGGGACAATCTGCCTTGATGTGTCCAGGCTTTTTGCATTCATAACAGATCACTTCTCCTTTCTTTTGATCCTTTACTTCTGGTTTTCTGAAGTCTTTGTTTTTCTTAAAAAATTTTCTTCCTGACTGATACTTCTTTTTCTTTGCTAGAATCCTTTGAAGCCTTCGAGACAGCATCGCTTCTTCATCATCACTGTCTTTACTACTCTCACTATTATCCAAAGATTCTTCCGAATTATCTTCACTTGCTTTGAGAGCATTTGATTGTTTCCTTCTGCTGGAGGATTCTCCTAATCTCTCCATGTTTATCTCGTGAGCCATGAGAGATCCTATTAGCTTTTCCAATGACATTAATTTTAAATCATTGGCTTCTTCAATGGCTGTTACCTTCGGAGTCCAAGAAGATGGTAAAGATCTGAGGACTTTTCTAACCATATCTGGTGCATTATAGACCTTTCCCAAACCGGCTAATCCATTTGTGATGTCAGTGAATCTGCTGAACATTTGAGTTATTGATTCACCTGTCTGCATCTGAAATCTTTCATATTGAGCTACTAGAATATCAATTCTTGTCTCCTTTACCTTGTCTGTCCCTTCATAGGTAATTTTGAGCTTTTCCCACATCTCCATTGCGGACTTGCAGGCTGAGACTCTATTGAACTCTTTCTTGCTTAGGGCACAGCATAATATGCTCTTGGCTTTGCAGTTTAAGGATATTCTTTTCCTATCATCATCTGTCCACTGAGCCTTAGCGTTTGTGACCAAAAGATCACCTTCTTCTACAATGGACCAGATTGTGTAATCATGACCTTGTAGAAAATATTCCATTCTAGTCTTCCAGTATGTGTAATCTTCTCCATCGAACAAGGGAGGCCTGTTGACTGACTGACCTTCGAAGTTACTTTGGGCTGCCATTGATCTTTGCTCTTCAGATCGTTGGATCTTCTTCTTTGTCGAAGAGACGAGCTCTGATACCACTTGTTGCCCAGCTAGCTAGCCCAGAGGGGGGGGTGAATGGGTTATTAAAACTTCGATCTCTGATTAAAACCTGTTTACTGAAAGGATTGCACAACTTAATAACAAGGTTAGAGTTAGAGCAAACAAGACAACAATCACACAAAACACATCCACAAGACACAAGGATTTTATCCTGGTTCGGAACTCCTCTCCACAGGAGACCTACGTCCAGTCCCTGAGCAATACCTCAGGATTTTACTACCAAGGGTACAATCCCCCTTAAGGATCCTTACACCCAGCCTCAACTGGTCTTCCTTCAGCCTGAAGGGAACAACAACCACCCTGGATACCACCAGGTCTTCCTTCGTCCAGAAGGGAACAACAACCACCCTGGATACCACCAGGTCTTCCTTCGTCCAGAAGGGAACACAACCTAATAAGAAAAAGGGTGTGAAAACAGGCTTCAGACTCTAGCTTGACCAGCTACACACTGAAGCTCCTAAGCCCCCGAGAGAGAAAGAGATTTAACAAGGTTTTTCTCTCCAAGGACCACACAGGCTCTTACAAATGAGAAGATTCCTTTTGAGCACAGAGAGCTAAGAGCTTAGAACAAGGTTTTGAGTGGAGGCTTCGCTCTTCTTCTAAAATCAAGCGTTGTTGCACACACACTGTCTTTTCCGTCTTGAGTCTTCTATTTAAACTGCTGATTCAAATTCGAACGTTGAAGTGTCCGTTGTCTCTTATCCTTGTGTACGTTAGACTGGTCACTGAGGAAGCTTCTGATCGTCAGTCTTTTATCCTTGTGTACACGCCAAAGAGATGTCATAGAACTTTGTATCTTGTGTCCAATGTTGTCCAGATGAGTCTTGTCAGATATCTGTAAGCATATCATCAATAAATAGAAGACAGCTAAGACTGCTGTCTATTGTTAGTTGAGATGGAACAGATATTGCAGTATATAGCAAAGCTCCTTTCTGTCTAAAAAAGTACGTAGACAGAGTAGCATAGAAATGGAAGATATTGTCTGCATGCATGGGAGATACGATCAGAGAGCATTTAATGCATAGCAGTCAACGGACAAGATATGACTTTGACTTTTCAACGCTATTAAAAGGCATTATACTGATGCATCAAGAAATTCGATAAAAAGAATCTTGCTGACTTATGAAATCGTTATGAATTATAGCAAGTTGTTATGAACTGTAAGGAAATCGATGTGATAACTTATGAAGTCGTTACAACAAGCAGGTCGTTGTGAGTTCTGAAGAAATCGTTACAAGAAATCGTTATGACTATCGAGTTGTAAGGAAATCGTTACACGAAATCGTTATGACTGTCAAGTTGTAAGGAAATCGTTATACGAAATCGTTATGACTATCGAGTTGTAAGGAAATCGTTACACGAAATCGTTATGACTGTCAAGTTGTAAAGAAATCGTTATACGAAATCGTTATGACTGTCAAGTTGTAAAGAAATCGTTATACGAAATCGTTATAGAAATCGTTATAAAGAAATCGTTATGACTGTCAAGTTGTAAAGAAATCGTTATACGAAATCGTTATGACTGTCAAGTTGTAAAGAAATCGTTATACGAAATCGTTATGACTGTCAAGTTGTAAAGAATCGTTTACGAAATCGTTATACAAAGCAAGGCGTTATAGAATCGTTATACAAAGAAATGCGTTTTAGGACTGAAGAAATCGTTATGAACTCTAAAGAAATTGTTGCGAGTCTAAAGATCGTTACGAGGTCTAAAGAATCGTTACGACTAGAGAGTCGTTGCGAGTTCTAAAGAAATCGTTACGAGGTCTAAGAAATCGTTACGGTAGAGAGTCGTTGCGAGTTCTAAAGAAATCGTTACGAGGTCTAAGAATCGTTACGGCTAGAGAGTCGTTGCGAGTTCTAAAGAAATCGTTACAGGTCTAAAAAATCGTTACGCTAGAGAGTCGTTTGCGATTTCTAAGAAATCGTTACGAGGTCTAAAGAAATCGTTACGTCTAGGAGTCGTTGCGAGTTCTAAAGAATCGTTACTAGGTCTAAAGAAATCGTTACGGCTAGAGGTCGTTGTGAGTTTCTAAAGAAATCGTTACGAGGTCTAAAGAATCTTACGGCTAAGAGTCGTTTTTAGTTCTAAAGAAATCGTTACGGTATTGATTGTTTTGAGTTTTCCGGTCAAAGAGGAAATCGTCTGCTTATCAAAGAAGTCGATACAAAGACTTGGATAGAAGTGATGAGACTTACCAGATTGTCTTGAACTTTCATTTTTCTTTTATTTCCTGTACTTAATGCTCAAGTAATCCATAGTGTATTTTGTTAATCATCAAATTAATATTAAATAAATGGAAATATTATTATGGGGACAGTTGGTCATCAGGGGCGCGCTGCGAGAGTGGGGGAGGAGGGGGTGGCTCTGTTGGGGTTTGGGAGCCTCATGGGAGAGGAGAGGAGGGCCGTGCAGGTCCGGTGGGTGGAGGAGGCGTGCCACGTCGGGGGGATTTGTGGTCTGGGGGGGGGGGTCAGTGGGAGTGGAGGGAGCGGTGCATGCGGGAGGAGGGCGTGGCATGGGGGGGAGGAGGGGGGCGATCCGGTGGGGTGGGGGGGGGGCCTAAGTGGGAGAGGAGGAGGGAGTCGTACTTTTGTTTTTTTTTTTTAAAGTTACTTCATATTTATTTATTTTTTATTTTGAAGAGATTTACATAAGATAAAAAAAATTCTAAAATAAAAATTTATTTACCAAATGTGTCTACTCGTATGTCTTTCTTCTTTTTAAATTTAAGAGAAAATTTTGATTAAAAAATATAACCAAACACATAAATGAGCACAAAATACTCAATAAAATTTATCCTCTTATACAAAGGCAAATTAAAAAATTATTGAAAGAATTAATCACGACTGAGAAGGAGACAATTATTTTAGTTATGAATAAACAATTAGAAATAAACTCTTTAGGACTAAAAATTCAAATGAACAAGAATAGATAATTGTGTAACAAGCATGTACAGTATGAACAAAACGATATTCTAGCCATCAAGTAGTTCCAAGAGTTCATTTCATATAACAATCAGATAGTCAAATAGAATTGTCATTCGAGCAATTAGATCTAACATATAATAGTGTCATGTCTAAACATCTGATCATTCACTCTCTAATTGACTAATAAGAGTTTTCGGGTGCTCTTCTAAGGACTAAATCAAGACCCCTAGTATAAGACATTAGTCCGAAAGAGATCTAGGTTTCCACATATACTCATTTGACAATTCTTGTATATATATATATAAAATGGTTAAGAATTTCAAAAATAGTTCAGAGTTTCAACAAATAAAGTCAAAGAATAAATTTTGAATAAGTAGAAATTGAATTCATATTAAAAAGGAGATTATGAACAAAGTTCAATTTGAAAGAATAATATTGAAGGTCTTTAAACCACAGGCATGCTCAGAATCGAAGGAATCTAATCAAGAGTAATTAGTGTAAAAGGATAAGTTTATAGGAAGAAGTTTTCAAGGAATAGTACAATATTAAACCTGCAGAGATGGTTCTAGATATACTAAAAATGATAGGGAATAATTAAAGATAACCAGGGAAATGATAGAGTTTAAAAATCAATTATGGAGTCTATTTTGATGGAGTACTGAATCACTTCTTATAAGTAATGGAGTCGATTCTTGGTGAAGGGGTCTAATAGTCAATTATGGTAAGTGAAAGAGGTGATTCTTAAAGTGAAAGTCGATTTTATAAAATATTAAGAGTTCATTTATTGAAAGTCGATTCTTTAAATAATTGGGAGAGTTGATTCTTTAAATAATTAAAGAGTCGGTTCTTTAATAAGTGAGAGAATCGATTCAATGAGAGTTGATTCTTTAATAAGTGAAAGAGTCAATTCTTAATATTAAGTGAGAGGTAGTCGATGTTTATAACTTAAACAATAGGAGTTGATTCTTATAACTTAATTGGAGAGTCGATTCTGATAACTAGTCAGAGAGTCAATTCTTCAATAAATTTGGGAGTTGATTCTTATAAGTTAATTGGAGAGTCGATTCTGATAACTAGTTAGGGAGTTAATTCTAATAACTTAGGTTAGAGAGTTGATTTTGAAAGTCTTTAATATGGGAGTTGATTCATATATCTTAAATAGGGAGTCAATTCTTATGATTCAGAGACTCGATTCTTTCTTCTAAATGGGAATCGAGACTCAATTCTCAAGATCTCTAAGACTCAATTTTCAAGATCTTTAAGACTCGATTATCATACGTTCTAAGACTTGATTCATTAAGGCTAAGATTTCATTTTGGTAAACACTTGAAGGCTTGGTTCTAATGAGCGTTAAGACTTGATTCTTATATTATTCATGGGATTCGATTTTCTCATGAGACTTTATTTTACTAATGAGACTTGATTCTTGATAATAAGACTCGATTCTTATAAGGTGTTAAGACTCAATTTTTAATGAACACTTAAGAATATATTTTTTTAATGCATGGACTCAATTTCTAACAAAGTAACTTTGTTCTAATAAAACTCAATTTCTAGCTTAACAAATGAAACGTGATTCTAATTTATTGATAGTGAGACTTAAGGCTTGTCTAATAATGGAACTCGATTCTAAAAGGACTCTAGATGAAACTAAACTGTCATATATGTGGTGCTATACATTTAAAATCATTCCAATTATATCAACATATCCCAACTTCTTTAAATACGTTTCTTAAACAAGGAATTTTAGTTCAAGGAAGGGATTTAAGCATAAGGTGTGGTGGTAGAGTTCAAGATAAATCTAGTTAAACAAAATATATAGACATAGTTTGAAAGTAAAGATATTTCAAAGAACAATGCATATGAGTAAGGCTTAAAAATCATTAGACAGAAGGATAGTAAGGCTACAATCTTCTAGAGAAAAACCTTAACTTCTTCACTAGTAATTTTAAGATTTTATTTGTGAATGGGGTTAATCATAAGACATGATATTGCAGTCTTAAGGAAAACTCTAAACTTTAGCTTAATGAGAAACACGTGAGCATGGCCTCATGTTTAGAAGAACAATAGAGATAATAATGGAAGCCATGTAAATCAATCTTTCGTGAAATAATATAGGTGGTACAAACTAAAAAGCATGATAATATTATAACTTGGCTGAATTAAAGGTACTTACCTCAACACAGAAAGCTCAAAAACAAAATCCTAGAAAAATCTTCTTCCAAACTTGAGGTAGAACTCCAACCAGACCTCTTCTCCTCCTCACACTGCTTGCATGCAACCTAGCCTGAAGAAGGCAAGATATGGGGTAATTATATATATTCCACTTATAGACTAGCTAAACCGATTCGAGGATGGCTTAGCATTAATTGCAATCCGGTGATTCAACACGAGAAGGTTTATTTTATTATTGGCACAATTTTCTATATATGTATAATCACTCTCAATTTACCATAAGTTAAAATTAGCCAAACTATAACCAAGGGTCACTTATCCGGGTTAGTATTAAGAGTCGATTTTAATAGTTTTTAAGATGTCAAGAGAATCTATTCTCATGTAGCCATGCAAACTCTAGACCCATGCACACAAAATCAAAATTAATCATTAATTCCATACCTTTTACATATCTATCTTGAGTCGGCGGTTCTTAATTAGTCGATTCCTAGGCTTTAAAGATCTAAAGAGTCGATTTTTAATTATCTAAATATTATTTTCTTAGTATTTTTCATTCTTACCTTTACACTTTTAATATTGTGTTTCTATCCTTTTTGTATTTACTTAAATGCCCAAAGATGTTACAATACCATCATGATATTCTTCTTCATATCCTTTAAGAGTGGATGCTACACATAATTAAGTTTCTAATGAATTTTATCCTATTTTGATCTTTTTGGCGGATTCATCAATGCAGGAACAAACATGAGGCCCTTGCCCCTAGGTTGGCAGAGGAGCAAGGAAGAAAAGAAATGCAATCTCCCTCTCAAAGGAAGAAGGCGTCAAGGGAGTATGATGCATTTTGAATGTGATGTCGATAATTGACGCGTTCTTATAAGGTACACTTCCCGATCCTTCCCCTTTTCAATTTCTAGGATAATTAATTTAGTCTTACCATCTCTTGCAATTATCTTGATGGAGATCACGACCTTCATTTATTTATTACTTTCATGATTTATTTGCTGTCAATTCCATGCTTACATCCATTTTCGTAATTAATCACAGTGTCACTTTTAGTATCCATCATATTGTTTTCCTACCTTTCTTATTTTTGTATGCTATTTTTCATGTTTATTAGATGTTAGGGTTTAAATTTTCTATTTATTGTTACAGTTTTTCATGTCTTATGTGGAATGTGTCAGTAGAGGACGACATGTTCAGAATGCGTTAAGGCAATAATGTGTTTATGTAAGTGTTCCTTTTCTTCATATTCTCAATTTCTAGTATTTATTTAGTTGTTTTGCACTTTTTTATCCATGTTTAGGCTTTTCTCATTAAATTACCCTTCATACTGCTATTTTGTACTGCGTCATATTGATTGGCCATCTCTCTTATTATCTTCTGAGAAGTAGAAGGTGCCATCCTTCCCAGGTGTGTCCTAAATGCATCTACCTAGATTGATGCATACTCGTCTTAAGAGAGAACAAGTGTATGTACTATTTATGAGTCTTAAGCTAGGTTGTGCATGCACTCTGAGGCATATAGGGCCATGCATAACACATTCTATTAGTTACTTGTCTTACCTTGGTTAGCATCCCTCTTGGTCATGAATTTCTCATTGTCAAAAACAAGGACCTATGTAAGTCCACGCTGACCATGGCCTTCCACATAGTCATCGAGCTTGTTGTACTGAGCACCCATATAGTTTAGGTCATGCATCTGTAAAATTGTGTGCTAGCCCATTTGAAGTCTAGGCCTTATCCCTTAAGAAACTCACTTCTTGAAGGAATTGTGCTTAATTAATCAATCCACTAAAATGCCAAGCAAAACTTTTGAAAGATAATCATATAATTTCAAGTTGTTTGACTTTGGTAAGACTTTTTCTTTTCTTTTGGTTGTTTAGAGACATAGGACTCCTTGTGATTATAAGTGTTTTATTAGTGTATATTAGGTGTTCTAATTATTTGGGTCTTTTATCTACCATCTTATCACGGGCTCTTACTATCTGTACAATTCCAACCATCATTTTAGATACCATTCTCATATGTCATGTTTAGTATTTGGATAGATTGGGGATAGAGTGGGGTTATCCTCAAAATTTTAAAGATAACCCCAAATTTTGAGGATAACCCACTCTATTCCTTATCTATCCAAATACCAAACATGGTCATAGGGACTCTTCACCCGATGAATTCTTTGAGGCCTTGACCAGCCCTGGGTCACCATCTTCTAAGCCAATGAGGGCCAATTTCTTGCCATTTCACTCCTTCAGTTGATGATCAGGTCATGCAATGGGTGCGCCTGTTCTCTCAAATGAGTCCCATATACGTTCACGAGCTCCTTAAAGCTACAAAAAGCAAAGTTGCCGCCTCTTCTTCACCAAGAGTGGGTCCTTCAAATCCAGCACCTTCTACTATTAACCAAAGCCAACTCTAGTCTGCTCAGGCCTAAATCCACCTAACCACTCTCGAATCAGGCCCAGAACTCCTCATTTGGCCTATTACTCTCAGTGCAGTCTAGATCAATATTCTCTACTTAAATCTCATAAGCAAGCTCTCTCTCACTCTCCAATAATCATATGTTGGCCAAGCTATGGAGACCCGGTAGGAGGGGGTGAATGGGTCCATCTCTTGATCCTCTTCTACTAACCTAATATGGTTGTAGCCCCAATACCCATCCATTAATGAGAGTATTTTGTGGCTGCCATTGCTCTCCACTAGGACATCTATGTGGGGAAGAGGGAAATCATCCTTAAAGCAAGCACGATTGAGATCTCGAAAATCTATACACACTTCCCTACCATCCTTCATCATGATAGGTACAATGTTGGCTACCCATTGTGGGTACAACATGTTGGGATCGAATAAGGTGTATGTGAGTGTAAATTAGTAGATCTGAGTGAATAACAATGGAATTTAAAACAAGTAACTCATACAGATTAACTAGATCAATTAGTGGTGTGTGGATAAAGTGTTGTGTGTGGAAGGAATATCTAGAGGGGGGGGGGGTGAATAGATCTTGACCAATTAAAAATTAAAACCTTGAGATTAGGATCTAATCTGATGAAACAATCTAAACAGTGAACGTCAAACCACACAAGTGCAAACGATATTTTTAAGGTGGTTCGGCTCCAGTGTGGAGACTTACGTCCACCCCTCACTAAACCAGTGAGGCTTCACTATCAACTCAAATGTGTGAGACTCTTACACAACCGCTGATACACAGCTTCTACAAACTGCTGATTCACAGCTTCAACAAACTGCTGATTCACAGCTTCAAGATTATCCCAAATCTTGCAATCCTAACACAAGAAGTATAGGATCAAATCCGTCTACTCCAATTAGAGCAGACAACCAATCATAGTGATATGGTGAAGAAATTGAGAAAATCAAACTAAAGAGAAGTCTAAAGAAGTGCAGAAATAGCAAACGCTCTGTGCTGGAGTCAGATCTGGTCAAATGACTTCTTAAGCTCCAATTGCAACTTCTTCATGCTTGAGTTCATCGAATTCATCTTTTGGTCACATCACAAGGATCAACTGCCTATGAATCTGAGATGTATTCTGATCCTCTGTTACATTTGATCAGCTATATGTCTTCATACGGAAGAAAATATGATTCAACATCCTCTTCTTAGGTTCAGTTAACTGCCCAGAAGTTTTTTTTTTTCTCTCACCTCGAGCTCTCTTTTTCTCTATTCTTCTTGTGCTCTCAAAAATAACTACTATCTTCTGTGCACGATGCCTAACTGCCAAGGACAACGTGCGCTTTGACCAGATTCGCGGAACTTTTTTCGTGGGCCCTCAACTGAATCCCAAAAACTTGGGAGATGCTTTTGCGCCAAAAGAGTATCTAATAGAATCATGTGAAATGTACCCGATGTCCCAATCATTGGGTCTTGGGTCACGTGCCCATAACTTACACGCTGGCAGATACTTTTTCTCTGTAGAACAAGTGTTATAGAGTCGACGCATCCTAAACATAGTGCCGACTCATATCCATATGACTTAACTTGGATCAATGAAAAATCTTCAATAGAGTCGACTCTATGCCCTCCAGAGTCGACCTCATCCAAGTAACTGTGATTAAGATTGTCTATTAGTGAAGTAGAGTTGACCTTGCAGCAACATAGTGTCAACCTCATTTGATGATAGAGTTGACCTGAACTTCCTAGAAGATGAGCTAAAAAGAACTTACTTGAACATCTTGTCTTGAGCTCAAGGGTCTGGGCACAGAGGAGAGGCGATGGAGCTCTTCGTGGGCCGTCCTCGCTGCTTTTGGACCGCCATAGGGGATGGAGTTGGCTTGGAGGGAAGAGAAAGATCTCTTCATGGCTTGGAGAGAGAGAAAACCAAGAGAGAAGAAGAGAGAGAAGGTGGGCTGCGAATTTGGAGCTCTGCACCCCTATTTATAGAACCTTGGGAGGGGTTAATGTCACGCCTCGACGCGGAATATCGGAACGTGAGGCAGTTGCAAGTAAGCGAGTATAGAGCGTATAATAGACATCAAACCATTGGATAAAGAATAATGCTAAATCAAATGTATTTCATTGATAATTTTCAATGTCTATTACAACCACTAATATCAGAGTCATTCTATAGGGCCCACTTGACATCATTACATTGAATGAAAGTAAAGACTAGCTAAGACTTTAACATAGTACTAATGTGCCAGGGTACTCTTGATTCACTCTTGGTCGTTCCCATCCTCATAAGTGTAGGTATCTTCTTCGGTTTCACCTGAGAACATATGTCAAATAACGCAGGGTGAGCGATAATGCCCAGTAGGACTTAAATCTCATGATTATGTATGCTTTAAATGATTAATGTATTAAAGAGCAGAGTATCTAGTGATAGAGAGCAAGAGTCAAGTATTGTCAAGTAAGTGATAGCACGATAACATGATTCATATAGCACGAGTATCAAGTATAGCACAAAGAGCAGGATGGCCATAGCACAGATAGCACAATATAATTCATGATAGCACAACGAGTCGAGTATAGCATAGCACTTGATTGTCATTTAGATAGTCGAGATAGATAGCACTTGAGTGTAATGCCAAACACTCTGGTCAATTAACTCCCACGGGCACTAGCACTTTCGGGCGCACCTCCCAGGACCAGACCGGGTCCTTTATGTAACGACCCCGAGAACCCGACCCTCGGCCCAAGCCGAGGACCCGTTTTTTGCGGTCGCCGCCCACGGATCCGAAGACCCGGAAGGGCTATAACACAAGTCTAACAGAATATGTAAGGGAAATAAACGTCAACTACTAACTGTAGCGTATCGCTCTAGGTACAGTCCCAACACACGCACACTAGTACAAGTAAAAAGGGGAAGGATAGAGCCCTTAGGGGCATACCCCGAGGGTGACGTACAACTGAAGGGGGAGAACACTGCTAGCTGTGGGGACGACGACTACTGCCCCGCCTCCTCCACCCGACGTGTGCCTTGCCGCTGCTGAGAAGTCTCACCTAGAAAAGAAAGGGGTGAGCTTCACAACAGAAGCTCAGTAGGGACTACCAATCTCCTACTGGCTCTAACAGGCAGAAGAATATATATAAACAATTAAATAACAGCAGATATATATTCTACTCTACAAGGGGAAGTGTGGAAGCAAAGCTACTAACTAGCAACGGTACGGAAGGACACCACGGTCGAAAAACTCCGTAGAACTGCACGTCGTGACCACCACACGGCTGGCAACAAAGACAGAGCGAACCCTGCTTGGACAAGAGACACTAGCCACAGAAAATGCTACCACTAGTCAACTGGTCAGGTGCTTCCACTAACATCTTATCCTCGACCCAGGTCCAAGCCTCCACGTCTCGTCAGAGTGGGGCAGAAACACGAGTAACACAACAGTAATCGCCGTAGTCTGGCCGGACTACAGTCCCACGCCTGGCCTCTCTAAGTGGTTCCGGGGCCACAAAGAGCGAGGCAATGAGAAAATGACTGACTGGCCTGTGCCGAGAAGAACTCCAAACGACCTCGGTGTCCCAGACCAACCAAGAGAGCTCTGCAAATGACTCAACGCCGCTGTCCTAACCACCGTTTTCCCCTCCGCTCCAGAGTCTGCGACTCAAGCACGCCCGCCGCCCGGAGTACTCCCTCAACAGGCGCGCGGGGACGGGGGTCCCAAGCAACGGTAACAACCTCTCTCACGGGACAAGCCCTCAAGTGCTGAGCACCGGGCGAATGATTAGTGTAGGACCGTACTAGGAACTAGCAATGGTGCCACGGGTACCGAAAAGGACCAGAAACAGAAAAGACTCCATGAGAAATGAAACTTCGTAAGGCCTACCTATCTCTGCTATTGTTGCGACGCATCAGGCCGTCGCGACACAGTTGCGACTCCTAAGAGGGCCGTGACCATGTCACGACGCCGTCGGCCGTCGCGATGCTGTCGCGACGGCCATGCCCGCTGCGACAGCCGAAGCTATCACAGTCGGCGCATGCGTCGCGACACCATCACGACCCATAGGCCGGTCGCGTTCTCAACCGAGGGGTGTCCCGGTACAGTCCTCTCAAGGACCACCCTAAAACCGATGCAAACATACCACAAGGGGGAGGGGAGCATGCTTAACATGTTGGAAAGGCTTTAAATCATACAAGCCACCCTCAAACCCCATAAAATAAGGATTACAAAGAAATCTATGCTCGATGGAAACCTCACTCACCACGAGCATGATTCTCACACCCCACAACCCAAAACCATGGAGAAACAAAAGATCTCGAGGGGAAGGGGAACATGCTTAGAACGAGAGAGAAGAGGGTCCCTACCTCCAAGAGTAGAGCCGACCCGTTGGGGCCTTCACATCGGAATGACCACCTCCTCCTCGCTCCAAGCACCACGAGGATGTCGCCTGCACCAAGGGGACGTCACCACCTCGCCCAAACCTCCCAAGAACCGCCGGAGAACAGGTAGCTCGGAGGGGGAGAAAAGGGGGAAGAAGAAGAAAGGAAAAGGGAAGAAGGGGGAAAGGGCGCCGGCCTCGATTTTGAACCGATGGGCCCCAAGACGCGACTGGTCGGGCTGGCGCGACACTAACCATGTCGCGATGCCCTAGAGCGTCGTGACCATGTCGCGACCGCCTGCAACGGAACAACTCGGTCCACGTACAGTCTGGAAAGCCTATCCACTGACCAAGACATCCTGACTGGAAGGAAGTGCGGTGACTTGGTCAAACTTTCCACAATCACCCAAATACCATCATGCATCTGCGGAGTACGGGGCAAACCAACCACAAAGTCCATGATGATGTCGTCCCACTTCCACTCGGGAATGGGCAACGACTGCAGCTCACCATCAGGACGCTGATGCTCAGTCTTCACCTGCTGACAGGTAAGGCACCGAGCGACAAACTTTGCCACACCCCTCTTCATCCCTGGCCACCAGAAGAACCTCCTCAGGTTATGATACATCTTGGTGGAACCAGGATGAACATCATACCTCGACCAGTGTGCCTCTGACAACAGCGCCTGGCGTGCATCACAGGGAACGTACAATCTGCCTCTGAACCCGACCTTACTATCCTTGTCCAGCTCAACATCTGGCATCTGCAAAATATCAGCTAACTCTGTATCTGCCTACTGTGCCTCTAGCACCTGACGGCAAGACCAACACTGGTGCTGAAGTCAACCTCGTCTTCAGCTCTTGGAAACTCCTCTCGCAGTCCTTAGTCCAAACGAATCTAGCCTCAAGTCTGGTCAATCTGGTCAACGACTCTACAATCCTAGGAAAATCCTGGATGAACCTCCTGTAATAGCCTGCCAAACCCAGAAAGCTGCGAACCTCTGACACTGAAGTGGGCTGCTCCCAAGAAAACACTGCCTCAACCTTGGCAGGGTCCACTACCACACCAGAACCTGAGATCACGTGCCCGAGAAAGTGCACCTCCCTCAGCCAAAATTCGCACTTGTCGAACTTGGCGTAAAGTTGGTGACTCCGCAACGTCTCCAGCACGATCCTCAAATGCTCCTCGTTCTCCTCCTCAGAAGCCGAGTAGACCAAAATGTCATCCACAAAGATGACCACAAACATGTCCACGTACTCACTGAACACTCTATGCATCAAATCCATAAAAGTTGCTGGCATGTTCGTGAGCCCAAACGACATCACGATGAACTCAAAGTGACCATACCTCGAACGGAAAGCTGTCATGCCAGTATCTAACTCTCTGATCCTCAACTAGTAGTAGCCTGATCTCAAGTCAATCTTTGAAAACACCTTGGCTGGCTGCAACTGATCAAACAAGTCATCGATCCTGGGCAACGGATACTTGTTCTTCATTGTTACCTGGTTCAGCTGCCTATAATCGATGCACAACCTTAAACTGCCATCCTTCTTCCTTACGAACAACACTGGCGCACCCCACGGCGAACAACTCGGACGGATGAAACCCAACTCAAGCAACTCCTGCAACTGGCGCTTCAGCTCGCGCATGTAATACCCTCGAATTTTAAATATCATGTTTTACTTATAAATTCATGTTTATGCAAACCGATTATACTTAAATTGAGATATTTAGGATTAAGGGTATGTTTAAGACACTTTATCATACCCTGGTATCACTTTCGGTCGTGCACACCCTGACAGGGCGACACCAGAAACTGTAACGAAAATGAAATTTGAGAACACCATAATTCTTAGAAAAATGTGGTGATATCAAATATGTAATTATCCGGAATTTTTGACGACCAAATTTTGAGATTTAGCCGACGCAACTATTTTTGGGGCGATTTTTCACCCAGTGAAAAATAAATTCTAAAAATTAAAATAAAATTACCATAATTTGTAAAACCCTTTCATTAGGCTAGGTTGAAATTTTAATGCAAATGGACTTTGTTTGGACATGTTTACATCAAGACTAAGGGGCTAGTTGAATTATGGGTCAATTACGGTGACCAAATTCTGGGTTTATTTGGGTGCTTACATGTGAGGCCTTGAGGAGGCCAGCACACATTAGGATAAGGCTAAACCATGGGTTAAACCTCTTACACATAAAGGGTTGAGGTGTAAGGGAGTGGAAGGAGGCATGAACGAGGTGTAAGCAGTAAAAACCCAATGGGTTTTACTGTTACACCTGTGCACGGAGGTGTCCTCATGCATGAGAACTTGGCTGTGCTATAAAAGCCACTCCCTCTCCCTAGTTCGAACCTTTCTACACCTTGTCTCCTGCTTCTGTTCTTGCTTTCCCCTACTCTTTTCTGCTAGAAGTATTGTAGAGGAGCTCCTGAAACTGCTGCTGGGAGCTATAGGAGTTGCTGGCTCCGTTGCACCTGCAACTACTTCCACTTCTACTCCTGCTGCCACTGTAGCTGTTTCACTTGGTGTGAACATTGCGAGCACGCCATCAACCTTAAGGGGGAAACACTTTTCTTGCTGAGTGTGGGATTTTTCGTCAAGGATACTTGCAAGTTCATCATTTTAGCAAGGTAGGATCCATCTCCCACTGATTCGGTTCTGTTCTCCACACATGATGAGAATTCTTGATGAACGGATAAGTTGTTATACCTGTGGTTCTTCCATTTTTCTTCCAGACATGATAAGATTATTCTTGTTGGGAAAGGAAAAACCTTGTTCTATTTTAGAAATTAACTCCTATCTTCTTCCTCTACTCTTGATCCATGTTTATGTTATAGAGTTCTGGTAGAAGTCTAAGTATCTTTAGAACAGTGTGAGGATTTCGGTTTAGATGGTTGATACTTCAAGCCTTGATTTAGATCCATGAAACACTTTGAGTTTTAATGTTTATCTTGTAGGAATCTTCCAATAAACCATTGCTATCAAGACCATGCTTTCAGTATTACACTATGTTGGTTTCTAGCTAGACAAGTTTGAATTGCAAAACTTTTGTTCCATCTCGCTTGTTTAGCTTGTAAACCACTGTGAGAATTACAATTAGATTCTTCCATTTGATATAAATCATGCCTTGATTCATAGGTTCCATAGTTAAAGTGTTTAGAGTGAATTCAAAGTCACTTATGAGTGAGGAACTGGCGGCTGTCGACAGGCAGCTCATAGCTGTCGACAGGCCAGCCTTCCTGAACTCTAGAATAACTGGCACTGTAGCTAGCTGTCGACAGCCCTCTTGTAGCTATCGATAAATAGACACAGAACCAGCAAAACTGAGCTATGTCTGCTGCTATTTGTCGACAGCCCCTTCTTGGCTGTCGAAAGCCCCTTCCTGGCTGTCGACAGCTACAGTTCTGATCCGAATTTCAGCACTCTTTATGTATGAATCCTTGCTAAAAGTTCATCCTAAAAGCCTAGCAAGTTACCCACTTATTTACATTGGTATTTACTGTCATATTACAGCAAAGTTTACTCACATTATGTACCTTAACCTCCCTTGAATTATTCTTAACATTGTCAATTACGAGTAGTACTCCGATTGAGTCTATTCTCCAGTATTCGGTAACTGAGTCATATAACCTGATGTCCTGAGAGTTCATATGTTTGAACACGTTATGAGATGGGAATAACTTGTGATGACAATTGTAGATCTTCATCTTCTTGGGTTCTTATGTGATTTCAATCTTCCGAAGTTATTGGCTTCGAATCATAACCCTGTCTCAACCAATTGTCTTTCTTATATTATTGAACTCCAAGAAACTTTGTCACCAAGATATCTGTATTAATTCTCAATCAAAACTACCTTTGGATTTCCAATTTATGTTATGCTCATGAAAAGAAATTTATGATATGAAGACAGTGCTCTCTTCAAAAGAGGGTTTAGGATCACTTGTGGTAGCACCAGCCACTTGTGATCAGCTGAGGGCAACAATTTGTAGGTAAATCCAAGTCAATGGACCGACGATGGTGGGTAATAAACCCCGTTCTTGCGCAATGAACAAGATCTAAGGTGCTGGAATCGCCTAGGCACTGAGGATATATTTACGTCTATTTAGTAACCTCTTGAGAGCAGTGATGCCTATCGAATTCGTTTCCAAAACAAGTTATGGTCTGGAATTTGAAAGACAAATATGACTCTTATTCTGTAATTTGTTTGAGCCCATTATGAATTCAATTTGAGCTATATGTTTCTGTTAAGTATGAAATTCATGAGCAAATGTGTTTTGATCCATATGTGCTTACTTTCACCTACTGAGTCCTTCCGACTCATGTCTTGTTTCCTCCAACCCTTTCAGATTGAAGGTGTGTATAATCTCAGCTACAGATGAATCTCAATTCCGCTGCAGACGATGAAGAGATAAAGAAGAATAGCATAGTTTTAGTTTTAGTAGGTTTTCTTTTATTTGAGTTGTTGTTGTATTAAATTAGAGAGAGAAACTTGGCTCTTGTAAGTAATGGGTATTAGTACTTTGTTACCTTGTGACGTATAATATGTTCAAAGACCTCTTTGTGAAATGGTTTGCCAGTTTTGTGCATTTCACGAATTTATCTGCCCATAACGAAAATTTGTCAGTGTAACCCCTCTTCCGATCAAAAGTTATATGTATGTGTGTGTGTGAAGTCAGAGGAGGGTGTTACAGAGGTGGTATCAGAGCAAGGTTATGGGTGACAGATATTTTGTGACCATTTCCACAAAGGAAATAAATAAAACATTTGTGTGTATCCTAGAATTTCTAAAGATCATTTTGGTTCTTAAAATTTAAGTGGTTAGTATGAATTAATTGTATGTGTTTGATGGTGTTCCAGGAAATGGCAGACAAAGGGAAAGCTATCGACACATCCAGTGAGGATAGACATGAGGAAATTGAAGAAGGTTCTAGGGGGGAAGTTCCCAATATATTACCGGCCAGAAACTCTCAAGAAGGAAGTACTGGGACTCTTGATTTTGCTACTTTTATGCAGTCATTTCAGGGGTTGGTGCAAACACTAATGAAGAACCAACAAGATGTGGGTGGAGAAAGAATTTCTGGAGCATCGTTGTTAGAGAAATTTAAGAAGATGGGACCTCCAACCTCCAAAGGAAGTAGCCAACCTGAAATTGTAGAAGGATGGGTTAGAGAGATAGAAAAGATATTTAAGGCCATTAGATGCGAAGAAGAAGACAAAGTCACATTGGCGACTTATATGCTTCAGGATAGAGCAGATGAATGGTGGCAATCTGCCATGAGAAATGCATTCAGAAATAGAGAAGATAACATTAGTTGGGGAGAATTCCTGAGAGAGTTGTATCAGAAATACACTCCACCACACGTCAAGGATAGGAAAGAAGTAGAATTTTTGCAATTGGAACAAAAAGACATGACGGTGGCAGAATATGAAACAAAATTCACTGAGTTGGAAAAATATGCACCACACATTTGTGATAATGATCTCAGAAGGGTAAAGAAGTTTGTAAGAGGATTAAAACCCAGTGTGAGGAGCAGGGTAGCTCCATTAGATCCCCAAAGCATGGCAGTGGCACTAAAGACTGCATTTATAGTGGAATATGAATTTATGGAGTATATGAGAAACAAAGAAACCAATGGGGGTAAGAAGAAAAATGTGTATAACAAGGAAACGAAAGGTCAGAAGCGAAAGGTTGATTCAACCAAGCAGCAGAGAGAATAGAAAAATGCATCATACCAGACAAAAGCTCAATGGAGAACTCCACCTCCCGCTCAGGCGGTAACCCAGATAGGTCCTCCGGAAAAACATTAGAGAACTCACAAACAACAAGTACATTAAAAACCGACAACCCGCTAGGCTCATAAGAACAAACAGAAGCAAGATATGCTATGCAACCATCGCGGATCAGACGACGAGCTCTACAGAAAGAAAAAAAAGGTCAACGGGTAGACCAAATACCTCGGAAGTAGAGAGCAGGCACTCTAGGTATCTCAAACCAAATGGTCTTCCACTAACAATCTACCACAGCTGAGTGAGCCTCCAACCAGTCCATGCCCAGAATGACGTCAAAGTTACGAAGTTGCAACGCGTACAACCTGGCCGGCAACTGGTGTCCCTAGAACTCAACTGTGACACCCTCTAGGTAGCCAAAAGAACACATATAATCACCAGACGGGAGATCGACCATCACATCACACTGCCTTTCAGGGGTGTGAGGAACCAGCGACTCGTAAAACTCCTCGGAAGTAAAACAAAGAGAAGCACTGGGATCAACCAAAACACGAGTAGCTCTACCAAGGATAGGTAAAGTACCTATAACCAGGTTCAATGCCTTGGCCTCTTCCCTGGTAAGAGCCATCACACGACCACGCCCACGCTACGGGCCTGCTGGGGCTGCTACTACTGCGGCGGCTGCTGGTGCTACGGAAACTGCTGCTACTACTGGTGGTACGGCTGGAACTGCTGACGCTGCTGATGCTGCTGAAACTGCTGAGGCTGCAAATGGTATTGTCCCTACTGCTGCTGACGGGGTGCCTGCTACTGCTGAGGGTACTGGTACTGCGGCAACTGCTGAGTGTACTACACTGGCTGCTGCGGTTGCTGGACTTGCCCCATTGGGCAATCCCTCCTGAAGTGGCCCGGCAAACCACAAGTGTAACAAACTGCCTCCTGCCTGCCCTGCTTGGCTCCCTGCTGAACCGATTGCTCTGCAAACCTCGACTGACGCTTCTGCTGCTGGCTCCGTCCACCCCCACGAGTGGTCATCTGCCTGAACTTCGAGCGCAGACCGAAACTGCCCGAACCGCCCGAGCC
This sequence comes from Colocasia esculenta, assembly GCA_014218235.1. Taxonomy (NCBI): domain Eukaryota; kingdom Viridiplantae; phylum Streptophyta; class Magnoliopsida; order Alismatales; family Araceae; genus Colocasia; species Colocasia esculenta. The sequence goes on from CM024754.1 coordinate 60,701,947, forward strand.
CGAAGAAGAAGAAGTCGCACTACCGTGACTACCTGCGGGATGCTGGTACAGTGAGGTCCTAGAGGAAGCTCCTCCCTGCTACTGCTGCTTGCTGCTGCTGGGGCTGCCAGGTCTCTCTCTCTAAGGCGGTGGCCTTAGCCACGGCCTCTCCCAAAGTGGCACACATGTGAGCAGTCACGCCCCACCTCAAATCTGGCCTCAGTCCTACAATAAACCTCTCTGCACAAGCCTACTCACTGCTGCCAACATGAGGGACATGCCTCAATAACCAGACAAACCTCTGATGGTACTGGGTAACTGTCAAATCACCTTGAACCAACTCATGAAACTGATCCCGTCTCTCACGTCGAACATAGTTAGGAAAGTACTCGCTGTGAAAGACCCCCCAAAACCTCTGCCAAGTGATCTAATCCAAACGCTGCCCTGGAAAGTGAGTCTGCCTCTGAACTCTCCACCACTCATGGGCTAGCCCCTTGAGCTGATACACTGCCAGTCTCACCTGGTCCTCCTCGGCGCACTCCATGGTCTCGAACGTGCGCTCCAACTCGTGCGTCGAACTCTCTGCCTTTGGATCATAGTCATCGAAGAACATTGGCAGTCGGAGACGCAGAAACCTCTCCAAGAGGGCGGTCCTGTCCTCAGTGACAGCCATCCTCCTCCTACCGGCTCGGGTACTCCCAGTATCCGATGCCTGCTGAACTACTGGCTGCTCCACCTGTGGATCTGCCTACTGCTCTGGTACTGCTGGGGGAGGTACTGGAGGTTGACCTCTCACTGCTGCCTACTCAGGCTGCCACGCTCCCTGGTAAAGGGTCCTGAAGAACTGCTCAGCCATGGGGAACCAATCCACATACTACTGTGGCGGGGGCAAGTACCACTGTTCCTACTGCTGCCGCTGCTCCCTAAGGCTATGCCACAGACTCCTCCACTGACACATCCTCCTGAACCTGCCCTTGTGCGGGCATATCTGACTCACCCTACTGCTCCATCAGCTCTCTGATCTGCCTACGCCAACGTGGAGCCATATCTTGCACGGCACACAACCAACAGGGTTAACGATACCAACTCGGGCGGCTAGCAGTGTACTTGTACTACTGTTAGGACTTCCTGTTGTAGTTTAAATCCACTACAAGTAATATTAGACTCTCGCTCTGATACCAACTGTAACGACCCTGAGAACCCGACCCTCGGCCCAAGCCAAGGACCCAATTTTTGCGGTCGCCGCCCACGGATCCGGAGACCTGGAAGGGCTATAACACAAGTCTAACAAAATATGTAAGGGAAATAAACTGAGCTAGAAGCACACACGCGGAAGCAGAAAGGAGAGCGAGACCGCAGTGTATCTCTCTAGGTACTGTCCCAACACACGCACACTAGTATAAGTAAAAAGGGGAAGGACAGAGCCCTTAGGGGCATACCCCGATCGTGACGTACAACTAAAGGGGGAAAACATTGCTAGCTACGGGGACGATGACTACCGCCCCGCCTCCTCCGCCCGACGCGCACCGTGCCGCTGCTGAGAAGTCTCACCTGGAAAAGGAAGGGGTGAGCTTCACAACAGAAGCTCAGTAGGGACTACCAATCTCCTACTGACTCTAATAGGCAGAAGAATATATATAAATAATTAAATAATATCATATATATCTTCTACTCTACAAGGGGAAGTGCGGAAGCAAAGCTACTAACTGGAAACGGTACGGAAGGACACCACGGTCAGAAAACTCCGTAGAACTGCACGTCGTGACCACCATACAGCTGGCAACACAGACAAAGCGAACCCTGCCTAGACAAGAGATACTGGCCATGAAAAATGCTACCACTAGTCAACCGGTCAGGTGCGTCCAATGACGTCTTATCCTCAACCCAGGTCCAAACCTCCACGTCTCGTCAGAGTGGGGCAGGAACACGAGTAACACAATAGTAACCGCCGTAGTCTGGCCGGACTACGGTCCCACGCCTAGCCTCTCTAAGTGGTTTCGGGGCCATAAAGAGCGAGGCAGTGAGAAAAGGGTTGACTGGCCTGCACCGGGAAGAACTCCAAACGACCTCGGTGTCCTAGACCAACCAAGAGAGCTCTGCAAATGACTCAACGTCACTGTCCTAACCACCGTTTTCCCCTCCGCTCCAGAGTCTGCGACTTGAGCACACCCGCCGCCTGGAGTACTCCCTCAACAGGCGCACGGGGACGGGGGTCCCAGCCAACGGTAACAACCTCTCTCACGGGACAAGCCCTCAAGTGCCGAGCACCGGGTGAATGACTAGTGTAGGACCATACTAGGAACTAGCACTAGTGCCACGGGTACAGAAAAGGACCGGAAACGACGAAGACTCCATGAGAAACAGAACTTCGTAAGACTTACCTGTCTCTGCTGTTGTCGCGACGCATCGAGCTGTCGCGACGCCTAAGAGGGCCGCGACCATGTCATGATGTGGTCGACCGCGATAGCCAAAGCTCTCGCGGTCGACGCATGCGTCGCGACACCATCGCAACCCACAAGCCGGTCACGCTCTCAGCCAAGGGACGTCCCGGTATAGTCCTCCCAAGGACCTCCCCAAAACCGATACAAACATACCACAAGGGGGAGGGGAGCATTCTAAACATGTTAGAAAGCCTTTAAATCATACAAGCCACCCTCAAACCCCATAAAATAAGGATTACAAGGAAATCTACGCTCGATGGAAACCTCACTCACCACGAGCATGATTCTCACACCCCACAACCCTAAACCATGGAGAAACAAAGGATCTCGAGGGGAAGGGGAACATGCTTAGAACGAGAGGAGAAGAGGGTCCCTACCTCCAAGAGTAGAGTCGACCCATTGGGGCCTTCACGTCAGAACGGCCACCTCCTCCTAGCTCCAAGCACCACGTGCACGTCGCCTACACCAAGGGGACGTCACCACCTCGCCCAAACCTCCTAAGAACCGCCGGAGAACAAGTAGCTCGGAGAGGGAGAAAAGGGAGAAAAAGAAGAAAGGAAAAGGGGAGAAGGGGGAAAGGGTGCCAGCCTCGATTTTGAACCGATGGGCCCCAAGATGCGACCACTCGGGCCGGCGTGACACTAACCATGTTGCGATGCCCCAGAGCGTCGCGACCATGTTGCGACCGCCTGATCCGATGCGACCCCGAAAGTAGTCAAACCTTGATGACCGGGAAAACCAGAACGCGACGGCCTGTCAGGTCGCGTCAACGATGTACGCACCTGACACCCGACAAAGCCATTCTAACAGAAAAGACAACGGTCAGATCGGTCAGAAAAGCAGTCGTGTCGCCTTCAGATGCCAGGACAAGAACGCGGCGCCCACCCCCGTCGCGACCATGTCACGACGGCCAGGTGTGCCGCGACCAAAAGCCTGTCGCGACAGGCTCCCCTGGCACGACCATGTCGCGACTAGGGGTGTCCGTCGCGACCCTGAGGACAGGACCAAGGGCCCAAGAGGGCCGGATCTTACACTTTATATTGCCATGCATTAGTCATATTGTTTATCTTTAGACAATCAGTCCAATGGCCATAGAGAGTACCAATAATATATGAGAATATTGGATGAATAGACGAGAGTATAGAGAACGTGAATAGATGAGTGAATAGAGTATAGATGAGAACTATAGGTCAATGCGCATGAAACAACGTTAAATAGGCGATAGTAACGGTTGCCCCAACATGCATGATTGGTGCTGGCAGTCAGGTAGAATTCACTAACCAATCAATGGCCATGCTACGAGCATAGTCCAGAGAATCAGCATGATATCATGGTAAGAGAGAGAGGATTCTAAGGCCGTTTGGATCATGTTGATTCCTAAAGGGTATCATAGGTATTGAGGGTACAACCACCTCGTCGGCCATGTGGGAATCCATGGACAGAGGAGACTTACGGAGGCCTTGAACAAGGATTCACTAGTCCGACAGAAGGAATATCCAACAGAGAGTTTGTCCAAGTCAAGAGAAAGTGTATATAGAAACAAAGTACTTGACGTTCCATAGGAATTCTAGAACAGTGGAGCATCGATAACGGTATTCCAAAACATCGTGAGAAATGAAGACGAGTCCATTAAAATAAGACAATTTAAATACATTATTAAAGTAAATTACCAGATATATTATGAGATATTTTTATGCCAAGTCAAGTCATAATGGATGGTTACAAGTATGTGCATGTGATAAAGAAAATCGTAGATATGAAGAGATCTTGTGTATGGCTTTTAATTAACAATTACATATCCATGTTTAACATCATCGTTTACTGTATTTAAGATAGTTAACAGGGTATGTGGTCTCTGTAGAAAGACAAGATCTGTAAAAATCTAGGGTTTATGTACAAAAGTACAGAAGGCGACGTACCCCTCTAAGGAACGCGACAAGGTACATCCAGAACGCGACATGGTCTTTCACAGAACGCGACAGGTCCGTTTGGAACAGGCGGATAGAACGTGATAGGGCATGTTAAGGAACGCGACGCCAGGGCCTGTGGCGTTCAAAAGGCGACGGGTTCCTGGTCGCGATCATCCCCAGAGAACGCGGCCTATCGGGCTGCCGCGTTCTCAGGTCCTGTGCTTGAGCCCGAATAGGAAAAGGGCTTGCCTTGGATTGCGGTTTAAGCTTTCCATGGTTTGATATAAGGTCATTAAAAAATCAAAATCTCGGTGTACAGATGATGAAAAATCATGAAATAAGTTTTAAATGAAACTAGACTTACGAGGGTATAACCAGTAAAGATGAATTAGAAACTTATCATGATTTGGACAAGCTTTAATCAGGTCCTTTCACGAAGAACACAGAACATGATGCACTGATGAAAAAGAAATTAATTCGAGCAAGATACTCAATAGAAATTGGGGAAAAAGATGGCAAATGATTCCTGACAACATGTAGTATCTACAGTAAAAATTGTATAGCACGAGATCAAGTGTGGAGAGAGATCTAAGATGAACAAGAGGGTTCGAGAGCATGATGATAACAGAACTTCCAACATGAAAATCTCAAGACAGGGTCGATGAAAATTAGAGCAAATAGAGGGCTTTTGTTCCTGATGTCAAGAACATCCTACAGACGAGAGTAATTTAATTTTTGCTTGTGAGAATGCCTACCTTTGGGTCGATTTGGCTTCTAGGGCTTAGAACTCGAAGAACGATTGGTAGATCTTTGAACAATCCTTCTTCCCAGCAATTCCCTTCTCCTTTGGCCTCTCCTCCACGTGCAGGAAGTCTCAGCAACACAATAGGGTTGGCCAAGAGGGATTGGGGGGTGTATTTAAGCATCTACTAAGTTTAATTCCTATTTCAACTCTAACTTCTATTAAATTTTGAATTTTCCTTATTTCCTCCAACCTTCCTAGCTTTCCTTCTCCTAATTGGGTTAGGTTGGATTCCAATTTCATGGCTAGCTAATTAGGGTAGGGTTAGGAGTCCAATTCTAACATATATTAACTATTTTAATGATTTACTAGCTCTTTTCAATTTAGGAAACATTAAGGTTACAAATTTAGGGTATTTTTCTCTTATTCCAAATTTCATAACTCTTATTTTGGCCCAATAACTTTTATATGAACTATTTAGTAAAGCCCATTACTTCTTTTTGTTTAAATAATTAAATCACTTTTCTTTAATTTTTTTGATTCTTTTATTTATTAAAAATATTAGGTTGCTACAGTTAATCCCACTCCAATTCGTCCCTAGGGGGTAGAGTTACACTAGGTTTGGGTTTAAGAGTCCAATAGGCATTATGATTGGTCTTACGATAAGGATAAGACTCGATTTTGGGGTTTAGCGCACAAAACAGTGTCACGACGCTTCTATCCGACACGTTCATGTCGTGACCTTCTATGACGCCACGACATTGTCGCGACCCCCAGAGGCGTCGCGTTAATACTTGTGTTTTCTTGTGTCTGTGCGTAGTTTGCTTATATTGATGTTTGTGTTTGTACATATTTTCTTTCCTTTCAGTCAATTATTGTTCGACTATTTATCAGAAAATCACAAAAAATCAGGAAAAATTAGAAAATCACAAAAAAATCGAGCTTCACAGGTAAGTTCTGGTATGATCTTCTTATCCCTACTCCTTTGCATTACTATATCTTAGTTTATTTATTATATCAGTTCAAGGACTGGCTGGTTCTTGATGTGTTCTAGGGTCTGAGTTCCCCTTCATCAAAAACAGTGATGATCTAAATGCACCTTGTTAATTGCTGGACAGGCCGTTAAGTTGGATGAGTTCGGGGATGATGGACTCTATCTTGCACAACGGTTGCAGGAAGATTCTCGACCCATTCTTATCTGGTTTAGCAGTTTATCCTTGATCTATTTTTCTATTTTTTCTTTTCTTTGCATTTAATTTTATGATTTCTTTTCTTTTAGCCCAACATGCATCATGTAGGTCTTTGAGCTATCATGACTCATCCCTGACTAATAGTGAGCTTCTATTGAGTGCCCAGCTGTTCTTCATGTTCAGAACAAGAAATCCTATTCCACTCCAAATCAGAAGGTTTGTCTCCGACCGAGTTGCTCTTGCTAGTTTGTCAAGAATTTCCCTGTCTGGATTCTCTATCCAATTTTCATCTAAATTCCTTTTGATCTGTTTTGGTTGCGAACCGCTCCCAGGTCTGAGTTAGAGTTACCTGCCTGGCATACACATGTCCCTCCAAAATGAAACCTGCAGGCCAATTGTAAGGCCTTGGGCCTTATTGGACCCTTAATGGGCCCCTCTCTGGAACAATGCCCGTTGACGTCAAGGGATGTTGACGTCAGCAGTGGGTTGACATCAAGGGTGTTGACGTCAACTGTGGGGTAAGCGGCAAGGGTGCTGCCGTCTACTGGGTCTTGTCGTCAATCGATGTTGACGTCTACCGAAGTTTCTAGAGCCTTCCCGTACATGAACTTGACGGCAATCGATGTTGACATCAAGGTTATGTTAGTGCAGGTTAACGACCAACATGTTGACGTGAACCTGCCGGGCCTTCTTCCCCACTTTTCTCCCTCTCCTTCCCACCACCTTTCCCCCTCTTCTTCTCCACTTCTTCCGCGGCCGACGGAAGCTCGTGGGGAGGCTGTGGTACTCGTGGTGGCGGCAGATGGGGCGAGAAATGGGGTTTTGAAGGATCATCCTCGCGGGGGAGCTCCGGGATAATCGGCGCGATTTGAGGTCTTATTGGGAGTTTTTGTTGCAATTTTGAGGCAGGGACTCTGCCCCTTGACTCCCTTGATTGCAATGTCATGCTTGTGTGTGTGTGATTTGCATGAAATCGAGGTTTTTGCGGAAGGGTTTCTCCATGCCGGTTTGGGTAGATTCGTCGATCCAAGAGTTGGATCGCCGATTTTTCCAGTTTCCTACAAGTATTTTGTGATGAGGGAAAGTGTTTCCCATCATCAAACCACAGATTTTTAGGCTGGATTGCCCGTGGGAACGGTCTGGGGCCATTTTAGCTACTGGAAGATGAAGAACTTAACTTCAATATCGGTTGACGTCAAGTTCTTCAGGGAAGAACTTGGTGGCAAGATCCCTTACCGTCAAGATGGGGTCAACGGCAAGACTAATATGTACCATAACCTATTTGGTCTATGTAGTCTATAGGGTTAGGTCTTTTTCCATGGTTTTCATGATCTCCTGACTGTTCCGTTAGGATTTAACCATATCGAATAGGTCTTTTGATTATCAATTAGATTACCTTCTTCGCGTTTGTCTTGGTGAAAATATCTAAAGTCTATGGAACTTAAAAGCCAGTCTATATTCTATCCATATTGATCTCTTGATCTAATGTCATATTTTTAAACTCCATAAAAGATCTCGTCCTTATTACTGTGAGCTTGTTCTTGGAAATCTGTGGCCATAGTTTGTATATGAGTTTGATCGACACAATGTGGGGCTTCGGTCCAATAACCAATGCCTGTGCAAATGAGGGCTCTGTCTGATCCTGGGGAGGAGCACTCCAACGTACTTATTAACCGCCGGAGTATGGACTTGTGGTGTGTGACATGACACCGGTATGTGTGCAAGATTGTGTGAATGTGCCTTCTTTTGATATGATATGTTTGAACATGTGAATCTATGCTATTTGTGTGAATATGGCTAGTGCTTGTTCATTCGATAAGTGTTGGCCCTTTTGGTACAGCACAGCTAACCTAGGGGGGGGGGGGTGAATAGGTTTTTCTGAAATCTAAAAAACAAACTTAAACATAGAAATTATCACTTGAAAGTTTAGCTAGTTGAGTGTGATAGAGAGTAGCAGTGCAAAAGTAATAAACAATCACATAGAGGACAGAAGGAATTTATCCTGGTTCGCCCTTCCCACATGGAATTCCTACGTCCAGTCCCCAAGCAACCTCTTGGGATTTTACTAACCAAGGTACAGTCCCCCTCAGAACAATACAACACCCAGCACCCCAGCTGGTCTTCGTCTCTTTCTGGGCAAGAAGGCAGCCCACTTTTATTACAGGTTAAGAAGCCAACCTCCTGGTACAAACCCCAGGCGGTTCTGCTAGACAAAAACCCCTAGCTAGGTTCTACCCTGTATACAGTCCTACAACTGGACAAAAGTCTTTCTTATAAAAGAAAGAACAAAGCTGAGAGTTGAACAGATGAAAACCAACTGAAGGAACTCTCAGCAAAAAGACTCTCTCCCCCAGATTACAAAGTTGCACAAGAGAGAGTGAAGAGGAAAGGAGCTTGAATGCTTGAGTGCTTCAGTTGCTTGAACACTTCTTCTTGGGCTCAGGCTCCTTCTCTCTTTTCCTTTGAGTGCATGTGGCATTTAGGTTCTTCCTGGATGTACACTCTTAAAATATTCAGGAAAGCTCTTTTTTCTTCTTCACTTGCTTCTTCTTTTATATGAGCAGCTTTGAACAAATTTGTTGGAGTTCTAGCCATTGCTCATCTTCTCTTTCTTCTGATGTTTTGTGGTCTACGAGGTCTGCAAGCATAGAAGAAAGTGTTTAGATAAAAGAGTGTTTCTGTCAAAAAGGTTCAGACCTCTGTGGTTCCTATTATCGTCCAGAAGTGGTAGGTAAGCCCTTTTTGACTGACAGGAGTGAAGATATCGTATGAGACAAAAAGATCTTCTGTCAGAAAGATAGAAGATTACGTAAACGAAATATATTTGACTTTTCATTAGGCGCCAAAGTATTTGAAACATCAGAGTATAAAGGAAATCGATGTTTAAGTTGAAAACGTTGCTAGGCTCAAATCGATCTTTAAGTAGAGGCAAATTGTTTATTTGATCAAATCGTTGTTTGAAAGTAAATCGTTGTTTAAGAGCAAATCGTTGTTTTCACTTACGAAATCGATATGAGTGATCAAATCGTTGTTTACGATCAAATCGTTGTTCAAGTAAGAGCAAATTATTGTTTTCACTTACGAAATTGATATGAGCGATCAAATCGTTGTTTATGATCAAATCGTTGTTCAAGTAAGAGCAAATCGATGTTTTCACTTATCGAATCGTTACAACAATCAAATCGTTGTTTTCTCTTATGAAATCGTTATAAGAGTCAAATCGTTGTTTACCTTAACGAATCGTTGCAGCGACCAAATCGTTGTTTCACTTAACGAATCGTTACACGATCAAATAGTTGTGTAACTTATCGAATCGTTACACGATCAAATCGTTACCCGATCATTCGGCATTGGTGCGAAATCGATGTTTCACTTACAAATTGTTGTGAGAGTGAAATTGATGTTTCACTTACGAAATCAGTGGAGAGTGAAATCGATGTGAAACCAAAATCGATGTGGCACTGTGAACATAAATCGATGTATATTGAATAGGCATCGATTTATCTTTTTCGTGCAACTCACACAATGATAGTACAATAAATTTATATTTATTAGAAACATGAAATTAATATATTTAATACTATTTAATATCATAAATTTTATTATCACCAAAATATATGGGTAAAATATAAGAGTGGTTCAACAATCTCCCCCTTTTTGGTGATGACAAAATTTATGAGATTTTTTTGACAAAACAAAACTTAAGGCATAAAAATACAGAAATTCATAGACAAAGCATACTCCCCCTTTTTGTCACTAACCAAAAAAAGGACCTTACCATGCATTCTCTCCCTTTGAAAAAATTTCTTACCATCGAGGGGTTCAACAATGATAGACGTTAAAGAATAACCCCCCCTTTAGTGTATGCCCCCCTGAGCATAAGGCTCCCCCTACAAAGAGGGTCCTCTGAGGATTCTTCACTTGTATGTCGACAAGTGTTTCTTGGTGTGTCGCCCTGTTGATCTCTTGAGTCGTCTTGTTGACTTTGTTTGTCACGTCTTCAAGATTTTATTCGCATAGATCTTAGAAAAAGCTTGCAAACATTGTTAGTAGCAATATAAAATTCAATATTTGTGACTACTCCCCCTTCAGATAAGAGTTGGATGAAGAGTTGGCAGCCACCCCTTGCCTTGAGCATCCTACATGCTCCAAGGCTAACCTGCAAACAACTTATTCAGAAGTAGGTACCCAAATCTTTTTGGGTCCTTGATGGTTAGATGCATGAAAATAACCTTTAGGAATCCAAACTAAGTGCCTTATTGTGCAGGTGTTTACTGTGTGTCCTAATTTATTGCAATGAGAACACCATGAATATAATATATTTTGCAGTTCTTATGTTTTTATGATGTCTGTTTAGAACAATTTTTGAAAACTTTTTCTTTTACGGGGCCTTTTTCTGAGGCACTTATTTTCTTTTACAAATTTGGTAATGGATATTTTCCTAGAATTAGGCTTGTTTTCCTTTTTTCCAGAGGTATGCAACAAGCCCTTGTTTGTTATTCCAGATTTTGATCCTTTAAGCATAGGGTTAAAGATGTTTTCCCTTTAGTTAATTTTCTAACTGATTCTTTTAAATAGATTTTCTTCAGTTAGAGTTTTTAATTTTTCTTCTAACTCTAACTTCTCATTATTCTTACTTTTCAAATCTTCATTTAAAGATAATTATTATCTTTACATTCTTTTAATTGTTCTTCTAATTGTTCCATTTTTATTTAAGTTTAGAATTAGTGTTTTTCCAAACAAGTAAGGTTGTTTCTTGATATTTTCAATTCTTTTACAACAACCTGTGTTTTCATAAAGTTCATTATAAAAACTTGTTCAATCTTCAGATTCTGATCCTGAATCTGTGCAAGAATCAAAAGATGAGTTAGAATGTATCTCATCTAATCCTACCATGAGACTAGACTTACCTGCTCCTTTTCGGAATCAGAGCTTGATGATTCTGAAGTTGTGGCTCAATCATTTTCCCAAGCAGCCGCCATGGCTTTTCTTTTGAATTTCTTGTGCTGCTTCTTGGATTTTTCGGTTTGACCAGTCTTCTTGAGTTTTGGACAATCTGGTCTCAGATGTCTAGGTTTTCTGCATTCGTAGCAGACTGGTTCTTTTTCCTTGTTCTCTTTCTTTTGAATCCTTCTTGATCCATTTTTCTTCTTCTTTAGAATCTTCTGAAGCTTGGACAGAACTTCATCTACGTCACTGTCTTCAGATCCTACATTTTTTGAGTTAGAAGAAGAAGAAGTGGAAGGAGCAGCTGCAACTTTAAGAGCATTAGTAATTTTTTTCTTAGATGAGCTTTCAGAAAGTCGCTCCATATTAATTTCATGTGCCATGAGGGAACCTATTAAGTTATCAATAGAAAGTTTGGTTAGTCATGGGCTTCTTCAATAACAGTTACTTTAGGTCCATGAAAGAGTTACATACCTAGTATCTTTCTAACTGTTTCTTCATTTTCATTGAAAGAGTTTTACCAAGAGAAATAACCCTACTACTATGCTTGAAAATCTATTATACATAGTAGTAATGTTTTCGTTTGAAGCATTTTAAATTGTTCGTATTGTGAACAAGATATATCTAATAGTTTGTTTTACTTTATATCTTTCTTCATAAGTTATTTACAGTTTGTCCCACATTTCTTTAGCAGATTTACATGCAGAAACTCTACTAAATTCCTTTTTAGATAAGGCACACATAAATAGTTCTTAGCCTTAAATTTAAGGATAGTTTCTTTTATCAGCTGCTGTAATGTCAGTGGTGCCTTCAGCAGGAATAATAACGAAATCACCTACCCCATTACCTGCCACATATCAAGTCTGTGCCTCGAATGAAGCATTCTATTCTCATCTTCCAGTACTGGTAATCCTCTCCATCGAAGAGTGGAGGTCTGATGCTGATTGACCTTCAGCAAATCCTTGAGCTGCTATGGATCTTCTCTAAGATCGTTGGATCTTCTTGATTGATCAGAGAACCTCGCTCTGATACCACTTGTTGGCCATTTTGGTACGACAACAAGCTAACCTAGAGGGGGGGGGGTGTGAAAGGTTTTCTAAAATCTGAAAACAAACTTAAACACAGAAAATTATCACTTGAAAGTTTGGTTAGTTGAGTGTGATAGAGAGTAGCAGTGCGGAAGCAAATAAACAATCACACAGAGGACACAAGGAATTTATCCTGGTTCGGCCCTTCCCACATGGAATCCTACGTCCATCCCCAAGCAACCTCTTGAGATTTTACTAACCAAGGTACATACCCCCTCAAGGACAATACACACCCAGCACCCCAGCTGGTCTTCTTCTCTTCCCGGGCAAGAAGGAAGCCCACTTCTATTACAGGTTAAGAAGCCAACCTCCTGTACAAACTCCAGTGCGGTTCTGCTAGACACAAACTCCTAGCTAGGTTCTACACTGTATACAGTCCTACAGCTGGACAAAAGTCGTTCTTATAAAAGAAAGAACAAAGTGAGAGTTGAAAAGTGAAAACCTACTGAAAGGAACTCTCAGCAAAAGACTCTCTCCCCCAGATTACAAAGTTCCACACAGAGAGAGTGAAGAGAGGAGAAGGATTTGAATGCTTGATGCTTCGTTGCTTGAACACTTCTTCTCTTGGCTCGGGCTCTTTCTCTCTTTTCCTTGAGTGTATGTGGCGTTTAGTTCTTCCTGGATGTACACTCTTAAAAATCTTCAGGAAAGCTCTCTTTCTTCTCAGCCTTGCTTCATCTTTTATATGAGTAGCTTTGAACAAATCCGTTGGAGTTCTAGCCGTTGTTCATCTTCTCTTTCTTCTGATATTTGTGGTCTATGAGGTCTGCAAGCATAGAAGAAAGTGTATAGATAAAGAGTGTTTCTGTCAAAAAGGTTCATACCTCTGTGTTTTCCTTTTGTCGTCCAGAGTGGTAGGTAAGCCTTTTTGACTGACAGGATGAAGAGATCGAATGAACAACAAAGATCTTCTATAGAAAGATAGAAGATTACGTAAACGAAATATATTTAACTTTTCATTAGGCACCAAAGTATTTGAAACATCAGAGTATAAAGGAAATCGATGTTTAAGTTGAAATCGTTGCTGGGCTCAAATCGATCTTTAAGTAGAGGCAAATCGTTTGTTTGATCAAATCATTGTTTTACTTACGGATCGATATGAGCGATTAAATCATTGTTCAAGTAAGAGAAAATCGTTGTTTTCACTTACGAATCGATATGAGAGATCAAATCGTTGTTTTCGATCAAATCGTTGTTCAAGTAAGAGCAAATCGATGTTTTTCACTTATCGAATTGTTACACAACATCATCATTTTTTCTCTTATGAAATCGTTATAAGAGTCAAATCGTTGTTTACCTTAACGAATTGTTGCAGCGACCAATCGTTGTTTCACTTAACGAATCGTTACACGATCAAATCGTTGTGTAACTTATCGAATCGTTACACGATCAAATTGTTACCCGATCAAATCGGTATGAGTGCAAAATCGATGTTTCACTTAATGAATCGTTGTGAGAGTGAAATCGATGTGAAATCGAAATCGATGTGGCACTGTGAACAGAAATCGATGTATATTGATTAGACATCGATTTATCTTTTTAGTGCAACTCACACAGCGATAGTACAATAAATTTATATTTATTAGGAAAACATGAAATTAAATATATTTAATACTATTTAATTGATCATAAATTTTGTTATCACCAAAATATAAGGGTAAAATATAAGAGTGGTTCAACAATAAGTACTTGTTCTTGAATTCTTTTTTTTCCATGCTTCTGAGAGTATCTGATTCATTATAAAATTCTGTTGAGTGTCCTACTCCAATCCGTCAATTATTCTTGTTGGTATATCATGCATACTTTTTCTTTCGCCTTGTGATAATCCTGCTTCTTACAAAGTGTTAATTACTTATATCATTTGCCCACACTATGAGGTATAAATCTTCATACTTGTGTTTCCTAAACCTTTTTAGGTAGTGACGATGAGCCAGTTGAAACTGAGGGGAGGTAAGAGTGATGAGCATCTCTGTTGTCATGAAGCATAGTCTAGAGTTTAACTGTTCGAAGTAGTGTCTATATTAGTTACTTTTCATTGAGACTATCATGTGATTTGTACAATGGGCCCTATGGTTGGCTCTGACATTTATTGGATGTAGCAAGAAGATGTCATTTGAGTTTATAATAAGATTCACTTAATGTGGTTGTCATATCCAAGATATATATATTGTTCTGCTTATGATCCGCATATGGTTGCACGTTCCGAAATTCTGCATCGGGGCGGGACATAGTATCATCTCTAGCACCTCAAATCTAGAGGAAGCTACAACTTCTGGTCCAACCTACGACATCAACTCCTCTCTCTTCGACCATAACTTCAAGACAAATGAAGTCCAGCTCTGGGAAGTGATTAAGACATACCTACTTCAACTCTCTCAAGATCTTTATCTTCCCAACTCCCATAAAAAGTAAAAACAATATTGTTCTTAAACACTCTTTTATTTCTTAGTTTCAATCTTTATCTTATGCTTTTGCATTTCTTTCTGTCTTCTATTCTTTCTGCATCCCTTTCTACTGATGACAAAAAGGGGGAGAATGAGCAAATAAGCAAGTAATACAAATGCAAGCAACATAAAAAGAGAAAGGGTGGAAAACTTATATGGGAAGATAATCACTCATTTCGGGGGAGCAACTTGCTCATACCATTGGCCCACTTAGTTGGTAGCAAGAGTAACTTAGAGGGGTGGTGGTGGTGGTGGTGAATAGTAATCTAAAATACTGAAACAAAAATCACCACTTGAAAATATTTGGTTAGTATAAATAAGCATGTGCATTGGAAATTAAAAGCGCGGAAGCAAAGCACACAAGGAATACAAAGATTTATCATGTTTCGGCCCTTCCAAATGGAAGTCCTATGTCTATTCCCCAAGCAAACTCTTGGGATTTTACTAATCAAGGGTTTAGTCCCCTCAAGGACTTACAACACCCAGCCCCTGCTGGGTTTCTTCTCTTTCCCGGCAAGAAGACAACCTGCTATTTCACCTCAGCCAAGTGCTTCTTTTCTTAGCTTAGAAGCAATTCACTGGTACAGACCTCCAGCTGGTCAAACCACCAGACACAAGCTAGTCTTCTTCTCATTCCGGGCAAGAAGATAACCCACTTCTCTTATAAGTCAAGAAGCAAACCTCTTGGTATAAACCCTAGTGCGGTTCTACCCTTAACACAAGGAGAACGCTTGCAGTGCAAGTTGTAATCACAGGGTTGCATGCCCCTCGAAACACATAACATGTTCTATGTTCACTGCATGATATGAGGATGTGATCGCCACCTAACAAGTTGCCCAAAGATGTAGATGAAGACTAAGGCTAACGTTCTAGGAAAAGGAACTGAGAAGCATGCTCTTACTGATGTTGCGACGGGGGGACCGTCACGATATGATGACTATCCGCGATGCCCGACCAGCGCATTCTCCTTATTGCGACGCAGGATGCCGACGCCTTCTCAACAGCGCGGGAGATGATGGAGGGACCTTCTTCCTACTCTCCAGCCGCTAGAGAACAAGAGCTCCTCGTCTATCCTTGCTTAAGTTAAGGCTAACGTTCTAGGAAAAGGAACTGAGAAGCATGCTCTTACTGATGTTGCGACGGGGGGACCCGTCACGATATGATGACTATCGCGATGCCCCGACCAGGCGCATTCTCCTTATCGCGACGCAGGATGCCGACGCCTTCTCAACAGCGCGGGAGATGAGTGGAGGGACCTTCTTCCTACTCTCCAGCCGGCTAGAGAACAAGAGCTCCTCGTCTATCCTTGCTTAAGTACTTGCCAAAACAAGAAAACATCAAGAAGAAACCATGTTAGACCTTATTTAAGTGAAGCAACTATTCAAAATGAAATGAAAAGGATGAAGCATGGGGGGAACAAACTTAGGGGGTGTTTTGAAACCCCTTGGGTTGCATAAAAATGTGGGAAAGAAAAGATATGCTTCTATCTAAGAGAAAGTAACAACATGCATGAAGGGAAAATGAGGAGAAAGGAGGAGGAAAGAGCCCCAAAGGGCGACTCCCTGGCTGTAGATGGTGCTCTTAGGACGTGCAGTAGCCTCCGAAGAACGTGGAAGTTGCCTCCTCAGCCACCAAGCTCCATACTTGAAGAAAGACTCATGACTTGATGAAGAGAATAATGAGAAAATGGGTGGAAATGGGAAGGCTACGAGCTAAGGGGGAGCTCTGGGGAGATTTTGGCAGCACTTCGTGGTAGCTAGGGGTCCTCCCCTCCTTCTGAAAGGGTAGGGTCACTTATATAGAGTGGAGAGTAAATCCTGTCCATAAGTGATAATGGCCCATGCAAATAATAAAATGTAAGACCGGGCTTCCTGGATTTCCTTTCGGTGTCTGGGATGACTGGCCACTAATGCATCTAGGCTGGGCGACGCGTTAGTGTGGCGTTGTGGGTGTCCGACGCGTCAGTCATCCATGTTGCGACGCAGGTGTGCGTCGCGTTCTTGTCGCGCCCAGTTTGCCTGTCGCGTTCTTGTCGCGACCGGTCAACGGGTCACGACAGTGTTGTCATGTTCCACTGTGTGGTCGTCTGACGCCTGTCAGAGTGGCAGGTGTGTCAGTACGGCCTGTCGCATTGTCACAACGTCCGTGGAGGATGCATTCTTGTCACGGTCCGTTGACCCACCGCGTTAAGGTTCTTAACGCTATGGGGAGGTCCATCGCGTCTCGGGGGCCGAAGGCTAAAAGCCTTGGCCGGCACCCCTTTCTCCCTTCTCTCCTCTTCTTCCCTTTCCCCTCTTCTCCGGCGATGGGGAGGTTCCCCTCCAACGATCGGGATGTGGTGGCACCGGCGGGCTCGTGGCAGGCGTCGTGGAGCTTGCGTGGAGCGAGGAGTTGGTGGCCAACCGACGTGAAGGGCCCTATTGGGGTTCATTCTTCGTGAAAGGTAGGGATTACTAGAACTCTTCTCGATCCGGGCGGATTGGGAGCTCTTCGTGCTTTCTAGCTAGTTTAGATAGCCTCCCATGCTCCCCTCCCCCGTGTGTAATGTGTTTGTACCATGTGGGCGGCCCGGGATTGAGGATCCTGTTGGTCTGCCTCTCTGCTGATGTCGCGACGACTCGACGCGTCGCGACATCAAAAGAGGCGTCGGCCCGGTCAGGTGCGACCTTATCGCGACGCCTGCCACACGATAAGGGTCGCTGTTGCGACGCATTTCTGGGTCGTGACAGAGTTTGCTGTCGCGGCGCTTCGCCCAATGCGACAAGGCTATCGCAGTGCCCTTCCCCATCGCGATGGTGTCGTGACGGCCTTGGGGGTCGCGACAATACCTGTGTTGCCTTGGGTGTTTCCGTGGGCCTGGTTGTGTGTCGGTGTGTGCCCCAGGGCAGGCTTTGCCCTTAGGACCTTCTGGTAGGGAATGCGGCAGGTTACCTCCCTGCGTTCAGGGACTGAAGGTGACACCTTCGTGGCCGTGTCCTGACAGTGGTGCTAGGAGGGTCACGTCTGTCTAGTAATCGATTGACTGGCGGTCAATCGATTATTAGCAGAGCGATGTGTTTCCATGCTAACGGGTGGTGTTCTGAGGCTCCAGCTTTTCTGTACGCGTTTGATTGTCCGAAGGCCCTCTTGAGGGTCCGTGCGTGCCTCTCGCTTGCTGGGCTTGTCGTGTGTTACAAGTCAGCAGTTCGGCGCGGTTCTTGTTGTGCTTGCCCCGCCTTTCGCCGGGTGCTTGGCACTTGAGGGCTTGTCCCGTTCAGAGGTTGTCTTCGTTTCCTAGGACCCCCATCCTCGGGAGCTTGTTGAGGGAGTGCTTCGGGGTACGAGTGTGCTCGAGTTGGCAGCCGACTGGGCGGACTCTGGAGCTGATGGGAAAACGAGGTTGGACAGCGACGCTGAGTCGTTTGTAGAGCTCTCTTGGTTAGGCCTGGGATACCGAGGACGGCCGGAGTTCTACCCAGTGCAGGCTAGCCAGTCCTTTGTCTCACTGCCTTGCTCTATGTTGGTTCTGGAGCCATGTAGGGAGGTCAGGTGTGAGGCCGCAGCTTGGCCAGGCTGCGGTGTTGCGTGCGTTGGTGTGCTTCTGTGGCGGCTCTGTCTCACCCTTCCACGGGGGCGGAGGCAGGAGCTAGGCTAGCGAGCAGAGCGTGTGGACTGCGGGTCCCCCTCTTGGCTGCTAGCGGCGGTGGCTTGGTTGCTGTTGTTGTGACGACGCTTCCCCGTGACATTTCCAAGTGTTATCCGTTGCCCTAGCTTGCACGGCGGTTATAGCCTGGCTGTGCCTAGTTCCCGTGGGCGTCGTTGGTCTGGCCTTGTGTGGACCTGTGCTTCTGGTGGTTTCCTCTCGGTGTTCTCTCGGTTCTGTAGTCTCGTCCTTGGGTGCCAGTCTGTGGTGGCACCAGCGTATGTGGTTTCCCGACCTGGTGGTGTGTCCAGGGTCCGGGGTGGTTCTGCTTGTGGGCCCTCGACCCTGTGGAGGTCTGAGGTGGCCGTGCTTGAGGTGAGACGTCGTTCTCACTTGGTTGTTCCGTGGTCTCGGCAGGTGTGCCGAGGGTTGCTTCCGCTCTGTTCCCAACTTCGTTGGTTTTGTGGGAGTCGTGTGTGTGTCACGGCCTTAGTTGGTGGTCGTGGCGTTGCTTTATTCTGTTCCGCTAGTTAGTAGTACCCTGCTGTAGGTGTTACTCGATTTACAGCTTTCTAGTGTAGTTCCTATTTTGGAGTTCCTACTGCTCTGGCCGGTGAGGGACTGGTAATCCCTACTGGGCCTTGTTCGCGAGGCTCACCCCCTACTTCCTTCAGCTCGGCTGTGGCGCCGTGTGTTGTCAGCGGTAGTGAGAGCTGAGTGTTGTGAGCTCTTGTAGCCGAGTGAGCTGAGAGTTGTGTTTTGCAAGTCCTCGGGGTATGCCCCTTAAGGACTGCACCTTTCTTCTTGTACCTGTGCTTTTATTTGGGACACGTTGTACAGACCTTTGTATATTGTACAGATTGTTATAATTATTCGAATTTAGTACATATCTCACTAGACTATTTCTTCTAACCCTTCTGGGTCTTCGAATCCGTGGGTGGCGACGCGAACTTCGGGGTCCCTGGCGGGGGTCCGGGAGGTCGGGTCGTTACAGTTGGTATCAGAGCGGGGTCTACTGAGATTTGTGAGGAATTAATAACTATAGTTGTCCCAAAGAAAGGTACTAGTACGCTGCTGACACCGTCCGACTAGTGCTAGGATTGTGCTTTCAATTGTTTTGCAGGTGTGCGGCTTCCCTGCAAGATTTGTGTGCATGCTGTAGTGGGTTGCAGTTGTTGCTATGTCGCTTGCGTGGCGAGTGTGGTCGCTCGGCGTGTTCGTGCCGTGGTGGCGTGGTTGGCGCTGGACTCGCTGACAGTGTTCTTCCTTGTATGGAGGAAGGTCGTAGGCAAGTCCAGGCCTTGTTGGCTGTCCCCCTGTTGTTGGGGTGTGTGCTGCGTTGGTTGTGTGTGTGGTCTTCGGTCTGTGTGCTATTGTGCGCTATGCTCTGCTTGGTCGGCATTGTTGCTTGGGCTAAGCAGATGTTCTGTGTGCCGTGTTGCATCGCTGGTTGAGTGTTGCGACACTTGCCTATGGTTGCTGTCGGCTTGGTGCTGGATGGTTGTGAGCTTTGGTGAGGTGCTCTCGGAGTTCTTCTCTGTTGGTTCTGGCGGAAGTGAGGTTTCCCTAGAACTATGTTGTGCTCATTTCTGGTTGCTGTTGCGTTGCCCTCAAGGTTGAGGTGCATTGCTTGGTTGCCCTGTGTTCTGGTGAGGTTTCCCAGAACCATTTGTTGTTGTCTTGGTGAGGGTTCTCTCTGATGATCCGTGTTGTTTGGTCGTTGGGTTGTGCATTCTGGTGAAGGTTCTTCCCAGGATCACCCTTTGTCGCTTCTGGCGGAGGTTCTTCCCAGGAGTGCTCTGTGTTCGTTTCGGGCCACCGTTGTGTTGCCCTTGTGGTTCGAAGTGTGCCATTTGGTTGGGCCGCGTTCTGGTGAGGTTCTCCCAGGATGGCTCTTGGCGCTTTTGGGTGGAGGTTCTCCCTAAAGTTGCTTCATGTTGTTTTGGTTGTCGCTGCTCTCTCTCTGTGGAGATGAGCTGTCGTTGTTGCCGGTGGACTGTCTTTGTTACAGTTTGCTTGGGCGTTGTCGGTCGAGGTGTTGTGCACTTGGCCGTGCGTCTGGCTACCATGTGGCTGCTTGTCTCATTGTTCATTTCGAGTTTCTCGGATGCGCTGGTGGGACTTCGTGGTCCCCACGGTCAGATGGTTTGTTTCATTTTTCGCGCCCTGTATGCTCTCCCATATGGTGGTCTGGTGAGTGCCATGGGTGTTTGGCGGGCTGTGCTTCTTGTGGAAGTGCCAGTCTTGTGCTATGGTTTTATCCCCCTCTCGTTGGTGGAAGAGACTCATTGTGTGTGTCTCCTTCCCCTGATTTTCGTGGGTTGCTTGGGGTGGTGATGCTCCACTATGGTGTTGGGTCACCAGGGTGCGCGTCGTCGCGACCTTCTGGTGGAGTCATCTTCTCTTGAGTTGTTTTTGGGTTGAGTTGGTTGTTCCCCTCGTGCTGTCGTTTCCCTGTGGCACCGTAGGTCGGTGGACCTGTTTGTGCCGTTTGTCGTCGTGATCGTTTCTTGCTACCTGCCTGAGCAATTGGGGCATTGGGTCCCTGTTGGATTGGTGCGAGGTAGTCCCGTTTCTTGTTGAGTTGCTGTGTGAGTATTGTTCCGCTGTGCATTTCTGCTTGGCTTGCTCGTGCAAGCATTGTTCCGGTGTATGCTCGGTGGTACCTCATCTTGTGCCTTGGAGGCTTTCCACGTCGTCATTTTGGTGTTTGGCCTCTCTATCGGTCGCGATTAGAGGTGGTGCTTCTTGCTCTTGCGATGTCGGCTTTTTCCGTGTGCTTCCCTTGTGGGTCTGGAGAGTCCCCTTCGGTGGGACCTGTGTTGCCTCTGGCAGTAGGTGCGGTTTGTGTGTGCTGCACCTTGAGTGTTTTTCGATGCTTCGTGTTTTTGTGCCTTAAGGGCTGGGGCCGGCGTGGCCTGTTGTGCCCTTTCAGGCTTGCGGTCCCTTGCGTGCAGCTTTTGGCAGGTCTCTTGTAGAGAGTGCTTCCTGTTAGCCTGTGGCGGCCCTCATTATACCGGTACGGTTATACCGACCCCCGTCGGTATAACAAGTGCTACCACAGTGGGACATTTACCCAACCGATACATACAGCTGAGATACACGCGAATATACACCAGAGTAGCGGAAGTAAAAGAGAACTATCTCCATTCATTCATCATCCACATAAACATACATGCAGTTTACAATTTGCAAAAAGGAACCAAAGTTCACATAAATTAATTACTGAAATGGAAATACATGATGTCCACATAATACATTCTTCTCTCATGATATTCTAATACAATGATCCAAGTACATACTAGGAAGTACACAATCACAAAGAACTCCAAAAACTAGCTAGTCTCCACCGCTCGGATCCGTCTCTTCTACCTCCTCCAGGGTACTGTGTCACCAACTATACCTGTACGCCGAAGCAAGGAGTGAGTCCAGGGACTCAGCAAGCAACACTATTCATGATATACCCGTACAAGTCAGTGGTTTCTACATGCACATTACAATTAGCAACACATAGCATGCTAGTCAATTCGAGTTTTCAACCTATCATGAAAGTTCTACAATTTTATACATAACTCATGCTTTCAGATTTTTAAAATAAAATCCACCTATCCCATGGTCTCTATCAATTTACTCATGAACTTTAATCTTTTACAGAATCACATGAGAGCTATCAACATGGACAATTTACATGCATGAAGGGGAACACAATTTGCATGGATTCCACATATTCTTAAGTGCATACATAACTTTTTCACATGCTTTAGGTTGCTGATTCACCCCTACCATGGATTCTAAACACTTTGTACACATAACATGAGAATAATAACATGCATTTTCTGAATTCACATGGTTCAGATTTAGTCTCACATGGTTTCAATAACACATTTACACATCGAGAATTTCACATTTTCTTTTACCAAATTCCTCTTTTCACGTGGTTACACTTTACACATACACATTCACATGTCACTTACACATTTACACATGGTCACATACACATTTCACATTACACTTTACACATATTTAGGTGCCGTGACACATAGTCCAAACCACCAAAGAAGGACATATACACATCACATACATATAGACGCCATCTAGGCATTCAATGGCGACTCTTGGACTGCGCAGACCGGGAGAACAAGTCTCCACCCTAACCAGTGGTACTTGTCCACCTCCAGGATTTCCCCCTAATGCCCTTAGGGTCACTTAACACAATGAACTTCTCAGGGGGACTTTTCCTGATACGGCTCCACTGCCTTCTCGGAAGCAGTATCACATTGCACAATTACACTTTTACACATTTACCATTTTACACATGGTTCTTACACTTTACATTTCATCACATTCACTTTCTCACTCACATAAATCCTCTGTTTTTCCTAACATGGTACTACAGAATTTCAAGGTTTAACACACAGTAAACACACTAATCATGCTGGGTTTAAACAAATCTAATCACATTTCGATCATATGTACGAATTATTCACATTTCACATGAAAACACATAACTTTTTATTTACGGGTCCAAATGACCTGAAATTTTTACCACATGCTGTTTCGGGTTCATAATCATACTCCCAAATTTTCAGATTTTTCTGAGCTACATAGAATTTACAGAAAATAAAACGCCTAATTAGCATGCTATTAACAACTTAAGTTAACATGGGTCTAACACATCTTGTAATTTAGCCGCTTGCTGTTTTGTACAGAGACTACTAATATATGTATGATTTTAGAATACCACATTACCCTAATTCACACATCTATCGATCAATTGTCACAAACCATTTTTGCATGTTTTCATTTTTTTCTACCGAACTTATTAGCAATTTCGCAAGCATGCATGAAATACCAAAATTTCAGAACATACATACATGCCCCACAATTCTTCATGAATAGACTGCAACCAAGACATTCAACTAATCCGAATCATGGAACATGGATTTTGCAAAATTGTCTACAAGTCATGCTCACAAGTTTACAAGATATCATTATCCCACATTCACCATCACATCCCACATTCATTCACACACCACAACTAACCATATACATAGAGTATAAGCTTTACCATATATCCTCATCGCATAAAACATACCGAAATTACTGCATAAGTGGGACAGAACAGCCCACTGTTCTGTCCAGAAGAACTAGGCGGCGGTCTCTAGCCGCTGACTCAGGGTCAGCGGCATGGTCGATGGACGCCAAGCAGGAACTGGGCGTCCAGGGACCTTGCCGTCGAATCAGGTCTGTGCAGAAACACAGACCCGAGCTTTAAATCTTGGGTGAAATAGAGGGTCTAGGACTCGAGGAAAATTCCATAAAAATGACAAAAACCACCTAGACTCATACGGGGACACCATAGATAGGTCACTTGCCTTTAGAAATTTCCTCCAGGGATTTATGGCTCGAAGAAGACCTCCTTGGGCAGTCCCAAGAAGTTGCAGAAGCGCCCTCTAGATCGCCTTCCTCCGGGCTCCTGGGTGATCTCCACGCCGAGGGGATGATGGGGAAGTCTTCTCTTTGCTCCAGCTTCCTCCTAGTCGCAGTAGATCTCCAGATCAAGCTCCAAGGGGTCGGATTTGGGGGTGCCAAGATGGGGTTTTTCTCAAGACTCTCTAGGGTTTTTCTCTCTCATCTCTCCTCTTGCAAGGGTGAAGGGAAAGAATGGGAGAGTCCAATTCGGGTTCAGGGTTTAGGAGAGCCCTCACCCACTCACCATACCGATTTGACAGCCTTAGAGCCGTTGGGGGACATCCCCCAATGGAGGCCATGCCTTGTTCAGAAGCTTGCGGCTCTGCTGCACATGCAGGCCAGAGAAGTTGGCGTCCAGATCGCTGGACGCCGGAGCTAGTGCTGGCGTCCATGTCTGGACGCTGACACTGGCTCAACGGCCTGGGCTTGACGCCAAGGTGGCCTTCGGCCAGAACCCTAATTTATGCAGAAAACATGCATACCAAACTTATATACACGCAATATGTATATGGTATTATATCCACACTATCATCATGCAATATATACATTATTTATGCTTAATAAACACATGCATACGTAATTATACTAATTAATGCGTACGTAAATAAGTACATACATACATAAGCACAATTATTCACACATAGATACAAATAATACGACGGAAATTAGAGGGCCTTACACCCTCTCCCCCTTAAAGAAACTTCGTCCTCGAAGTTAGAACGACACTACTCAAACAAAAGGGGATACTTCTTCTTCATCGCATCCTCAAGCTCCCACGTAGCCTCCTCACGTGAGAAGTTCCGCCATAGAACTTTCACCGACGCGATACTCTTGTTCCGGAGGTGCTGAACCTTCCGGTCAAGAATGGCTACTGGTTGCTCGACATACGAAAGATCTGGCTGGATCTCCACTGGCTCATGACTAATCACATGAGACGGATCTCGGACATACTTCCTGAGCATAGATACGTGGAATACCGGGTGAACGCTAGCCAAAGCTGGGGGTAATGCTAGCTCGTACGCCACGTTGCCCAAACGTCTGAGAATCTCTATGGGCCAATGAACCTAGGGCTTAGCTTGCTATGCCTGCCAAATCTGACGACACCTCGAGTAGGCGATATCTTCAAGAATACATGATCGCCAACCTCGAACTCCAAATCCTTTCTCCTGTTGTCGGCATAACTCTTCTGCCTATCCTGTGCCGCAATAAGCCTTTTCCTGATAAGCTGAATCTTATCCGAAGTTTCCTGAACCAACTCCGGTCGATCAACTGCCTATCACCAGTCTCCTCCCAACATAAAGGAGATCTGCAGGGCCTACCATACAACGCCTCGAATGGAGCATACCAATACTAGCATGAAAGCTGTGTTGTATGCGAACTCCACAGAGGTAGATGACGCTCCCAATCATCCTTCCAATCCAGAACACACGCTCACACATATCCTCGAGCGTCTGGATAGTCCTCTCGGACTGTCCATCGGTCTGGGGATGAAACGCCGAACTGAGCTTAAGCTCGAACCTAACGCATCCTGAAGACCCTTCCACAATCTCGAAGTAAATCTCGGATCTCGATCCGAAATGATCGACTTCGGCACACCATGCAATCTAACGATTCCGCTAACATACAATCTAGCTAAACTCTCTACTGACTGCTTCTTCATAGGCAAGAAATGAGCAGTCTTCGAGAATCTATCTACAACTACCCAAATCGAGTCATTGCCCTTCTAGATCGAGGCAAACCCGATACGAAATCCATAGTGACAGCTTCCCACTTCCACACGGGAATATCCATCTCTGCATAAGGCCGGATGGTCGCTGCCGCTCGGCTTTCACCTGCTGACATACTAGACATCTAGACACATAATCCGCAACATCCTTCTTCATGCCAGACCACCAAAATGATCTCTTCAGGTCTTGATACATCTTAGTGTTACCCGGATGAATAGAGAATCGCGATCTATGAGCCTCCGCTAACACATGCTCACGGACATCTACCACATCGGGGACACAAACACGGTGCTGAAATCTAATCACACCGTCCTCATCACGAGCAATGCCCACCTTACCCACTAACTCTAACAATCTAGGATCGGCTTTCTGCTGCTCAATCACCTCATCCAAGACTGAGGATCTAAGGGATAGCTGAGCTACAAAAGCCTGACACAACGATGGCTCTAACTCGGTCATAGAGCACGCTGCATCCTCCAACATCTTCCAATCTGCTGGAGCGAAGACCTCTTCCTACTAAGAGCATCCGCTACGACGTTCGCCTTTCCAGGATTACTGAAGGTCGAAGTCATAGTCCTTCAAGAACTCAATCCATCTCCTTGCCAGGTTTAATTCTTTGGGGAGAAAAGATACTTCAAGCTCTTGTGGTCGGTAAACACCTCAAATCTGACACCATAAAGATAGTGCCTCCAGATCTTTAGTGCATGAACCACAGCTGCGAGCTCTAAATCATGAGTCGGATAGTTCCTCTCATGCTCCTTCAACTGACGAGAAGCATAAGCCACTACCCTCTCTTGCTGCATGAGCACACAGCCTAAACCAATCTGAGATGCATCCGTATAAATGGCAAAACCTTCTAGACCACTAGGCAATACCAATACGGAGCAGAAGTAAGCTTAGCCTTCAATAGCTGAAAGCTACGCTCACATGCCTCAGACCATACGAACTTCTCACCCTTTGGTCAGCTTTGTCAAAGGGGCGGCGATGGATGAGAAACCCTCAATGAATCGCCGATAATAACCAGCTAACCCAATAAAACTACGAATCTCCGAAGGGGCCTGGGAATCTCCCAATCCATAACTGCCTGGACTTTTGCTGGATCAACTGCAACACCAGCGCCGGAGATAACATGCCCGAGAAAATGAACCTCGGGCAACCAGAACTCGCACTTGCTGAACTTCGCATACAGCTTGTGCTCACGGAGAACCTCTAAGACTAACCTCAAATGCTGACGATGTGTGGCCTCATCCGGAGAATAGACCAACACGTCATCAATAAACACAACAACAAAGCTATCTAGATACGGACTAAACACCCGTTCATGAGATCCATGAACGCTGCAGGGGCGTCGGTCAATCCGAAAGGAAGAACCAAAAACTCATAATGTCCATAACGGGTTCTAAATGCCGTCTTGGACACATCCTCACTCCTAATCCTCAACTGATGATAACCAGATCGCAAGTCAATCTTGGAAAAGACTGATGCCTCTCGCAACTGGTCAAATAGATCATCAATCCGAGGTAAGGGATACCTGTTCTTCACAGTCACCTGGTTTAGCTTCCTATAATCAATGCACAACGAACCGAGTGACCCGTCTTCTTCTTGACGAATAATACAGGTGCGCCCCAAGGGGAAACACTGGGGCGAATAAATCCCTTATCGAGCAATTCTTGCAATTGCTTCCTCAACTCGGCTAATTCTGCAGGGGCCATCCGATATGGGGCCTTCGAGATAGGAGAGGTGCCTGGAAGCAACTCTATAGTGAACTCTATCTCCCTATCCGGTGGCAATCCAGACAAGTCATCGGGAAGACATCTGGAAAGTCCTGCACCACATCGATCTCTGCAAGAGTCAGTGACGACCCAGCATCGGGTACTAGCATAACGCTGGCAAGAAATGTGTCACAACCCTTGTTCACCATGCGCATCGCTTCATGGCAGAGATAACTAACTTTCCCGCTAAGTTCTTTGGCAAGGGATGAGAGAACTCATCCTCACCAGGAATGCGGAAAACAATCTTCTTCTACGACAATCCACTAACGCATAGTGCTCCTCTAGCCAATCCAGACCAAGGATACAATCATAATCCTTCATCTTTAGCAAGAAGAAAACCCATCTAGGAATCTATCCTCATGCAACGCACACAGGTAACGACGGAATGCACTTCCTAGTCGATACCGTACCCGCAGGGGTGTGCACAGACAAAGGGACCTCTAACTCCTCAGACTCTATGCCTGACTCTAGGGCTAACTGCCTAGCGAACCGCTCGGAAATGAACGAGTGAGTAGCACCCGTATACAAAAACCCGAGCGTGCACACCGAAAAGTAAAACTGTACCTTCGGTGACATGCTCCGCCTGCTCGTCGTCCTCACGAGCTAACGCAAACACTCGAGCTGGGGCTCGAGGCCTTCCTGGTCGTCCTGTAGCTGGCGCGGCTGCCGCTACTGCTGGTACTGGCGCTCCTCGCTGAGCTCCTGCTGAAGTCTTGGGCAATCCTTGATCTTGTGGTCGCTGCTCCCACACTTTAAGCATCTACCCGCTACTAACCAGCACTCGGAACCTCCATGGGTCTTCCCACAATGGGGACACTCTCTCTTCGCACCGGGGGAACGTACAGAAGGTACCTGAGAGTTGCTGACTGCCATTGGTCTGCGGTGTCTGGTACACCGTTTTCCTCTTATCCTGCCGCTGGAATGTCGCTGCCGACCTTTCTGCGAAGCCTTCTTCTCCTCCAGATATGCTCCATTTCTCCCTCCTGTCTGCAGGCTGCGCTGAGGGCCTCGTCTAGCGTGCGGTGGTCGAACGCCACGAGCCTCGTCCTCAGTGATGGTTTGAGACCCATCACGAAACTCTTGGTCTTCCTGCGCTCATCCTCTACTATATGCGGTGCATATTTAGAAAGTTCAGAAAACCTTGCCTCGTATTCCAGGACGGTCATTGATCCTTGCGTCAGGGAAAGGAATTCTTGCTCCATCTTGTCCTGGATATGCTCGGGACGAACTTGGCTCGGAAGAGCCTCACGAACGCGTCCCATGCCACATCAACTGCTCCGTCCTCGAAGCGCGTACGCAGTAGGGAGGACCACCATACATCAGCTCTCTCCTGCAATACACCTTCATAAGCACTAACCAACAATTTCTAACTCGACAAACAACATACAAGCATAAACCAAAACATACCTGTAGCATGTAGGTGGCTAAGGTCACCTTGTCCTCGTCAGGACACCTGATAGCTCGGAAGATTTCTCCGTCTCCCTCATCCAGCTTTCTGCTAATAGCGGATCACTCTCCCCTTAAAAGAGGGTGGGGCCATCCTCTTGATCGCTCC
Source organism: Colocasia esculenta (assembly GCA_014218235.1). Lineage (NCBI taxonomy): Eukaryota > Viridiplantae > Streptophyta > Magnoliopsida > Alismatales > Araceae > Colocasia > Colocasia esculenta. The sequence goes on from CM024754.1 coordinate 60,730,836, forward strand.
ATGATGGAAGGTCCACCATGGTCCTGAGCTGGGGCTGAGCCTGCTACATTAAACAATAACAATATACAATAAACACAATATCATGCAATTTAAATAGCAACTACTAGGTTGTTTTATTATTTACCTGGGCCTCCAACTGGGCCTGGAGTGCTGCCTGGGTGTGGGCCTATGTCTGCATGGCTGCACCAGACCTTGCATGAATACTCCATAGTCCACTGGCGGTGGTGGGGGAAGCACAGGACCCTGTGGGGCCGGGGCCTGCTGCTCCGCCCGCTCCTCACGCCTTTGCTCGTCGTCGCGAGCTGGCGCACCTCCACGTCATCCACGGGAAGCCATGGCTGTAATAAAATTTCAGCCACTATTAGAGCTAGGTTACTAAGTTCTCTAAACCATTTCTTATCTATTTTCACTTCTTATTAATGTTTTCTACACATGTGGACATACTTAGCATGCAATGGGGATGATGACTTAAGTATATTCATGTGCAATTCAAACGGTCGCTCTGATACCAATCCCTGTGGCGGCCCTCATTATACCGGTACGGTTATACCAAACCCACGTCGGTATAACAGTGCTGCCACAGTGGGACATTTACCCAAAACGATACATACAGCTGAGATACACGCGAATATACAACAGAGTAGCGGAAGTAAAAGAGAACTATCTCCATTCATTCATCATCCACATAAAACATACATGCAGTTTACAATTTGCAAAAAGAAAAGAAACCAAAGTTCACATAAATTAAATTACTGAAATGGAAATACATGATGTCCACATAATACATTCTTCTCATGATAATTCTAATACAATGTCCAAGTACATACTAGGAAGTACACAATCACAAGAACTCCAAAACTAGCTAGTCTCCACGCTCGGAGTCCGTCTCTGCTGCCTCCTCCAAGGGTACTGTGTCACCAACTATACCTGTACGCCGAAGCAAGGAGTGAGTCCAGGGACTCAGCAAGCAACACTATTCATGATATACACGTACAAGTCCTAGTGGTTTCTACATGCACATTACAATTAGCAACACATAGCATGCTAGTCAATTCGAGTTTCAACCTATCATGAAAGTTCTACAATTTTATACATAACTCATGCTTTCAGATTTTTAAAATAAAATCCACCTATCACATGGTCTCTATTCAATTACTCATGAACTTTAATCTTTTCAGAATCAAACATGAGAGCTATCAACATGGACAATTTACATGCATGAAAGGGGAACACAATTTGCCTGGATTCCAATATCTTAAGTGCATACATAACTTTTTTACATGCTTTAGGTTGCTGATTTCACATGGTTCAATGACTAAATCTACACATGAGAGCTACAACGTTGCTTAAAACCCACATATGAACAATCCATCATGCCATTTTGCACACCTCTATTCAATTTACTCATGAACTTTAATCTTTTACAGAATCAAACATGAGAGCTATCAACATGGACAATTTACATGCATGAAAGGGGAACACAATTTGCATGGATTCCACATATTCTTAAGTGCATACATAACTTTTTCACATGCTTTAGGTTGCTGATTTCACATGGTTCAATGACTATAAATCTACACATGAGAGCTACAACGTTGCTTAAAACCTCACATATGAACAATCCATCATGCCATTTGCACACATATTCATTTGTTGTCCCTACCATGGATTCTAAACACTTTGTACACATAACATGAGAATAATAACATGCATTTTCTGAATTCACATGGTTTCAGATTTAGTCTCACATGGTTTCAATAACACATTTACACATCGAGAATTTCACATTTTCTTTTACACAAATTTCCTCTTTTCACGTGGTTACACTTTACACATACACATTCACATGTCACTTACACATTTACACATGGTCACATACACATTTCACATTACACTTTACACATATTTAGGTGCCGTGACACATAGTCCAAACCACCAAAGAAGGACACAACACATCACATCACATAGACGCCATCTAGGCAATACAATGGCGACTCTTGGACTGCGCAGACCGGGAGAACAAGTCTCCACCCTAACCAGTGGTACTTGTCCACCTCCAGGATTTCCCCCTAATGCCCTTAGGGTCACTTAACACAATGAACTTTCTCAGGGGGACTTTTCCCTGATACGGCTCCACTGCCTTCTCGGAAGCAGTATCACATTGGCACAATTACACTTTTACACATTTACCGTTTTACACATGGTTTTACACTTTACACTTTTCATCACATTCACTTTCTCACTCACATAAATCCTCTGTTTTTCCTAACATGGTACTACAGAATTTCAAGGTTTAACACACAGTAAACACACTAATCATGCTGGGTTTAAACAAAATCTAATCACATTTCGATCATATGTACGAATTATTCACATTTCACATGAAAACACATAACTTTTTATTTACGGGTCCAAATGACCTGAAATTTTTACCACATGCTGTTTCGGGTTCATAATCATACTCCCAAATTTTCAGATTTTTCTGAGCTACATAGAATTTACAGAAAATAAAACGCCTAATTAGCATGCTATTAACAACTTAAGTTAACATGGGTCTAACACATCTTGTAATTTAGCCACTTGGTTTTGTACAGAGACTACTAATATATGTATGATTTTAGAATACCACATTACCCTAATTCATACATCTATCGATCAATTGCACAAACCATTTTTGCATGTTTTCATTTTTTCGAACCGAGCTTTTACAATTTCACAAGCATGATAAATACTAAAATTGCAAACATACATGCTGACCCACTATTCTTCATGATCAAACCGAAACTAAGGCATTCAACTAATCTAAATCATGAATCATGGATTTTGCAAAATTGTCTACAAGTCATGCTCACAAGTTTACAAGATATCATTATCCCACATTCACCATCACATCCCACATTCATTCACACACCACAACTAACCATATACATAGAGTATAAGCTTTACCATATATCCTCATCGCATAAAACATACCGAAATTACTGCATAAGTGGGACAGAACAGCCACTGTTCTGTCCAGAAGAACTAGGCGGCGGTCTCTGGCCGCTGACTCAGGGTCAGCGGCATGGTCGATGGACGCCAAGCAGGAACTGGGCGTCCAGGGACCTTGCCGTCGAATCAGGTCTGTGCAGAAACACAGACCCGAGCTTTAAATCTTGGGTGAAATGGAGGGTCTAGGACTCGAGGAAAATTCCATAAAAATGACAAAAACCACCTAGACTCATACGGGGACACCATAGATAGGTCACTTGCCTTTAGAAATTTCCTCCAAGGGATTTATGGCTCGTGAAGACCTCCTTGGGCAGTCCCAAGAAGTTGCAGAAGCCCCTCTAGATCGCCTTCCTCCGGGCTCCTGGGTGATCTCCACGCCGAGGGGATGATGGGGAAGTCTTCTCCTTTGCTCCAGCTTCCTCCTAGTCGCAGTAGATCTCCAGACCAAGCTCCAAGGGGTCGGATTTGGGGGTGCCAAGATGGGGTTTTTCTCACAGACTCTCTAGGTTTTTTCTTCTCACTTCTCTCCTCTTGCAAGGGTGAAGGGAAAGAATGGGAGAGTCCAATTCGGGTTCAGGGTTTAGGAGAGCCCCTCACCCACTCACCATACCGATTTGACAGCCTTAGAGCCGTGGGGGACATCCCCCAATGGTGGCCATGCCTTTTCAGAAGCTTGCAGCTCTGCTGGCATGCAGGTCAGAGAAGTTGGCGTCCAGATCGCTGGACGCCGGAGTAGTGTGGCGTCCATGTCTGGACGCTGACACTGGCTCAACGGCTGGGCTTGACGCCAAGGTGGCCTTCGGCCAGAACCCTAATTATGCAGAAAACCATGCATACCAAGCTTATATACATGCAATATGTATATGGTATTATATCCACACTATCATCATGCAATATATACATTATTTATGCTTAAATAAACACATGCATACGTAATTATACTAATTAATGCGTACGTAAATATGTACATACATACATAAGCACAATTATTCACACATAGATACAAATAATACGACGGAAATTAGAGGGCCTTACATAGACCGGGGTTGTTTCGGCCGCTTGGTTGTACCTGTGTGCACTTGCGTAGTTTGGTGCTGGTGATAGCACATGTGTTGTGCCGGTGTGCATGTTCATGAGATTTGGTGGTCGTTTCATGACTTCGCTCGGGGTTGGAGGCGTTGGGATTCGCATCTGGGACACGTGTGCTAGCCTGAGTCTTGTGGTTGTTTACTATTGCTGCTATGGGGGGCGTTTTGCTTTGTTAGGTAGCCCCGCGGTGGTGACGAAAGGCTTTGGTTGTGGACAGGTGTCGTCCCGATTTCCCCTCAGCTCTGGGAGCGAGTATGTTCGGTTATGGTCCCTACTTCAGTCTGGGTCCCTCTGAGGCGACGTGGGTTGTCATCACCTCTGCGGCGTGTTTGGTTCCTGTATGGTTGTGCGTCCTTCTGGTGGTTGCATGCTGGTACCGCGCTAAGCTCTGTGTGCGCGTGGCGAGTGTGCTGCCAATCCTCGTGGTTCTCCATTGTGCGTGGTGTTGGTGAGTCTGGAAGCCGATGGCGGCGGTCTCCTGTCGGTTCGCCTGGTGACAGTGAGGCCTATTGGCTTGCTATAGCCTCGAACCCGTGGTTGTCGACGTGGAGGTGTCTGCTTCGGCTAAACCTCGGACGTCTTCCGTGCTTCCGTCGCGGTGTGCCACGTTGTGGAGTGTGTAACTCCCAGTTTTTGTGGCTCCGCGTTGTTTGGTGTCCTTTTCGGACCACGAGGATAGTTTGGGCGAGACCTAGTGGTGACAGTGGATACCATTTTCGCGTGTTAAGGCTTCTCCACGTGCATTTGCTGTCCCTGTTGGACCGCGAGGAAGGTCTGGGTGAGACCTAGTGGTGACAGTGGACATCGTTCCGTGTGTTGCGGATCCTCCGCAAGCGTGATGTGCTCTGGTTCTCGTCGCTCGCGTGGCTTCTCACTGGGATGGTGATCGATGCTAGCTACTGCTAGTAGCACGAGGCAGTTCCCCTGAGACTTGTGGTTGGTTCTCAGGTGTTTCTCGTGTTGCTGCTGGCAACTGCGTCCTATATCGGGTTTTGCTGGCGAGAGAGTAGGTTGTTGGTTGGTTGTTCCCAACAGCGGGGTCTGTTGGTGGCTGCAGCCGTGCAGTTTTCGGCTGGCGTTTTCTGCTGTTCGGGTCGGATTTGGCGTCGCTCGGCACCTGTGGGGTTGTCGTTTCGTTTGGATGCCCCATGTGTGCCTGGAGTGAGCTGTTGGTTTTCGGCTTGGTGCTCCACTTGTGTTTGGAGCCAGTTGTGGAGCCGTTGGTTTTTCAGCTTCGTGTGCCCGCGTGCATTTGGCGGTGCGGTTGTTGCCACGAGGAAGTCGTGTTGAGACTTAGTGGCTTATTCGCTTTGGTCTTACGTTTACTCCATGTGTTTCGTTTCGTGCCTCGGGATCTTTTGGGCTTGCCCCAATTTCGAGGACGAAATTATTTTAAGGGTGGTAGAATGTAAGACCCGGCTTCCCGGCTTTCCTTTCGGTGTCTGGGATGATTGGCCACTAACGTGTCCAGGCTGGGCGACGCGTTAGTGTGGCGTCGTGGGTGTCCAACGCATCAGTCATCCCTGTTGCGACGCAGGTGTGCGTCGCATTCTTGTCGCGCCCAGTTTGCCTGTCGCATTCTTGTCGCGACCGATCAACGGGTCACGACAGTGTTGTCGTGTTCCACTGTGCGGTCGTCTGACACTTGTCAGAGTGGCAGGTGTGTCAGTACGGCCTGTCGCGGCGTTCGTGGAGGACGTGTTCTTGTCGCGGTCCATTGACCCGGCGCATTAAGGTTCTTAACACGACGCGGAGGTCCATCGCGTCTCGGGGGCCGAAGGCTAAGAGCCTTGGCTGGCGCCCCTTTCTCCCTTCTCTCCTCTTCTTCCCTTTCCCCTATTCTCCGGCGATAGGGAGGTTCCTCTCCGGTGATTGGGGCGTGGTGGCACCGGCGGGCTCGTGGCGAGCGTCGTGGAGCTTGCGTGGAGCGAGGAGGAGGTGGCCAACCGACGTGAAGGGCCCTATTGGGGTTCATTCTTCGTGAAAGGTAGGGATTACTGGAACTCTTCTCGATCCGGGCGGATTGGGAGCTCTTCGTGCTTTCTAGCTAGTTTAGATAGCCTCCGATGCTCCCCTCCCCTGTGTGTGATGTGTTTGTACAGTGTGGGTGGCCCGGGATTGAGGATCCCGTTGGTCTACCTCTCCACTGATGTCGCGACAGCTTGGCGCGTCGCGACATCAGAAGAGGCGTCGGCTCGGTCGGGCGTGACCTTATCGCGACGCGTGCCACACGATAAGGGTCGCTGTCGCGACGCGTTTCTGGGTCGCGATAGGGTTTGCTGTCACGGCGCTTCACCTGGTCGTGACAAGGCTGTCGCGGTGCCCTTCCCCATCGCGATGGTGTCGCGATGACTCTGGGGGTTGCGACAGTACCTGTGTTGCCTCGGGTGCTTCCGTGGGCCCAGTTGTGTGTCGGAGTGTGCCCCAGGGTAGGCTTTGCCCTTAGGACATTCTGGTGGGGAACGCGGCAGGTTACCTCCTTGCGTTCAGCGACCGAAGGTGACACCTTCGTGGCCGTGTCCTGGTAGTGGTGCTAGGAGGGTGGCGTCTGTCTAATAATCGATTGACTGGCGGTCAATCGATTATTAGCAGAGCGACGGGTTTCCGTGCTAACGGGTGGTGTTCCGAGGCTCCGGCTTTTCCGTACGCGTTTGGTTGGCTGACGGCCCTCTTGAGGGTCTGTGCGTGCCTCTCGCTTGCTGGGCTTGTCGTGTGTTACAAGCTAGCAGTTCGGCGCGGTTCCTATTGTGCTTGCCCCACCTTTCGCCCGGTGCTTGGCACTTGAGGGCTTGTCCCGTTCAGATGTTGTCTCTGTTGCCTGGGACCCCCATCCTCGGGAGCCTGTTGAGGGAGTGCTCCGGGCTACTAGTGTGCTCGAGTTGGCAGCCGACTGGGCGGACTCTGGAGCTGAGGGAAAATGAGGTTTAGACAGCGGCGCTGAGCCAGTCCTTTGTCTCACTGCCGCGCTCTACGTTAGTTTCAGAGCCGCATAGGGAGGTAAGGCGTGAGGCCGCAGCTTGGCCATGCTGCGGTGTTGCGTGCGTTGGTGTGCTTCTGTGGCGGCTCTATCTCACCCTTCCGCGGGGGCGGAGGTAGGAGCTAGGCTAGCGAGCAGAGCGTGTGGACTGCGGGTCACCCTCTTGGCTGCTAGCGGTGGTGGCTTGGTTGCTGTTGTTGTGACGCGCTTCCTCACGACGTTTCCAAGTGTTATCCATTGCCCTAGCTTGCACGGCGGTTATAGCCTAGCTGTGCCTAGTTCCCGTGGGCGTCGTTGGTCTGGCCTTGTATGGACCTATGCTTCTGGTGGTTTCTGCTCGGTGTTCTCTCGGTTCCGTAGTCCCGTCCTTGGGTGCCAGTTCATGGTGGAACCAGCGTATGTGGTTTCCCGACCTGGTGGTGTGTCCAGGGTCCAGGGTGGTTCTACTTGTGGGCCCTCGACCCTGTGGAGGTCTGAGGTGGCCGTGCTTGAGGTGAGACGTCGTTCTCACTTGGTTGTTCCGTGGTCTCGACAGGTGTGCGAGGGTTGCTTCCGCTCTGTGCCTGACTCTGTTGGTTTTGCGGGAGTCGTGTGTGTGTCACGACCTTGGTTGGTGGTCGTGGCGTTGCTTTATTCTGTTCCTCTACTTAGTAGTACCCTGCTGTAGGTGTTACTCGATTTACAACTTTCTAGTGTAGTTCCTATTTTCAGACTTCCTGCTGCTCTGGCCGGTGAGGGACTGGTAATCCCTACTGGGCCTTGTTCGCGAGGCTCACCCCCCTTACTTCCTTCAGCTAGCGGCTCATCATTGCGGGAGCTCGGTGTCGGAAGGGTTGCGGAGGCAGCTGTGGCGCCGTGTGTAACATCTCGGGTTCTGGCTATCTTGCTGTTGGTCTTGGGATGGCGATGGATCGGGTAGTCGCGTTCTGAATGCGGCGTGCTCTGTGTCGCCTTCTAGTTGGGAAGGCGACGTCCCTTGTGTCGCGTTCTCGTTGCCTGTTGGTTTGTGTGCCACGTGTCCGCAGCGTAGGTGTGAAGGCGACGTGCCAGCTGTTGCGTTCACCTGAGTCGCCTGCATGTGTGACATGTGGTCTGGAGGCTGTCTGCCTGTCGGGAAGTCTGTCAGAACTTGTGGGAAGGCGACAACTTGCCTGTCACTTTCTTATTAGGAACGCGGCGCCTAGCTTGTCGCGACCTCAGTTCTGAGGGCTTAAGACAGGTGACCCTCCTTCCTTCTCCTTCTTTTCCTTTCTTCTTCCCTCCTCCTCTCCGAGGAGGGGAAGCTTCCCTCTGCTCTCTCCGGTGGCTTGGGCATGGTGGAGTCGTCGGCGAGCTCGTGGCGGAGCGGCGGAGCGTCGTGGAGCGAGGAGGAGGCGGCCGAGGCTTCGTAAAGGCCCATTTGGGTTTGCTTCTTTGTTCTCAGTAGGGATCTCTTGCTCCCATACAAGTTAGTGTAGATGAAGCTTAGTTTTGGGCGGTTCATTCCATGCTCGTGAGCTCCCTTATGGTTTCGCATGGATGGATGCTTGCCGGTGGTGCTCCGTCTACGTGTTTAAGCTTCATGCATGTTGTGTGTGGGCGAGGAGAGGTGGTGTGTTGCCCCTCGAGCACTCTTTTACTTGCTTTCGTGGTATGCTCCCCTCCCCCAGTTGTTTGTAGGCCTTTTTGTAGCTTGGGGGACCATGGTATGGCGCCATTTCCCGGTTTGTGCTTCTGACTGGGATCGCGACAGTAAGGCTGTCGCAATACTAGTCAGAAGGCGACGTAGTTCCTGTCGCGGTCGAGTCGCGAATGGGACCCCGTCGCGTTCTCATTGTCTTGTCGTTTCCCGTTTCGGGTCATGGTGGGGAATGGCTTGGGTCCAAGTTGGTTAGAGAGAGGTCTCTCCAACTTGGGACGAGGTTAGTCCTCCTGTTTGGGGCCTTGCCTTTGTGGCCCTTTGGGGTGTGTGGTTCTGACCCAAGGGCCCTGCCTTCAGATGAGGAACGCGACGGTTCGATATGTTACGTTCTGAATCTGAAGGCAACACCCTATGTGTCGCTTTCTGGTTGCGACAGGATCCACATTGCGTTCTTCCTTCGGGTCGCGACGGGGTCCTCGTCGCCTTCTAGCTTAGGTGTGTTTGGCTGGTTTCTGTTGGCCTGTCTGGGGGTTTGGCCTTCTGATGCTGAACGCGACAGGTCGATACGTTGCGTTCAGATCAGAAGCCGACACCCTAGTCGTCGTGACTTGGTGGCGACAGGTTGGTCGTCGCCTTCTTGCTCAGAAGGCGACGCACCTGTGGTCGTGTTCCGGTCGCTTGGTTTTTGTTCTACTGTTAGTGTTCCGGCTTCTCGGGCCGTGCCTTGTGTGCCGACATTGGCCGACGGCCCTTCTAGGAGCTTCTAGAAGGGGTGCCGTGCGTGCCTGTGCCTGCTGGGCTTGTCTTAGTTACGAGCCAGCGGTGCTGTTTCTGTGGTGGTTGCCACGCCAGTGTTCTCTTTCGCCGGGTGCTCAGCACTTGAGGGCTTGTCCGCGAGACAGATTGTTACCGTTTCCTGGGACCCATAGCCCCGCGTGCCTGTGTCTGAGGGTGTTGCTCCAGGCGGCGGGCGTGCTCAAGTCTCGGACTTGGAGCAGAAGGGGAAACTAGTGGGGCAGCGGCTTGAGCTGTTTGTAGAGCTCTCTTAGCTGGTCTGGGTCTCCGAGGTGGTTCGGCGCTCGTCTGGTGTGGACCAGCTAGTCCTTCTCACTGCCTCGCTCTGAATTGGTTCCTATAGCACCCCGGAAATTTCAATTATATAAAAACTCAATTAAATGGAAATAAATAATTTCCATAATATCAAGTATTTAAAACATACGTATCATTATCGTATGAGCTAAAACACATCGAAAAATTCCGTAAAAATTATAAATCAACCCCAAGCATATTACTAAATGTTTCACAAAGAAATTTGTGCCAATAAAATTGTATTAGCTAAGTTTAAAGTCTTTCGCGACTTATTATCGTAATTCATGAATAAGTCAAAAATCATTATCACACGTACTTGGACGAGTCAAGAAATTAAATAAAAATCATAATTGAACTTCAAATAATATCCTCTAAAGACCCATCAAGAAATTTGGGTCAATAAAAATCATTTAGGCTAGGTTTAAGAGTTATGGTGACCAATTATCCGAATTAGGAAACAAGTCGGAAAACCGGTAACACGGAAATACGACGCAATCATAAATTAAATAAAAATGTTAGAAATGCTTCTAACAATATATAATAATGACCCAATATCATAAGTGGGCCAATGGACCACATATGGCCCAAAAATCAAATGAAGCAAGGAAATACATAGAAATTCGTAACCATAAATAAGCTGAAATTAAAAAGGAGCAATTAGAGTTGAATTGGGATACAAACATGCATTCATGGCAACCCAAATTCGTGCCTACCCATCCGTGGAAGTTGCTTGATGGCCAAGACTCTCTAATGGAGGAAGAAATCATCAAAAATAGGAAACCAACATGCCAATCCCGAAACCCTTCTTTCCTAGTTATAATAGGACTCCTAAACACCATGGATGCTTAAATACTCTTCACCCAAACCCTAGGGACGAGTTTAGAACTTGCTGGGGTCGTGTGGAGGAGCTCTTGGTGGCTGGAGAGTAGGAGATCAAGCATACCAAGCTCATCTTCTTCCCCCGTTCATCTGCTACGACCTGCATAAACCACCTTCTTGAAGCCGATCAAAGGTAGGCCAAACCTAAATCCCATCGTGCAAGGCTTATACCCCTGGAAAGAGGGTCGAGTCTACTTCCTAACCCAAGTGTAATGCCCAAATTCCATGCAGTATACACGGAGTATTAGGCGTTCTACAAACAGTGGTCTGAACACGGGTTTTCTGAAGAACTAGACTTCATCAACCCAAGAGGTAGGTTTTCTCGGGCCAAATCTTAATATCTCCTATACCAAATGTGTAGAGCATCAAGTTAGCTTTCATTGCCCTCTGTTTCTTTGAATTTCAGTGAGTAGATTTTGAACTATAAGCGTTTTCCCAAACTCGTGCATTGTTAGGGCTCTTTCCCGTTCTTTATATATTGCACTTGATTCAAGACCGAATTAGAGTAAGCCCACAACATAAAAGTTTTTCTAATAGTTATCCTCTTCAAGTTTGTTGTTGAACGTTTTATCTAAATATCATTGGTTAGAGAGTTATAAGCATGGTAATAGGGTGGTTGCCAGAAACCACGGTTTTCAGGTTACACTTGGTCTGACTTGTGTTCAACTTGAGCAAAGCCTATCGAAACCATCCTTATTTCCCAATTCCGATTTACTGGAAGTACCCTTGTATGTCTAGGTTTTTTAAAACTGGTTTTGTTATTTTTCATACACTGTACAATTTGTTCTCTATTTCGAAAGCACCCTGTGTCAATGGATGGAAGTTCTGGACCGCAATCCAAGAACATGTCCTTGCTCTGTCAGAGTCTGGCGCAGAACCTGTGAACGCGACGGTCCGATAGGTCGCGTTCAGAGGTTTTATTGCGACATACCTCTTGTCGCTTTCTCAAGGCGACATGCGCTCCGTCGCGATCATGCTGCCTGATCTAACAGCCCAGTCGCGTTCTTCACAACCCTCAGTCGCCTTCTTGTCCCGATCCGTCGCCTTCCTTACATGACCCTGTCGCGATCTGACCCCGGGCCTGACAACACTCTGTCGCCTTCCTTACACGACCCTGTCGCGACCTGACTCCGAGCCTGACACCCCTGTCGCCTTCCTTATATGCCCATGTCGCGATCTCAGGATTTTTACCGAAACCATGTGTTTTCTTACAAATTTTACCGTATATACCCAAGGTCTGTTTAAACGTGATAATTACTGTGTAAGTTGTATGTCTTGGGTCTGATCAGTACATGATTGTTATTTAATGGCTTAAAATTGATTAACCCATTTAAAAGCTTTAATTACATGAATGCTATTCTAAGTGCTCCTTAAATGTTATGATCCATTCGTGCTACTTATGATTAATCTTACTACTGATTCTACCATGTTTAAATGATAAGGGTTATCATAAAATCTTGCAATCCATGATTAGTTAAAGTGCATAGTTTTAGTCCATGTTATATTGTCAAGTGCTTCCTGCGAGTTTGAGACCGATGGTTTGTGAATTGAGACACGCGTACCGCACTACACACTAGCACTATTAGGCAGCCTTTTCTTGGGAAATTGGAAACTCTCTACCAGTCATTCCGAATCGGTAGACTAGCGACCTTTTCACCAAGGCCTTCCGTAAATCTCCTCTGACCATGGATTCCCACATGGCCGACGAGTTGGTTGTACCATTGAAGTTCCCTGAAGATAGCGTGCACTTCCTTTCTCTCCTCGTTCTCGTGAGTGTGATTGACAAACTGGACTAAAGCCACTAATGTAAAGATTGAACAAAGTATAAATCGTACCGTTATGCTGCCGAATTTATCTCTTGACCATTGTACTCATGAAATCATGTTTAATTACTTATTACTTGTTCCCATCATCATCATGAACTGACATTACACATGCTTACTTTTTGAAACTCTCATTGGCCATTATTAATGACTGTGGGTATCTACATTTAAAAATTTACATGAGATGCTGACAGGGCACGGCGTGTGTCCAAGGGCTCCAATCTAGCCCCAATGACGGCGAGTCATAGATATACTGTTAACCATGGGGTATAATGATTACTGGCGTTGCATCTGCGCTGGGAGTACTTTCTTGCTTGTTAAATGTTAGATACAATACCACATACATGTGTCCTGGTGTACATTCTTGATGGATCTTTTCTCGGTGTACATTAGTGTCTACGTGCCTGATTAGTGTTACTTGAACGTGCTCGTACATTCTTGCTTGCTTGCTTGCGTGATATGGCCATCCTGCATTTAATGCAATTAGTGATATCCTGCGTTCTTGACATCTATTGAAATCTTGCGTGCTTGTGTGAAGTGATCTATTGCTAGTTCTATCTTGTCATCTTGATTCACCAATCTTGTTCTATCATAATCACTCTCTCTAGCTTGTTTTATATACCATGTTTTAACGAGTTTTATTCGTACTTGCATATCATTCATCGTACTTGCCTAGTTCTAAAATGCTAATCACTTATATCATTGCCTGCACATTGAGATATAAATCCTACTAGGCTAGTTTGCTCATTCCCTACTTTTACCCAATCTAGGTGACTATGACGTTCAAGAGGAAGAGCAAGTCGAGGATGGGAATGCGTCCGAGTGAAGAGCGTTCCAACTATGAGTCTAGTTATAGTAGTTTGCTTTGAGTGTTAGATTCATGTAGTAGGAGGTGAGGATTAAATGTACCTTTCCTTCTATTGAGTCTTAGTCCTGTACTAGTTTCCATTTGAATACAAAGAGTTGAGATTTGAATACAATTTGTAATTGAGTTCACATTTGGGCCCTATTATGACGTTGTGTTGATACACATTTAGTGCGCGCTGGCTAGAGGCTTATTTGCCGACTGTCCACGTCTCGAATTATCGACTCGATTTAATTAACAATATCCGCTGCGTAATTCTCGGGATGTGACAGTTTAGTGGTATCAGAGCCTAGGAATACCAAATAGGATAATGTCTCAGGAATAGGAGATACCTATGGAACCTAGGTCATGAAAATTAAATACAGTACCTGGTGAGAATGGGTAGAGACTGGGAATATGTTAGAAAGAATTAAACACTCCTACCCATTAACTCTTATAATGTATCTAGAGACATTAATTGGTTTCCATCCTTTTCTCAGGAACCCTCATAACACTCTCATTCAACTGCAATGGCTCGCAACCAGTGGAAAGCTATGCAAGACACTGTGGCTGGACTTACTCAGGCCCTACAAAATGTAGTTCAGGCTGGAAATCAAGCTGGAGCTGCAAGGAATGGAGCCGGTGATCTGCACCGCAATTTTAGGAGTTTAAACCCTCCTCGTTTCTCTGGATCCCCTGACCCAGACGAGGCAGAAAATTGGCAGGAAGAAATAGAAAGGATCTTCCAAGTAATGCAATGCACTAATAGGGAGAAGGTGGTACTGGCCACTTTTCAATTTACCAAGGATGCCCGAGCATGGTGGAAGGCCACATCGGCCCACCTGCCTAATATAGCTGAACTGGAATGGGCTGAATTCCTGGAGATATTCTGGGGAAAATATTTCTCTGAGAGAGTGAAGGAGAAGAAAGCGACATAATTTGCCGCACTGAAGCAGAAGGGAATGTCCGTGGCTGAGTATGAGGCTCAGTTCGCGCGTCTTGCCGTGTATGCCCCACATCTGGTGGGAACTGAAAGACTGAAGGCTAACCGTTTCATGGATGGGCTCAGGCCCATGTTCATTGAAAGGCTCGGACCACACAATATTCAAACTTACACTGAAATGGTCCAAAGAGCTCAGCTGGTAGAAGACACCATGGCCAAGGTGGATGGCATGAGGGGCAAGTACAACTCCAAGCCGGTCTTCATCAAGAAGGGAGCACCTAATATTGCTCCAACCTTTCGTAACAACAACAACAAGAGGCCGAATGCCGGAAGAGATGCTGCGGAGACAAGAGAGTCAAAGTGGAAGATAGGCAATTGGCTGAAAACTGCAAGTTCTGTGATAAACCAGGACACCGAGCTGAAGAATGCTGGAAGAAGCTCGGGGCATGCTTGAGATGTGGTGGTCGTGACCACCGTATTCCTGATTGTCCTATGCTGAAGGACCAGCCAGGCAGAGTTCAGAATATACCACGGCGTCAGGGACGCCTTAATGCTGTCATAGAAGCTGACCTACCTGAGGAAGGGGGTATGGTGAAAGGTACCATTTCCATACACTCTCAACCTACTTTTGTACTTATTGATACGGGAGCTGCATATTCTTTTATTTCCACCACATTTGCTGCAACTCTACCTGTCAAACATGTACCCTTGAAATCCAAGATCACAGTAGCCTCACCACTAGGCTCAGAATCTGAACTCACCCACTACTTGCCAAAATGTGAAACTATAATAGGAGGACACAATCTTTCTGCCAACCTTATCTATTTAGACATGAAAGGTTATGATGTCATTCTGGGTGTCGATTGGCTAATTGAATATGATGCCGATGTAAACTATCGCCATAGGAGGGTCACTTTTAAAAGACCAAACCTCCCAACTCTATCACTACTTGGCACCCGATATCACAAACACCCCATCTTGATATCCTCCCTAAAGGCTTCTAAGCTGATCAACCAGGGTTGTGACGCTTTCCTAGTTTCCGTCTTGGCAACTGAAAAGAAGAAACCATCCCTAGAAGACATTCCAATAGCCAGGGACTACCTTGATGTATTTCCAGAGGAATTACCTGGTATACCATCGGAGCGGGAGGTAAACTTCACCATCGAATTACTCCCCGGGCAGCCCCTGTTTCAAAAGCCCCGTACCGTATGTCCCCTGTTGAATTGCAGGAGTTAAAGAGACAGATCCAAGAATTACTAGATCAAGGTTTTATCAGGCCTAGCACATCCCCGTGGGGAGCGCCAGTGCTATTTGTCAGAAAGAAGGACGGGACAATGAGGCTATGCATTGATTACCGTCAGTTAAACCAGTTGACAATAAAGAATAAGTATCCACTGCCCCGCATCGACGAGCTGTTTGACCAGA
The DNA here is from genome assembly GCA_014218235.1 of Colocasia esculenta. NCBI lineage: Eukaryota > Viridiplantae > Streptophyta > Magnoliopsida > Alismatales > Araceae > Colocasia > Colocasia esculenta. The sequence continues at coordinate 60,746,517 of CM024754.1, forward strand.
TCTCCGGTGCACAGTATTTCTCCAATATAGATCTAAGATCAGGCTACCATCAACTAAGAATAAAGGAGGAGGATGTTCATAAGTCTGCATTCCGAAGTAGATATGGTCACTACGAGTTCGTAGTTATACCGTTTGGTTTAACAAATGCTCCAGCGGCTTTCATGCAACTTATGAATAATATTTATAGGCCATACTTGGACCAGGTTATAGTGGTGTTCATTGATGACATCCTTATTTACTCCAAATCCAAAGAAGAACACGAAAAACACTTGAAGATGGCTCTACAAGTGCTTAGAGACAATCAACTCTATGCTAAACTTAGTAAGTGTGAGTTCTGGATGGAAGAGGTGTCTTTCCTTGGCCACATCATATCCAAGGAGGGAATCTCTATAGATCCGTCTAAGGTGGAGGCAGTAAAGAACTGGGAAAGGCCGACAACTGTGTCAGAGATTAGAAGCTTTCTGGGTTTAGCCGGTTATTATCGTCGCTTCATTAAGGATTTCTCAAAGATAGCTGTACCATTGACCCGACTAACCAGGAAGGAGAATCCATTTGCATGGACTGATGAATGTGAAGAAAGTTTCAAGGCATTGAAAGAGCACCTTACCTCAGCACCCGTACTAACACTGCCAGTTGCTGGGGGTAGTTTTGAAGTATACACCGATGCATCCGGGATCGGCCTTGGCTGTGTGCTGATGCAGAATGGGCAAGTTGTATGCTACGCATCCAGACAATTGAAGAAGCACGAGGACAATTACCCTGTACATGATCTGGAGCTAGCGGCTGTAGTCTTCGCCTTGAAGATATGGCATCATTATCTATATGGTGAGAAATTCATTGTGTTTTCTGACCATAAAAGCTTGAAGTATCTGTTTTCTCAGCAGGACTTGAATATGAGACAGCGGAGGTGGTTGGAGTATCTCAAAGACTTCGATTTCACGATCCAATATCATCTCGGAAAAGTAAATTCTGTGGCAGATGCTCTAAGTAGAAAGCCAATGATCACACTGTCAAGTTTAATGGTGGACGAATGTAAGTTATTAGAAGACTTTGCCAAGTTAAATATTGATGTTGACATCAAAGAGAAGGGATGCTTGGTTGCTAGTGTTAGAGCACAACCTACACTATGGGAGGACATCACAACACTCCAAGATAATGACCCTGTACTTGTAGAGATTAAGGCTAATCTAGACCAGAGGCCGGATTTCTCATTAACAGAAGATGGAAGAATATTGTTCCGGGACCGTGTTTGTGTGCCCGACCATGCGGAGACAAAGAAAATAATTATGGATGAGGCTCACAAGACCAGGTATACCATCCATCCTGGAACTACCAAGATGTATCAAGATTTGAAAAAAAGCTTTTGGTGGCCTAATATGAAGAGAGAGGTGGCGGAATATGTCGCCCGATGCTTAACATGTCAAAAGGTCAAGGCGGAACACTTGCAACCCGCAGGTAAACTCAAACCCCTAGAAATCCCAGCATGGAAATGGGAAGGTATAGGGATGGACTTCATTTTCGGACTACCCAAATCTAGAGGTGGGTTCGATGGTATCTGGGTTATTGTCGACCGCTTAACTAAGTCGGCTCACTTCTTGCCAGTGAAGAATAAGTGGTCAGTAGATGTTCTGGCCGCATTGTACGTAAAGGAAATAGTCAGATTACATGGAGTACCGGTGTCTATCGTGTCTGATAGAGACCCTAGGTTCACATCCCACTTTTGGAAAGGACTACACTACTCCTTGGGATCTAAACTAAACTTTAGTACGGCTTTCCATCCACAGACAGATGGTCAGACGGAGAGAACCAACCAGGTGATTGAAGACATGCTTAGAGCATGTGTCCTAGATTTTGGAGGAAGCTGGCACGAACACTTATCCCTTGTGGAGTTCGCCTACAATAATAGCTATCAAGCTAGCATTCAAATGGCACCATTTGAAGCACTCTACGGCAGGAGCTGCCGATCTCCAATATGCTGGTATGAAGTTGGCGAAAAACAAATGCTAGGACCTGAGATGATAAGAGAAACCACAGAAAAGGTAAAGCTTATTAAAGAAAGAATGGCGGTGGCGCAGCAAAGACAAAAGGCATATGCAGATAATAGAAGAAGAGACCTAGAGTTTCAGGTTGGTGAACATGTATTCTTGAAAGTGTCTCCAGGCCGTGGGATCAGGCGATTTGGCATTAAAGGCAAGTTGTCACCAAGGTTTGTCGGGCCTTTCGAAATCCTTGAAAGAGTCGGTGAGGTGGCATATCGTCTCGCTTTACCACCACAAATGGATGGAATCCACAATGTGTTCCACATATCCATGTTGAAAAAGTATGTACGAGATCCATGGCACGCCATAGAATATGAGCTTCTGGAATTCAATAAAGACGGAACATATCAAGAGAAGCCAATTAAGATCGTGGACCGGGAACTGCGCCAACTAAGGAACAAGGTTATTCCACTAGTAAGGGTTAGATGGAATCAACGCACGGATGAGGACGAGACGTGGGAAACCGAGGAAGCAATGCGCAAAAGATATATACCCGGAGCTATTCACAAGTAAGTACACCTCACTTGCACAATAATTTTCTATACATGAATTTGGGGACCAAATTCTCTTAAGTGGGGGAGGGTGTAGCACCCCGGAAATTTCAATTATATAAAAACTCAATTAAATGGAAATAAATAATTTCCATAATATCAAGTATTTAAAACAAACGTATCATTATCGTATGTGCTAAAACACATCGGAAAATTTCATAAAAATTATAAATCAACCCCAAACATTATTACTAAATGTTTCACAAAGAAATTTGTGCCAAGAAAAATTGGATTAGCTAAGTTTAAAGTGTTTCGCGACTTATTATCGTAATTCATGAATAAGTCGAAAAATCATTATCACACGTACTTGGACGAGTCAAGAAATTAAATAAAAATCATAAATAGACTTCAAATAATATCCTATAAAGACCCATCAAGAAATTTGGGTCAATAAAAATCATTTAGGCTAGGTTTAAGAGTTATGGTGACCAATTATCCGAATTAGGAAACAAGTCGGAAAATCGGTAACGCGGAAATACGACGCAATCATAAATTAAATAAAAATGTTAGAAATGCTTCGAACAATATATAATAATGACCCAATATCATAAGTGGGCCAATGGACCACATATGACCCAAAAATCAAATGAAGCAAGGAAATACATAGAAATTCGTAACCATAAATAAACTGAAATTAAAAAGAGGCAATTAGAGTTGAATTGGGATACAAACATGCATTCATGGCAACCCAAATTCGTGCCTACCCATCCATGGAAGTTGCTTGATGGCCAAGACTCTCTAATGGAGGAAGAAATCATCAAAATAGGAAACCAACATGCCAATCCCGAAGCCCTTCCTTCCTAGTTATAATAGGACTCCTAAACACCATGGATGCTTAAATACTCTTCACCCAAACCCTAGGGACGAGTTTAGAACTTGCTGGGGTCGTGTGGAGGAGCTCTTGGTGGCTAGAGAGTAGGAGATCAAGCATACCAAGCTCATCTTCTTCCCCCGTTCATCTGCTACGACCTGCACAAACCACCTTCTTGAAGCCGATCAAAGGTAGGCCAAACCTAAATCCCATCGTGCAAGGCTTATACCCCTGGAAAGAGGGTCGAGTCTACTTCCTAACCCAAGTGGAATGCCCAAATTTCATGCAGTATACACGGAGTATTAGGCGTTCTACAAACAGTGGTCTGAACACGAGTTTTCTGAAGAACGAGACTTCATCAACCCAAGAGGTAGGTTTTCTTGGGCCAAATCTTAATATCTCCTATACCAAATGTGTAGAGCATCAAGTTAGCTTTCATTGCCCTCTGGTTTCTTCGAATTTTAGTGAGTAGATTTTGAACTATAAGCATTTTCCCAAACTCATGCATTGTTAGGGCTCTTTCCCGTTCTTTATATATTGCACTTGATTCAAAACCGAATTAGAGTAAACCCACAACATAAAAGTTTTTCTAATAGTTATCCTCTTCAAGTTTTGTGTTGAAGATTTTGTCTAAATATCATTGGTTAGAGAGTTATAAGCGTGGTAATAGGGTGGTTGCCAGAAACCACCGTTTTCAGGTTACACTTGGTCTGACTTGTGTTCAACTTGAGCAAAGCCTATCGAAACCATCCTTATTTTCCAATTCTGATTTACTGGAAGTACCCTTGTATGTCTAGGTTGTTTTAAAACTGGTTTTGTTATTTTTCATACACTGTACAATTTGTTCTCTATTTCGAAAGCACCCTGTGTCAATGGATGGAAGTTCTGGACCGCAATCCAAGAACATGTCCTTGCTCTGTCAGAGTCTGGCGCAGAACCTGTGAACGCGACGGCCCGATAGGTCGCGTTCAGAGGTTTTATTACGACATACCTCTTGTCGCTTTCTCAAGGCGACATGCGCTCCGTCGCGATCATGCTGCCTGATCTGACAGCCCAGTCATGTTCTTCACAACCCCCTGTCGCCTTCTTGTCCCGACCCGTCGCCTTCCTTACATGACCCTATCGCGATCTGACCCCGGGCCTGACAACACTCTGTCGCCTTCCTTACACGACCCTGTCGCGACCTGACTCCGAGCCTGACACCCCTGTCGCCTTCCTTATATGCCCATGTCGCGATCTCAGATTTTTACCGAAACCATGTGTTTTCTTACAATTTTACCGTATATACCCAAGGTCTGTTTAAACGTGATAATTACTGTGTAAGTTGCATGTCTTGGGTTTGATCAGTACATGATTGTTATTTAATGGCTTAAAATTGATTAACCCATTTAAAAGCTTTAATTACATGAATGCTATTCTAAGTGCTCCTTAAATGTTATGATCCATTCGTGCTACTTATGATTAATCTTCCTACTGATTCTACCATGTTTAAATGATAAGGGTTATCATAAAATCTTGCAATCCATGATTAGTTAAAGTGCATAGTTTTAGTCCATGTTATATTGTCAAGTGCTTCCTACGAGTTTGAGACCGATGGTTTGTGAATTGAGACACGCGTACCGCACTACACACTAGCACTATTAGGCAGCCTTTTCTTGGGAAATTGGAAACTCTCTACCGGTCATTCCGAATCGGTAGACTAGCGACCTTTTCACCAAGGCCTCCGTAAATCTCCTCTGACCATGGATTCCCACATGGCCGACGAGTTGGTTGTACCATTGAAGTTCCCTGAAGATAGCGTGCACTTCCTTTCTCTCCTCGTTCTCGTGAGTGTGATTGACAAACTGGACTAAAGCCACTAATGTAAAGATTGAACGAAAGTATAAATCGTACCGTTATGCTGCCGAATTTATCTCTTGACCATTGTACTCATGAAATCATGTTCAATTACTTATTACTTGTTCCCATCATCATCATGAACTTGACATTACAAATGCTTACTTTTTGAAACTCTCATTGGCTATTATTAATGACTGTGGGTATCTACATTTAAAAATTTACATGAGATGCTGACAGGGCACGACGTGTGTCCAAGGGCTCCAATCTAGCCCCAATGACGGCGAGTCATAGATATACTGTTAACCATGAGGTATAATGATTACTGGCGTTGCATCTGCGCTGGGAGTACTTTCTTGCTTGTTGAATGTTAGATACAATACCACATACACGTGTCCTGGTGTACATTCTTGATGGATCTTTTCTCGGTGTACATTAGTGTCTACGTGCCTGATTAGTGTTACTTGAACGTGCTCGTACATTCTTGCTTGCTTGCTTGCGTGATATGGCCATCCTGCATTTAATGCAATTAGTGATATCCTGCGTTCTTGACATCTATTGAAATCTTGCGTGCTTGTATGAAGTGATCTATTGCTAGTTCTATCTTGTCATCTTGATTCACCAATCTTGTTCTATCATAATCACTCTCTCTAGCTTGTTTTATATACCATGTTTTAACGAGTTTTATTCGTACTTGCATATCATTCATCGTACTTGCCTAGTTCTAAAATGCTAATCACTTATATCATTGCCCGCACATTGAGATATAAATCCTACTGGGCTAGTTTGCTCATTCCCTGCTTTTACCCAATCTAGGTGACTATGACGTTCAAGAGGAAGAGCAAGTCGAGGATGGGAATGCGTCCGAGTGAAGAGCGTTCCAACTATGAGTCTAGTTATAGTAGTTTGCTTTGAGTGTTAGATTCATATAGTAGGAGGTGAGGATTAAATGTACCTTTCCTTTTATTAAGTCTTAGTCCTGTACTAGTTTCCATTTGAATACAAAGAGTTTAGATTTGAATACAATTTGTAATTGAGTTCCCATTTGGGCCCTATTATGATGTTGTGTTGATACACATTTAGTGCGCGCTAGCTAGAGGCTTATTTTCCGACTGTCCACGTCTCGAATTATCGACTCGATTTAATTAACAATATCCGCTACGTAATTCTCGGGACGTGACAGTTCCGGAGCCACGTAGGGAGGTCAGGCGTGGGGCCGCAGTTCAGCCAGACTGCGGTGGTTATGGTTGCTTAGTCCACGCCTTTCACTCCGACAGGAGGGGAGACCTGGACTAAGGCACTTGTGGTGGTGGCTTGGTTACTCTTGCTGTGATGGTGTTTCACGTTGGTTCCGAGATTTGGTTTCTCGCGCCCTAGCCTGTTCAGTGGTTGTAGCCTATCTGTGTCTCGATTCCTTGGGCTTTGTCGGTTGGCCTCGTGGGCCGTGTTTAGTGGTTTCCGCTCTGCGGGTTCTCTCGGGGTGCCTTGGGTAGGCACCCGACTGCTGTTTCGATATCCGATTCTTTGGTGCCTTCCGTGGTGGCACCGGTAAGTGTAGTTCCCTGACCTCGTGGAGTGTCCCAGGTACAGGGTGGTTCTGCTTGTGGGCCCTCGACCTGGTGGAGGTCTGAGGTGGCCGTGCCTGTGGTGAGACGTTGCTTCTCACGTGGTTGCTCAGTGTCTCTCGTGGTGACACCTGGTTGTTCCTTCCCGACCTCGTGGAGGTCCGGGATGTTGGTGCTTGTGTCGTGAGACTCCGGTCTCTCGTAGTTGCTCCGGTGTTCCGTGAGCTTCTTTGTCTCGGCGGGTATGTGCCGAGGTTTGCTTTTGCATTGTGTTGCTCTGGCCCGACCCTGGTTGTGGGTCGTGGAGTTTCTCTAGTTGTTTCCGCATGTGTTGACTCCGCTGGTTCTGCGGGAGTCATCTTTGGCCTGACCCAGGTTGTGGTCGAGGCGTTTCTCTGTTTCTGCTGCTTTGTAGTACCCTGTGGTAGGTGTTTCCCGCTTTACTGCTTTGTTGAGTAGTTTTGCTTCCGCTTGTTGGAGTTCCTGCTACTCTGGCTGGTAAGGGACTGGTTATCCTTACTGAGCCTTGTTCGCGAGGCTCACCCCCCTACTCTCTTCAGGTAGGGATTTGCTGTCGCAGGAGTTCGTTGCCGGATGGTCGTGGTGGCGGTTTGTTGCACCTTGCGTTGCCAGCAGTGTGAGTTGTGAGCATGAGTGCTCTTGTAGCGTGAGTTGAGAGTGGCCTTTTTGCAAGTCCTCGAGGTATGCCCCTTAAGGACTGCGCCTTCTTTCTGTACATGTACTTTTATTTGGGACATGTTGTACATAATTTCTTTATTAATATACAGTCTTTCTTGTTATAGTTATTTGAATTCATTGCTTATCTCACTGGACTAAATTCTAACCCTTCTGGATCTTCGGATCTGTGGGTGGCGGTGCGACCTTCGGGGGTCCCTGGCGGGGGTCTGGGAGGTCGGCTCGTTACAGTGGTATCAGAGCTCAGGGGTCCAACGAGATTTGTAATGGGTTAATAACTATGGCTGTCCCAAAGAAAGGTACTCGTGCGCTGCTGGCCCGTCCGTGTAGGTTGCTGTTAGGTGTAAGCATTTGGCTCCTTGTTGCAGGTGGCTAGCTTCCCAGCAGGGTCTGAGTGTGTTGCTGCTGCTGCTGGGGGCGCATGCTGCGAGCGTGGTTACTGGTTCGCTCGTGCTGCGGTTGGGTTCGTTGTCGGCCTGCGCGTCCGTGTGGGTGTGTGTCGCGAAGGCTGAGAGAGCCTGCGTGTGGTGTGGCCTTCACCAGTGCAGGGTTGTGGTCTGCAGAACCAATAGAAGGTGTCCTAGCCTTGTTGGCTGCCCCCTTCTTATTGGGATGTGTCCTTGTTGCATGTCCCCTTGTTGTTGGGGTGTGTCCTTGTTGGATGTCCCCTTCTGGTTGGGGGTGTGTCCTTGTTGGATGTCCCCTTGTTGTTGGGGTGAGTGTTGTTGGCTGTGTCTTTGGCCTTGCATGCCTGTGCGCTGTTGGGCGCTGTGCTCTGCTCAGTCAGCGTCTTTGCTCGAGCTAAGCAGATGCTTGTGTGATGTGTTGCACCTCTGGTTGAGCGCTGCAACACCTGATTGTGGTTGTTGTCGGCCTTGCGCTGACTGGTTGTGAACTCTGGTGAGGTGCTCCCAGAGTTCGTCTCTGCTGGTTCAGGTGGAAGTGAGGCTTTCCCAGAACTGTGTTATGCTCGTTTCTGGTTGTTGCGGCATTGCCCTCTGGGTTGAGGTGCACCGCTTGGCTACTATGTTCTGGTGGTGTTTCCCCAGAACTGTTTGTTGTTGTCCTAGTTAGGATTTCTCTCAGGACTGTTCTATCTTATTTCTGTCAGTTGTTGTGCTACCTCAGGGTTGAGGTATGCTGCTGTTGTGTTGGCCGTTGCATTCTGGTGGTTTTCCCAGAACGGTGCCTTGGTGGTTCTTGTGGAGGTGCTCCTAGAACCAGTTTGTGTTGCTTCCGCTGTCTGCTGTGTTCTCTCTGTTGGCCGGTTGTTTTGGCTATGTTCTGGTGATGGTTTCCAGACCGGCTCTTGGCGACCTTTGTGGCAAAGGTCCCTCCCCGTTGAGCTGTTTTGAGGTTGAGCTGGTTGCTCCCCTCGTGCGCGTTGTTTCCTTGTGGTACGATAGGTAGTGGTGTACCTATTGTGCCGTAGCTTGCTGTGTTGGTTTCTTGTTGCTTGACGAAACGATGTGGGGCAGCATGCCTTGTGTTCCGTGTAAGGCAGCACCGGTTTGTTGGTTTGGATTGCTTGTGCAGGCATCGTTCCAGGGTGTGTTTTGTCTTGTACCTTGGCCTGTGCCTTGGAGGTGCTTGTCGCCGTCTGGTGTGTGGCCCTCTCCGCCTGCGTGGTGGGAGCGGTGCCTTGTGGTGTGCTTCTAAGAGCCAACGTGATTATTGCGCTCTTGAAGCTGCTGGTTCTCCGCGTGTTTTGCCTGTGCGGGTCTCTAGTGTAGAGTCCCTTTCGATTGGCCTTGAGTCATTTCAGGCCGTTGGTGCAGTTGTGTACTGCACCTTGGGCTTTGTTCTGTCTCGATGTTCCGTGTCTTTGTGCCTTAAAGGGGTTCAGGGCCGGTGTGGCCTGTCCTGCCCTTTTTGGCTTGCGGCTTCTTATGTGTGGCTTTTGGGCAGGTCTCTTGTAGAGAGTTCTTCTTGTTAGCCTGTGTTGTTCCGGCCCTTGGTGCAACCCTGTTGCATCTTGCCTGGTTTTGTTGCTGGTGGTGGCCCCATGTGCTCGTGCTTGAGTGGTTTGTTCTGTTCCGTCTGGAGCCTTGGTTCATTGTGTTGCACCTTGGGTGGCTCCTGGTGCTTGTGTTAGGACCGTGGGTTGCGCTATTTTCCCTGATCGTGTTGCTTCCGACCTTTGTAGTTGTTTCGTTTCCCCATGCAGATTTGTCGACATCTTGGGATGTTTGGCATTGCCAACCTCAGACATCTTTCTTGGTTTTGTCTCTGCGCATGTGCCTGTGGAGCATTGGGTTTAGTTTTTCTGTGGTTCCACAGTTGTTGTGTGTCCTTGTTGGACCACGAGGACGATATGGGTAAGATCGAGTGGTGCCAGTGGACACTGTTCCGCGTGCCGTGGTGTTTTCCACGTGCATGCTATCGCTTTGTTTTGGTCACCCTAAGAAGCTCTCGTTTGGCCTTGCCGTAGGCACTAGCCATCGCTAGTTGTGCGGAGCCATTCAGCGGAGTCTTATGGATGACCTCTTGGTGTTTTCCTCGGTTGTCGTCAGCAGCTGTGACCTCTGTCAAGTCTATGGTGACAGAGGGAGTTACTAACAGTTGGTCTCGGCAGCGTGGTCTGTTGAGGGTTCAGTCACGTGGTTTCCGACTGGCGGTTTCAGTGGTTCTGGTCGGCTTGGTGCGCGCCGCGCCTGTGGAGTTATTGACATCCGATTGTGCGCTCTGCGTCGTTGTTGTGCGCTTTGTGAGCCGTCGGATGTCAGGTTAGGCACTCCTTTGTGGCGAGGTCGAGGTGTTGACCACCGGGAAGTCGTAGTACGACTTAGTGGTCCCTTGGCACCTGTTGTTTTCTCTGACCGGGTTTCGCCCTTGATTTTGAGGACGAAATTATTTTTTTTTTGTTGGATGTATTGTAACATCTCAGGTTCTGGCTGTCTTGCTGTTGGTCTTGGGATTATGACGGATTGGGCAGTCGCGTTCTGAACGCAACGTGCTCTGTGTCGCCTTCTAGTTGGGAAGGCGACGACCCTTGTGTCGCGTTCCTGTTGCCTGTTGATTTGTGTGCCATGTGTCTGCAACATAGGTGTGAAGGCGACGTGACAGCTGTCGCGTTCACCTGAGTCGCCTGCATGTGTGACATGTGGTCTGGAGGCTGTCTGCCTGTCGGGAAGTCTGCCAGAACTTGTGGGAAGGCGACAACTTGCCTGTCGCATTTTTATTAGGAACGCGACGCTTAGCTTGTCGCGACCTCAGTTCCGAGGGCTTAAGACAGGCGACCCTCCTTCCTTCTCCTTCTTTTCCTTTCTTCTTCCCTCCTCCTCTCCGAGGAGGGGAAGCTTCCCCCTGCTCTCTCCGGTGGCTTGGGCGTGGTGGAGTCGTCGGCGAGCTCGTGGCGGAGCGGCGGAGCGTCGTGGAGTGAGGAGGAGGTGGCCGAGGCTTCGTGAAGGCCCATTTGGGTTTGCTTCTTCATTCTCAGTAGGGATCTCTTGCTCCCATACCGGTTAGTGTAGATGGAGCTTAGTTTTGGGTGGTCCATTCCGTGCTCGTGAGCTCCCTTGTGGTTTCGCACAGATGGATGCTTGCCGGTGGTGCCCCGTCTACGTGTTTAAGCTTCGTGCATGTTGTGTGTGGGCGAGGAGAGGTGGTGTGTTGCCCCTCGAGCACTCTTTTACTTGCTTTCGTGGTATGCTCCCCTCCCCCAATTGTTTGGAGGCCTTTTTGTAGCTTGGGGGACCATGGTATGGCCCCATTTCCCGATTTGTGCTTCTGACTGGGATCGCGACAGCAAGGCTGTCGCAATACCAGTCAGAAGGCGACGTAGTTCCTATCGCATTCGAGTCGCGATAGGGACCCCATCGCGTTCTCATTGTCTTGTCGTTTCCCATTTCGGGTCGTGGTGGGGAATGGCTCGGGTCCAAGTTGGTTAGAGAGAGGTCTCTCCAACTTGGGACGAGGCCAGTCCTCCTGTTTGGGGCCTTGCCTTTATGGCCCTTTGGGGTGTGGGACTTGGGGTGGTTCTGCCCCAAGGGCCCTGCCTTCAGATGAGGAACGCGACGGTTTGATACATCGCGTTCTGAATCTGAAGGTGACACCCTATGTGTCGCGTTCTGGTTGCGACAGGATCCACGTCACGTTCTTCCTTCGGGTCGCGACAGGGTCCTCGTCGCCTTCCGGCTTAGGTGTGGTTTGGCTGGTTTCTGCTGGCCTGTCTGGGGGTTCGGCCTTCTGATGCTGAACGCGACAGGTAGATACATCGCGTTCAGATCAGAAGCCGACACCCTAGTCGTCGCGACCTGGTGGCGACAGGTTGGTCGTCGCCTTCTTGCTCAGAAGGCGACGCACCTGTGGTCGCGTTCCGGTCGCTTGGTTTCTGTTCTGCTGTTAGTGTTCTGATTTCTGGGGCCATACCTTGTGTGCCGGCGTTGGCTGACGGCCCTTCTGGGGGCTTCCGGAAAGGGTGCCGTGCGTGCCTGTGCCTGCTGGGCTTGTCTTAGTTACAAGCCAGCGGTTCCGTTTCTGTGGTGGTTGCCACGCCAGTGTTCTCTTTCGTCCAGTGCTCGACACTTGAGGGCTAGTTCGCGAGACAGGTTGTTATCGTTTCCTGGGACCCCTAGCCTCGCGTGCCTGTGTCTGAGGGTGTTACTCCGGGCGGCGGGCATGCTCAAGTCTTGAACTTGGAGCAGAAGGGGAAAATGTTGGGGCAGCGGCGTGAGCCATTTGTAGAGCTCTCTTAGCTGGTCTGGGTCTCCGAGGTGGTTCGTCGCTCGTCCGGTGCGGACTAGCTAGTCCTTCTCATTGCCTCGCTCTGCGTTGGTTCTGGAGCCACGTAGGGAGGTTAGGCGTGGGGCCACAGTTCAGCTGGACTGTGGTGGTTGTGGTTGTGGTTGCTTTGTCCACGCGTTTCACTCTGACGGGAGGGGAGACCTGGACTAAGGCACTTGTGGCGGTGGCTTGGTTGCTCTTGTTGTGACGGTGTTTCACGCTGGTTCCGAGATTGGGTTTCTCGTCTCCCTAGCCTGTTCGGTGGTTGTAGCCTAGTTGTGTCTCGCTTCCTTGGGATTTGTCAGTTGGCCTCGTGGGCCGTGTTTAGTGGTTTCTGCTCTGTAAGTTCTCTCGGGGTGCCTTGGGTAGGCACCCGACTGCTGTTTCGGTAACCCATTTTTTGGTGCCTTCTGTGGTGGCACCGGTAAGTGTAGTTCCCTAACCTCGTGGAGTATCCGAGGTGCAGGGTGGTTCTGCTTGTGGGCCCTCGACCTGGTGGAGGTCTGAGGTGGCCGTGCCTGTGGTGAGACGTTGCTTCTCACGTGGTTGCTCGGTGTCTCTCGTGGTGACACCTGGTTATTCCTTCCCGACCTTGTGGAGGTTCGGGATGTTGGTGCTTGTGTCGTGAGACTCCGGTCTCTCGTAGTTGCTCTGGTGTTCAGTGAGCTTCTTTGTCTCGGCGGGTATGTGCCGAGGGTTTGCTTCCGCATTGTGTTGTTCTGGCCTAACCCTGTTGTGGGTCGTGGCGTTTCTCTAGTTGTTTCTGCATGTGTTGACTCCTCTGGTTCTGCGGGAGTCGTCTTTGGCCTGACCCGGGTTGTGGTCGAGGCGTTTCTCTGTTTCCGCTGCTTTGTAGTACCCTGCGGTAGGCGTTTCCCGCTTTACTACTTTGTAGAGTAGTTTTGCTTCCGCTTGTTGGAGTTCCTGCTGCTCTGGATGGTAAGGGACTGGTTATCCCTACTGAGCCTTGTTCGCGAGGCTCACCCCCCTACTCTCTTCAGGTAGGGACTCGCTGTCGTAGGAGTTCGTTGCCGGACGGTTGTGGTGGTAGTTTGTTGCGCCTTGCGTTGCCAGCAGTGTGAGTTGTGAGCGTGAGTCCTCTTTTAGCGTGAGTTGAGAGTGGCCTTTTTGCAAGTCCTCGGGGTATGCCCCTTAAGGACTGCGCCTTCTTTCTGTACCTATACTTTTATTTGGGACATGTTGTATATAATTTCTTTATTAATGTACAGTCTTTCTTGTTATAGTTATTTGAATTCATTGCTTATCTCACTGCACTAAATTCTAACCCTTCCGGATCTTCGGATCCGTGGGTGGCGGTGCGACCTTTCGGGGGTCCCTGGCGGGGGTCCGGAAGGTCGGGTTGTTACACCGTGTGTTGTCAGCAGCAGTGAGAGCTGAGTGTTGTGAGCTCTTGTAGCCGAGTGAGCTGAGAGTTGTGTTTTGCAAGTCCTCGGGGTATGCCCCTTAAGGACTGCACCTTTCTTCTTGTACCTGTGCTTTTATTTGGGACACGTTGTACAAATTGTTATAGTTATGCGAATTTAGTACATATCTCACTAGACTATTTCTTCTAACCCTTCCGAGTCTTCGGATCCGTGGGTGGCGATGCGAACTTCGGGGTCCCTGGCAGGGGTCCGGGAGGTTGGGTCGTTACATAAAAAGTCAAGTAAATCCACATGGGGAGAGTCCTAGGAGGGTTCCAAGGAGAGATGGAACCTTAAATCGCGGCTGGGGGGTTGTGGGGGTTGTTTGGATAAAGATAAAGCCAAATAGAGGATAAATGGGAGGTGGTTGCGGAGGCCAGCGCATGCAGACTACGTCGCGACGGGTCGTAGGGACGCAACAAGGATTGTCGCGACGGCCAAGGTAGCTACGATCATGAAGACACGTGAACAGATATGCATGGGCTATCGCGATAGCTAGAGAGGACGCGACCTGATGGATAACACGACACCACGACCCGTCGCATTAAGGATAACCAATTATTTTGGAATTTTGATCGACTATTTAGGAGAATAATTGATTATTTAAGGAATTTGATCTGTTAAAAGGCATGAACGTGACCCTAAAGGTCGTCGTGTTAAGATCTGAGGGTTGAAACCCCACAAGGACTCTAAAAGTGATAATTGGATGAGACAAGCTGAAAGTTGGATTTTAATGGGCTCAAAACGTGGCTAACAAATGGGCTAAAGGTGAGTGACCAAATTGGGGCTCATTAAGGGAACAAGAAAATATGGTTCGACCTACGGGCCAGAATTGAGTGTCTACAGATTGCCCCTCCTTGGCTTCCACTTTGCAAGGTAGCGAAGCGAAAGTGTAGCGGAGGTGTCATGGAATGACGATAGAGCATAGATGACGTGGAGTGGACTGAAAAGATGGGAGCTAAGCTAAAGAGACACCTGATCTAACCAACAAGCAATTAGAATCTTCTTGAAAGCTCCGAGTTAGCTGCTCGAGCAGAAAGTAAGGAAAACACAAGTCTGGACGAAAAGGGAGAGAAAAAAGGATGATCAACCCCTCGATTGAGAGGTACCCTAGCCGATTGGTGTAACGACCCAGGATCCAAATTACCGGTTACCAACTAGTAACCCAAACCTGACCCGCCACCCACGAGTAGAAGCTCGGAAGGGTAAGAAGAGAATGTCTGAGGAGAACATATAAGAAAATGTACACACCACAAAATTTGAACATTCCACTACATGATATATCAAAATAGTACAACTAAGAGCAGGTCCAACACAAATAAAGAGTACAGTGAGTACATAAACTAAGTACTACTCACAACAGCTAAGCAGGACCAATACCGGAGTGACCAGGCTCCTCAGCACCTGGAGTCGACGACGAACCACCTAAAAAGGAAGGGAGTGAGTCTCAAGAAGAGACCCAGTAGGGACGCTAACCCCACCAGTGGCAGTACTAAAAAGCAGTGCTAAAAGTAAAGCTACAATAACTAAAACACTGCAAGAACACACGAGAAACCAGTGGCATGGCGCCCAACACCTTGTAGGAGTGCGCCAAGAAAAACTAGAACCTCGCAGGCTCAACAGTACAGCAAGCACACACACACACACACACACAAGGTAGGACCAGCTAGGGCCTATGGCTTGGCGCCTCGACACCATAGAGTCCTCCAACCCTATCCACGTGTGCATTATCAGACGCTCTCCCTCGCGTCTAGTCCTCGACCGGTTTTCCCCTACACCAGACTCAAACGGTGGAGAAGGGGCCCCACAGAAATCGGCTCGTAACCTCCACAAGGGACACGCACAGGACGGAGTCGCACTTGACGTCCAGGCTCACCGGTGAAATAGCTCAACGCCAGTCATCCAGACGGAGCCTTCACCTCGACGTCTAGGAAACACAACACAAGTACGAAAAAACTCGATACAAGCACAGACGGAGACGCTCTCAACGTCCGACACACCGTGCCAGAAGGTGGACACCGTGTGTTAACACCTCACACAATAGTAAAGGGGTCAGTCTGCTAGGACCTACCTGTGGGGTTGACGGCAACATCGATTGCCGCAACCCTAGGGTTGACGACAACACCCTTGCTGTCTACAGAAAGCAGACGACAACAGTCTTGCCATTTACCCCATGTTGACGACAAGTGTCACACCCCGACATTTAGCAGCGGAATAAATATCGGGATGCGTGAACGATACAAATATAAGTATCACAGTTGAGTAACACAGAGTCACAATTAAATATAACAACGTACTCGAGACAGTAATAATGCCAACTTTAATACTCCTTATTTCATTCCATTCAACTAATTAAAACCGTACATCAATAGAACCAACTAAAGGGTCCATTATTCAAATGTAAACTCCATGAAAATGTTTCACTATTACATAAACTACTCAAACATCTATTCCTACTCTTTCAACTCCTCATATGACGGGTGCTCTTCACTCATGCCCTACCCCATCGAAGTCCATAGGATCCTCATCACTACCTGAAAAGGACAGGATGATAGGGTGAGCAAACTAGCCCAGTAGGATTTACATCTCAATGTGCGGGCACTAATATACATGATTAACATTTTTAAACAAGCAGGATATGAACAAGAACATGATGACTATGCATGCATTTCTAACAAGTCAAATAGCTGAATAGAACGAATATCAGAACAAATCAAATACTGACTTTCATATGCATTGGACAGGTAATTCAAGAATAGAATTTGTATCACAAGGATTGACCATATTCACACGGATATCTCATATTCACAGGATCAAATGTATCATATCAAACTTATCATATCAAACAAAGCCACATTCACCCAAATCTTGCACACAGACTAGTGCCATGCCAAGCACCACAAGTTCATACTTTCGCAGTTAATAAGTACGTTGGGGCGCTCCTCCCCAGGACCAGACAGGGCCCCTATTGCATAGGCATTAGTCAAACGGACCGAAGTCCCACGTTGTTCCGATCAAACATATACATATTATGGCCATAGATTTTCAATAGCAAGCTCATTGTAATAAGGACATGATCATTCATAGAGTCAAGGTATGACAATAGCTCAAGAGATTATTTGGGCAGTATAACGGCGTATCTTATGTTTCATAATTCTTTAATATCTTGACAAGAGGATGACTAATGACAGATCGTACGCAGTACAAGTGCTCTCTATCTCCAGGGTACTTCATGGTACAACTAGCTCAGTCTTTATGAGGGAATCCATAGAGTACAGAGACTTACGGAGGTCTTAGGGAAAAGATCACTAGTCTGCCAATACGAAATGACCGGCAGAGAGCTCCCAATTCCCCAAGAGGGTGTGCCTAATCGTGAAAACATGTAGTGTCATGTCACGGAACTTTCCTAGTCATGTATGCAATGGATGAACAAATTATGGAAACATCGGAAAGCATATAAATAAGGAAAGTCTATACACAATAAACAAGTAACATAATAGAAAGCTCTTAAACTAAACAAGTCCACTCTAACTTGTATTCTCCACAGATTCATATCACATTCTGATTATGACAATTTCACATCAAGCTAGATTACAAGATGATAATCAAATGAATATAGATCAATCAATTCATATTGTACTTAAGAATCGTATTTATGTCTTTATAGTTTTCAAATGGGTTGATTGGTTTTAGATCATTAGACAGACTACACAATGCATCTTAAGAACATATCATGCAAGACTGACATTAACCACTGTAAAAATAGGTCTCGGGTAGGCCTTTAAATCCGCTTCGTACACAGTCGACGCATTTCATAACGCAGTGCACAGTCGAAACATGACTAATTGTAAAGAATTAAAATCGCAACGGCCTATGTCTTCACCTTTATTCTTGAATCACGATGGTTTACCCTGTCGTGTTCATGAAATGTGTTCAAAATAATAATATAAAAATAGATCAAAACCTTGAGCGGGAAAACCGGCCAAATCGCGACGGGGGTTCACGTCGCGATTCATGCAGGCGCTGAAAACCATGCAGCGCACAGTTCCATGCATGCAGTTGACCAGTCAGACATGAAAATGTGACGGAATGGTCGGTCACCTTTTAGTGAATTACGACGGTCAAGACCGACGTGATACCAGGCGATGGAATCACGTCGCCTGGCTCGGTCGCGATTCAAGCTTCAAACCGAAAACGCAGGAAACAAGCAGTGATCCTCATGCAACGCTTATAACTCTCTATCTAGAGCACTTGGGTCAAAATGGTGAACATGAAACTTGTAGGGGACATCAAGAAGAAGAGAACTATGCCTTCAGACCGAATCAATTTGGTCTTGTTAGGTGTGCAACCTAGCATGAACAAGAAACGGGACAGACTTGCGCAACTTAGGGAAACCACTTAATACGGTGAACATGCTTGATGAAAATTGGGCAAAATAGATTCAAAACAAAGCAGACACGATGCTCTTTCAGATGGTATAGGGTTTGTTTAGTTTCAGCTCGAGATCACCTACCTTTAGACGGATCTAAGAGATGCAAATGCCCAGGTCGATGTGGAGCAAGGTTTAGGGAGAAGCTCGATTTTCCCCAATCGTTCTCTCCTCCTGCACCCTAGCTTGCTCCTCACGACCCCAACTCAATGCCAAACTTCCCCTAAAAGTTTTGTGACAATCTCTTATAGTTTTAGGGTTTAAACCATGTCCTAATGAGGCTAGGAAAGGTGGCCTATGAATTCTGCATGGCACCTTCCAAAATTTGGTATTTCTTCTCCCAATTGAAGTAGCTACACCATAGGAAGGTTCTTAGCATGGATGGCCACGATTTGGCTTACTATGCTTGTCTAATAGCATTAGTTTAAGCCCTAATTTGCCCTTCCCAATTTCTACATAATTACATGTACGAATTTTGGGGTTTATTGTTATTGGGTTTTCATCTTTGGCCCATTTAGAGTTGTATTGGACCAATATGTTTTAAATAGTTGATTTCCCACTTTGGGAGTTTAATCATGTCATTTATTTTATTTTTATATACCATGTTTATTTAATACTATTTTTTTCTATATTTTAAATCATTTAATTTTTTCGGGGTGTTATAGCAAGGGATCTTGCCGCCAAGTTCTTCCCTGAAGAACTTGACGTCAACCGATGTTGACATTAAGTTCTTCAGCTTCCAGCTACTGAAACGGCCCCAGGCTGTTCCCACCGGCAATCCAGCCCAAAAAATTTGCAGTTTGATGATGGGAAACACTTTCCCTCATCACAAAATACTTGTAGGAAACCGAAAAAATAGCGATCCAACGCTTGGATCGGCGAATCTACCCCAAACCCGGCATGGAGAAACCCTTCCCCCAAAACCTCAATTTCATGCAAATAACACACACACAAGCATGACATTGCAATCATGGGAGTCAAGGGGCAGAGTCCCTACCTAAAAAACACAATAAAAACTCCCAATAAGACCTCAATTCGCGTCGATTATCCGGGAGCTCCCCCACGAGGACGATCCTTCAAACCTCCATTTCCCGCTTGATCTGCCGCCACCACGAGCACCACAGCCTCCCCACGAGCTCCCGTCAGCCGCTGGAAGAAGTGGAGAAGAAGAGGGGTGAAGGTGGTGGGAAGGGGAGGGAGAAAAGTGGGGAAGAAGGGGCCTCGGGTCGCCCAAAAAAATACAGGCCCTGCAGGTTGACGTCAACATGTTGGCCGTTAACCTGCACTGACATAACTTTGACGTCAACATCGATTGCCGTCAAGTTCATGTACGGGAAGGCTATGTAAACTTCAGTAGATGTTAACATCGATTGACGCCAAGACTCAGTAGACGGCAGCACCCTTGCTGCCTACCCCATAGTTGACATCAACACCCTTGACGTCAACATGCATTGTTTCAGAGAGGGGCCCATTAAGGGTCCAATAAGGACCAAGGCCTTACAGCCTTCCCCCCCTTAAAAGAATTTCACCCCCGAAATTCAAGCAATGCAAGGGAAAGAGAACTCACCAAAGAGGTACAGAAACTGCTCATGCATTTCGTCCTCTCACTCCCAGGTCGACTCGCCTCCTGAGTGCCGCTGCCAAGCAATGTGAACCAGTGGGATTGCCTTGTTCCTCAACCTCTAAACTCGGCGATCCTCAATATACAATAGATACTCTGGTACTGTCAACACTTGTGTCACCTCAGTCCATTATGTACTTGGGAGAAGGTGCGACTCATCTGGAAGGTATCTCTGCAACATTGACACATGAAACATGTCATGGACTACTGCCAACTCTGGTGGAAGCTGAAGCCAGTATGCCAAACCTCTGACTTGCTCAGTGATGGTGAAGGGTCCGATATAGCGGGGACTCAACTTCCCATGCTTACCAAACCTCATCACCCCCTTCATAGGGGACACTTTGACAAACACCTTGTCCCCAACCTAAAACTCGAGCGGTCGCCTGCGCCGATCAGCATAACTCTTCTGTAGGCTCTGAGCTGTCTGAAGCCTCTGTCTGATAAGCTGAACCACCTCCACTGCCTACTGAACTAACTCTGGTCCAGTGACGACTCGCTCGCCCACCTCAACACGGTCGTCCATACAAGGCCTCATAGGGTGCCATGCCAATACTAGAATGATAATTGTTATTATATGCAAACTCGACTAATGGCAAATGAGCTGCCCAAGACCCCTGCCACTCCAGACAACAAGCTCGCAGCATGTCCTCCAAAGTCTGGATAGTCCTCTCTGACTGTCCGTCTGACTGTGGGTAATAGGAAGAGCTAAACGCTAGCTCTATCCCCAAGGCTTTCTGAAAGCTACGCCAGAACCCAGAAGTGAAGCGAGGATCTCTATATGACACAATAGAGATCGGCACCCCGTGCAAAGGAACAATCCGCTCCACGTACAGTCTGTCCAACCTGTTCACACCCCAGCCAGCTTTGATAGGCAAGAGCCTGGCAGTGTTCGTCAGTCTGTCCCAAGCACCCAAATACTGTCATATCCTCCAGTTGTCCTCGGCAGTTCACACACAAAATCTATCGTCACATGGTCCCATTTCCACATGGGTATCTCTAAGGGCTGTACAAGCCCTCCAGGGCACTGGAGCTCGTCCTTCACCTGCTGACAGACCAAACACCTGGCAATAAAAGCCGCTATGTCTCTCTTCATCTCGGGCTACCAAAATTGTCATCTCAGCCTGTGATACATCTTGGTCGACCCTGGATGAATTGAGTATTGGGACCCATGTGCCTCCTGTAAAACTACTCTCTTGACAGACTCCTCATCAGGTACATAGAGTCTATCCCAGAACCTAATAGTCCCATCATAATGCAGCTCGACTTCTGGGAGAAGCAACACTCTGTGCAACTCGGGATCTATCTACTGGGCCTCAATAACCTGTCTCACAATAGCTGGAGCCGCTAACAAACTACCTAGCATACATTGCTGTCATCTGGTGGAAACTCTGAAGGATCCCTCTACTGCAGACTGCCACAGCTGCCACTCTCTCAGCATGAGGTAACTCACCTGTGCTTTCCTGCTCATGGCATCTGCAACCACATTCGCCTTTCCAGACTGGTACTCAATGCTGAAATCATAGTCCTTCAGGTATTCCATCCAACGACACTGCCTTATGTTCAGATCTGTAAGATCCGGTTTCCCGACTTCTGTCCAGTGTCGTGGGATGACTGGCCACTGATGCGTCCAGGCTGGGTGATGCGTTGGTGTCGCGTCGGAGGTGCCTGATGCGACAGTCATCCGTGTCGCGGTGAGCTTGTGGGTCGCGTGTTGGTCGCGCCCTGGTTCTCCGTCGCGTCTTGCTGTCGGACCCGGTCAACGGACCGCGACAGTGTTTTGTTGTGTTGCGCTGTCTGGTCGTCTAACGCCTGTCAGGGTGGCAGGTGTGTCAGTACGACTTGTCGCATTGTCGCGGCGCCCTTGTAGGGTGCGTTCTTGTCGTGGTCCGCTGACCCGTCGCGTTAAGGTCCATAACGCGACAGGGCGGTCCGTCGCGTTCTGGTTGCCAAAGGTTAAAAGCCTTGGCCGGCGATCCCCCTCTCTCTCCTTCTTCCCTCTCCCTCTCCCTCCAGCGGTGCTCCGCCTCCCCCTCTCCCCTTCGTGTGTTTCAGGCGAGGAGGAGGGCCGTGCGTGGTGCTGTGGCATCGTGGACCTTGCGTGGAGCGAGGAGGAGGTGGCCGTGCGTCGTGAAGGCCCTTCGTGGGTTCGGTTCTTCGTAACCGGTAGGGATTTCTTGTGCCCTTCCCGATCCAGGTGGATTGGGAGCCCCTCTGGGTTTATAGATAGCTTTACTGCTTTCCCCATGCTCCCCTCCCCCTTGTGTTGTGTTTGGATGGTTTGTGGGCAGCCCGGGATTGAGGATCCCGTTGGTCTACCTCCCTGCTGGTGTCGCGACGGCTCGGCGTGTCGCGACATCAGAGGAGGCGTCGGCCCGCTCGGGCGCGACCTTATCGCGACGCGGTTGACGGTCGCGATAAGGCTGTCGCGCCGCGCTTCCAGATCGCGACAGGATTGCTGTCACGACGTGTTTCTGCCCAGTCGCAATAGGGCTGTCGCGGTGCCCTTCCCCGTCGCGATGGTGTCGCGACGGCCTTGGGGGTCGCGACAGTACCTATGTTGCCTCAGGTGTTTCTGTGGGCCCGGTTGTGTGTCGGCGTGTGCCCCAGGGCAGGCTTTGCCCTTAGGACCTTCTGGTAGGGAACACGGCAAGTTGCCTCCCTGCATTCAGTGACCGAAGGTGACACCTTCGTGGCCGTGTCCTGGCAGCGGTGCCAGGAGGGTCGTGTCTGCCTAATAATCGATTGACCGGCGGTCAATCGATTATTAGCAGAGCGACGGGTTTCCGTACTGTCCGGTGGTGTTCCGAGGTTCTAGCCGTTCGTGCGTGCCTTGGTTGGCCGACGGCCCCTTTTGAGGGTCCGTGCGTGCCTCTCGCTTGCTGGGCTTGTCGTGTGTTACAAGCCAGCAGTTCGGCGTGGTTTTGTTGTGCTGCCCCGCCTGTTCGCCCGGTGCTTGGCACTTGAGGGCTTGTCCCGTTCAGAGGTTGTCTCTGTTTCCTGGGACCCCCATCCTCGGGAGCCTGTTGAGGGAGTACTCCGGGCTACGAGCGTGTTCGAGTTGGCAGCCCACGTGAGCGGACTCTGGAGCTGAGAGGAAAACAAGGTTTGGACAGCGGCGCTGAGTCGTTTGTAGAGCTCTCTTGTCTAGGTCTGGGACGCCGAGGGGTTCGGAGTGCTTTCCTGGCGCAGACCAGACAGTCCCTTGTCTCACTGCCTCTCTCTGCGTTGGTTCCGGAGCCACGTAGTGGTGTCAGGCGTGAGGCCGCAGCTTGGTCAGGCTGGGGTGTTGAGTGTGTTGTGTGTTTCTGTGGTGGCTCTGTCTCGCCCTTGCATGGGGGCGGAGGCAGGAGCTAGGCTAGCGAGCAGAGTGTGCGGACTACGGGTCCCCCTCTTGGCTGCTAGCGACGGTGGCTTAGTTGTTGTTGTTGTTGTGACGACGTTTCCCTCACGATGTTTCCGAGTGTTCCTCGTTGCCCTAGCTTGCACGGTGGTTTTAGCTTGGCTGTGCTTAGTTCCCGTGGGCGTCGTTGTTCTGGCCTTGGGCAGACCCGTGCTTCTGGTGGTTCCCGCTTCGGTGTTCTCTCGGTTCTGTGGTCCCATTCTTGGGTGCCAGCCCGTGATGGCACCGGCGTGTGTAGCTTCCTGACCTGGCGGTGTGTCCGGGGTCCAGGGTGGTTCTGCTTGTGGGCCCTCGACCTTGTAGAGGTATGAGGTGGCCGTGCTTGTGGTGAGACGTCGTTCTCACTTGGTTGTTCTGTGGTCTCGGCAGGTGTGCTGAGCACTGCTTCCGCTTTGTGCCCAACTCCGTTGGTTTCTGTGGGAGTCGTGTGTGTGCCACGACCTTGGTTGGTGGTCGTGGTGTTGTACTATTCTCTTCCGCTTCTTAGTAGTACCATGCTGTAGGTGTTCCTCGCTTTACAGCTTTCTAGTGTAGTTTCTTGTTTTCGGAGTTCCTGCTGCTCTGGCCGGTGAGGGAATGGTAATTCCTACTGGGCCTTGTTTGCGAGGCTTACCCCCCTACTTCTTTCAGCTAGGGGCTCGTCGTCGCGGGAGCTCGGTGTCGGACGGGTTGCAGAGGCGGCTGTGGTGCCGTGTGTTGTCAGCAGCAGTGAGAGCGAGCGTTGTGAGCTCTTGTAGCCTGAGTGAGCTGAGAGCTGTGTTTTGCAAGTCCTCGGGGTATGCCCCTTAAGGACTGCACCTTGTACCTGTGCTTTTGCTTGGGACACGTTGTACAACCCCTTTGTATAATGTACAGATTATTATAGTTATTTGAACTCAGTACATATCTCACTAGATTTTTTCATATAACCCTTCCGGGTCTTCGGATCCGTGGGTGGCGGCGCGACCCTCGGGGTCCCCGGCGAGGGGTCCGAGAGGTCGGGTCGTTACAGTTGGTATCAGAGCGAGGGTCTACTGAGATTTGTAAGGAGTTAATAACTATAGCTATCCCAAAGGAAGGTACTAGTGCGCTGCTGACACTGTCCGACTAGTGTTAGGCTTGTGCTTTCAAATGTTTTGCAGGTGTGTGGCTTCCTTGCATGATTCGTGCGCGTGTTGTAGGTGGAAGTTGTTGCTGTGCCGCGTGCGTGGCGAGTGTGGTCGCTCGGCGTGTTCGTGCCGTAGCGGCGCGGTTGGCGCTGGACTCGCTGGCAGTGGTCTTCCTTGTGTGGAGGACGCTTGCGAGCCAGTCCAAGTGCGGTGCTCCTGGTCGTCTTCGGCACATTTGAGTGTGTGTGCGTCGCGAAGGCTGAGAGAGCCTGCGTGTTGTGTGGCCTTTACCGGTGCTGGGTTGTTGCCCGTGGAACCTGTGGAAGGTGTCTCTGCCTTGTTGGCTACCCCTTTGTTGTTGGGGTGTGTGTTGTCGTTGTTGCGTGTTTGGTCTCATGTGCCTGTGCGCCGTTGTGTGCTGTGCTCGGGACGCTGAGCTAAGTAGGTGCTATGTGTGCCATGTTGCACCGCTAGTTGAGCGCTGGAACATTTGTCTGTGGTCGTTGTCAGCCTGGCGCTGACTGGTTGTGAGCTCTGTTGAGGTGCTCCCGGAGTTCTTCTCTGTTGGTTCTGGCGGGAGTGAGGTAACCCCAGAACTGTGTTGTGCTCGTTTCTGGTTGCTGTTGCGTTGCCCTCTAGGCTGAGGTGCATCACTTGGTTGCCCTGTGTTCTGGTGGAGGTTTCCCAGAACTATTTGTTGTTGTCCGGGTGAGTGTTTCTCTCAGGACTATTTCGCGCTTGTTTCTGCTGTTGCCTTGGCTGGCGCATTCTGGCGAGTTTTTCCAGAACGGTGCCTTGGTGGTTCTGGTGGAGGTTCTCCCAGGACTGGCTTGCATTGCTTCTGCAGTTCTATTGGCTGTAGTGTTCTCTCTGATGGTCCGTATTGTTTGGATCGTGCATTCTGGTGAAGGTTCTTCCCAGGATCGCCCTTTGTCGCTTCTGGCGGAGGTTCTTTCCAGGAGTGCTCTGTGTTTGTTTCGGGCCACCATTGTGTTGCCCCTGTGATTCGAAGTGTGTCATTTGGTTGGGCTGCGTTCTGGTGAGGTTCTTCCAGAGCTGCTTCACGTTATTTCAGTTGTCGCTGCTCTCTCTCTTTGTAGAGATGAGCTGTCGTTGTTGCTGGTTGGACTATCTGCATTA
Source organism: Colocasia esculenta (assembly GCA_014218235.1). Classification (NCBI taxonomy): domain Eukaryota; kingdom Viridiplantae; phylum Streptophyta; class Magnoliopsida; order Alismatales; family Araceae; genus Colocasia; species Colocasia esculenta. The sequence goes on from CM024754.1 coordinate 60,771,842, forward strand.
CAGTCTGCTTGGGCATTGCCGGTCAAGGCGTCGTGCGCTTGGCCGTGCATCTGGCTGTTGCGTTGGCCAGCTTGTCTCGTCGTTCGTTTCCAAGTTTTCTCGGCCGTGCTGGCAGACTTTGTGTGTCCCCGTGGCTCGGGTGGTCTGCTTTGTTCTTGCGCCCGGTGTGCTCTCACAGATGGTGGTCTGGTGAGTGTCGTGGTGCTCGGCTGGTTGTGCTTCGTATGGAAGTGTCAGTCTCGCATTGTGGTTTTGCCTCTCGTGTGTGGAAGAGACTCGTGTGTGTCTCCTTCCTCTGCTTTTCGTCGATTGCTCGGGGTGGTGGTGCTCCACTATGGTGTTGTGTTGCCGGGGTGCGCATCGTTGCGACCTTCTGGTGGAGTCACCTTCCCTAGAGTTGTTTTTGGGTTGAGTTGTTTGCTCCCCTCGTGCCGTTGTTTCTATATGGCACCGTTGGTCGGTGGACCTGTTTGTGCCATTTTCCGTCGTAATGGTTTCTCGCTACCTGCCAGGCTCAATTAGGGGCATTGGGTCCCTGTTGGTTTGGTGCGAGGTAGCATTGTTTTCTTGTTGGGTCGCTCGTATGAGCGTTATTCCACTGTGCATTGGTTTTTCGTGATTGGCTTGCTCGTGCAAGCATTGTTCCGTTGTACGCTCGGTGGTGCTTGGCTTGTGCCTTGGGCTTTTCTTGCCGTCGTTTTGGTGTTTGGCCTCTCTATCAGTCGTGATAGAGGTGGTGCTTCTTGCTCTTGCGCACCAAGGAGTTGCTGCGGTTTTTCACTCTTTGTGTGGCAGAGTCTGTGCTCCGTGTTTTGTGTTCTTCTTGGAGTGTACGTGGTTGTCACGCTCTTGAACTAGTAGTTGTTGGCTTTCCGTGTGCTTCCGTTATGGGTCTCTGGTAGAGAGTCCCCTTCGGTGGGGCCCGTGTCATCTGGGGCCGTTGGTGCCACTGTGTGTGCTGCGCCTTGAGCATTTTCTCCGATGCTTCGTGTTTTGTGCCTCAAGGGCTGGGGCCGCAAGGAAGGTCTGGGTGAGACTTAGCGGTGACGGTGGACGCTGTTTCATGTGTTGAGAATTCTCCGTGAGTGTGTCCTCGCTCTGGTTTGTGTCTCTCGTGTGGCTACTCGGTCGAGTGGTGACCGATGCTAGCTGCGGCTCGTGGCTTGAGACCATTTTTATCGAGTGTTGTGTTCGACTCTCAGGTGTTTTCCCTTGTGGTTGTCGGCAACGATGTACTCCGTCAGGTTTTGCTGGCGACAGAGTGTGTTGCTGACCGGTGTTTCTCGTGTTGCTACCGGCAACTGCGCTCTCTGTCGGGTTTTTCTGGCGATAGAGTGGGTTGCTGGGCGTTGGGTCACCATAGTGAGGTCTGTTGGTGACTGCAACTGTGAGGATTTCGGTTGGCATTTTCTGCTGTTCGGGCTGGACTTGGCGTCACTCGGCATGTGGGGTTGTCATTCCATTTGGGCGCCCACGTGTGCCTGGAGTGAGCCGTTGGTTTTTGGCTTGGTGCTCCACCCGTGTTTGGAGCCTGTTGTGCAAGCCGTTGGTTTTTCGGCTTTGTGTGCTCGCGCGTGTTTTACGGTGCAGTTGTTGCCACGAGGAAGTCGTGTTGAGACTTAGTGGTTTATTTTTTCGTGTTGGTCTTACGTTTACTCCCCGTGTTCCATTTCGTGCCTCGAGATCTCTTGGGCTTACCCCAATTTCGAGGACGAAATTATTTTAAGGGGGGTAGAATGTAAGACCCGGTTTCTCGGCTTCCGTCCGGTGTCGTGGGATGACTGGCCACAGACGCATCCAGGCTGGGTGATGCGTTGGTGTCGTGTCGGGGTGATGCGTTGGTGTCGCGCCCAGTCAACGGGCCGAGACAGTGTTTTGTCGTGTTGTGCTGTCCGGTTGTCTGACGCCTGTTAGGGTGGCAGGTGTGTCAGTACGGCTTGTCGCGTTGTCGTGGCGCCCTTGTAGGGTGCGTTCTTGTCGCGGTCCGTTGACCCGTCGCGTTAAGGTTCATAACGCGACAGGGCGGTCCGTCGCGTTCTGGTTGCCAAAGGTTAAAAGCCTTGGCCGGCAATCCCCCTCTCTCTCCTTCTTCCCTCTCCCTCTCTCTCCGGCGGTGCTCTGCCTCCCCCTCTCCCCTTCGTGTGTTTCAGGCGAGGAGGAGGCCGTGCGTGGTGCTGTGGCGTCGTGGACCTTGCGTGGAGCGAGGAGGAGGTGGCCGTGCATCGTGAAGGCCCTTCGTGGGTTCGGTTCTTCGTAACCGGTAGGGATTTCTTGTGCCCTTCCCGATCCGGGTGGATTGGGAGCCCCTTGGGGTTTATAGATAGCTTTACTACTTTCCCCATGCTCCCCTCCCCCTTGTGTTGTGTTTGGATGGTTTATGGGCGGCCCGGGATTAAGGATCCCGTTGGTTTGCCTCCCTGGCCCGCTCGGGCTCGACCTTATCGCGACACGGTTGGCGGTCGCGATAAGGCTGTCGCGCCGTGCTTCCCGGTCGCGATAGGATTTCTGTCGTGGCGCATTTCTGCCCGGTCACAACAGGGCTGTCGCGGTGCCCTTCCCCGTTGCGATGGTGTCGCAACGGCCTTGGGGGTCGCGACAGTACCTGTGTTGCCTTAGGTGTTTCTGTGGGCCCGGTTGTGTGTCGGCGTGTGCCCCAGGGCAGGCTTTGCCCTTAGGACCTTCTGGTAGGGAACGCGGCTGGTTGCCTCCCTGCGTTTAGTGACCGAAGGTGACACCTTCGTGGCCGTGTCTTGGCAGCGGTGCCAGGAGGGTCGTGTCTGCCTAATAATCGATTGATCGGCGGTCAATCGATTATTAGCAGAGCGACAGGTTTCCGTACTATCCGGTGGTGTTCCGAGGTTCTAGCCGTTCGTGCGTGCCTTGGTTGGCCGACGGCCCCTTTTGAGGGTCCGTGAGTGCCTCTCGCTCACTGGGCTTGTCGTGTGTTACAAGCCAGTAGTTCGGCGTGGTTTTGTTGTGCTGCCCCGCCTGTTCGCCCGGTGCTTGGCACTTGAGGGCTTGTCCCGTTCAGAGGTTGTCTCTGTTTCCTGGGACCCCCATCCTCGGGAGCCTGTTGAGGGAGTAGTCCAGGCTACGAGCGTGCTCGAGTTGGCAGCCCACGAGAGCAGACTCTGGAGCTGAGGGGAAAACGAGGTTTGGACAGCAGCGCTGAGTCATTTGTAGAGCTCTCTTGTCTAGGTCTGGGATGCCGAGGTGTTCGGAGTGCTTTCCTGGCGTAGACCAGACAGTCCCTTGTCTCACTGCCTTCCTCTGCGTTGGTTCTGGAGCCACGTAGTGGTGTCAGGCGTGAGGCCGCAGCTTGTCCAGGCTACGGTGTTACGTGTGTTGTGTGTTTTTGTGGCGGCTCTTTCTCCCCCTTGCGCGGGGGCAGAGGCAGGAGCTAGGCTAGCGAGCAGAGAGTGCGGACTACGGGTCCCCCTCTTGGCTGCTAGCGACGGTGGCTTGGTTGCTGTTGTTGTGACGACGTTTCCCTCACGATGTTTCCGAGTGTTCCTCGTTGCCCTAGCTTGCACGACGGTTTTAGCCTGGATGTGCTTAGTTCCCGTGGGCGTCGTTGGTCTGGCCTTGGGCAGACCCGTGCTTCTGGTGGTTCCCGCTTCGGTGTTCTCTCGGTTCCGTGGTCCCATTCTTGGGTGCCAGCCCGTGATGGCACCGGCGTGTGTAGCTTCCCGACCTGGCGGTGTGTCCGGGGTCTGGGGTGGTCCTGCTTGTGGGCCCTCGACCTTGTAGAGGTCTGAGGTGGCCATGCTTGCGGTGAGACGTCGTTCTCACTTGGTTGTTCCATTGTCTCGGCAGGTGTGCTGAGCACTGCTTCCGCTTTGTGCTCGACTCCGTTGGTTTCTGCAGGAGTCGTGTGTGTGCCACGACCTTGGTTGGTGGTCGTGGCATTGTACTGTTCTCTTCCGTTGCTTAGTAGTACCATGCTGTAGGTGTTCCTCGCTTTACAGATTTCTATTGTAGTTTCCTATTTTCGGAGTTCTTGCTGCTCTGGCCGGTGAGGGACTGGTAATCCCTACTGGGCCTTGTTCGCGAGGCTCACCCCCTACTTCTTTCAGCTAGGGGCTCGTCATCGCGGAGCTCGGTGTCGGACGGGTTGCAGAGGCGGCTGTGGCACCGTGTGTTGTCAGCAGCAGTGAGAGCGAGCGTTGTGAGCTCTTGTAGCCTGAGTGAGCTGAGAGCTATGTTTTGCAAGTCCTCGGGGTATGCCCTTTAAAGACTGCACCTTTCTTCTTGTACCTGTGCTTTTATTTGGGACGCGTTGTACAACCCTTTTGTATAATGTACAGATTATTATAGTTATTTGAACTAAGTACATATATCACTAGACTTTTTCATATAACCCTTCCGGGTCTTCAGATCCGTGGGTTGCGGCGCGACCCTCGGGGTCCCCGGCGAGGGGTCTAAGAGGTCGGGTCGTTACAAGATCCCTCTGAGAAAAGACATACCGCAGACTCTGGTGGTCGGTGTGAACCACAAACCTCACTTTGTACAAGTAGTGACGCCAAATCCTCAGTGCAAAAACTACAGCTGCATGTTCCAGGTCGTGGGTTGGGTAACTCTCCTCGTGGGGCTTTAGCTGACGCGACGCATAAGCCACCACTCTGCCATGCTGCATCAGAACTGCTCTTAGGCCAACACCGGAAGCATCTGTGTAGACCTCAAAACCCTCCGTACCTAAAGGCAACACCAGGACTGGCACTGACGTAAGCAATCGCTTCAACTCCATGAAGCTCTGCTCACACTACTCCGACCACTCGAACAGTACTCCCTTCCTCGTCAAATGAGGCAGGGGTGCAGCAATCTGTGAAAAATCTCTAATAAATCTGCCGTAATAACCAGCCAAACCTAGAAAACTATGGATTTTTGTCACTGTACGAGGTCTCTCCCACTGCAAAACTGCCTCGACCTTCGCTGGATCCACTGAAACTCCGTCACATGAGATCACGTGTCCCAAAAAGTGAACCTGCTGCATCCAAAACTCGCACTTGCTGAGCTTGGCATACAGCTGGTGCTGTTGCAGAGTCTGCAACACGATCCTCAGGTGCTGGGCATGCTCCTCCTCTAAAGCAGAGTACACCAGAATGTCGTCAACAAACACCACGACAAACTGGTCCAAGTACTAGTGAAACACCCTGTGCATCAGATCCATGAAGGCCGCTGGCGCATTGGTGAGCCCAAACGGTATCACCAAGAACTCAAAGTGCCCATATCTGGTCCTGAAGGCAGTCTTCTCCACATCAGAATCTCTGATCCACAACTGATAGTAGCTTGACCTGAAATCAATCCTGGAAAAAACTCGAGCTGACTGAAGCTGATCAAAGAGATCATCAATCCTAGGCAAAGGATACCTATTCTTGATGGTCACCTAATTCAGCTTCCTGCAGTCAATACACAACTGCAGGTACCATCCTTCTTTCTCACAAACAATACTGGAGACCCCCAAGGAGAAAAGCTAGGATGGATGTAGCCTTTCTCCAACAGCTCCTCTAACTGCCTCTTCAGCTCTCGCAACTTTGCTGGTGCCATGCGGAAAAAGGTGCGGTGCCAGGAACAAGCTTAATAGTAAACTTAATCTCTCTCTCAGGTGGTAGACTAGGTAACTCATCCAGAAAGACATTCGGAAACTCACAAACCACGGGAATGTCCTCCACTCCCCAAGAACCCTGGTCAGCAAACACGACAGTGGTGAGAAAACCCTGACACCCAGAAACCAACAACCTCTCTGCCCTCAAAGTAGAAATCAAAAAACGAGAAGTAAGAGGTACGATACCCTGGAAGTAAAAGGCAGCTCCTCCAGGTATCTGAAGGTACACCCTCTTCTTCCTGCAGTCAACCATAGCACCGTACTGCTCGAGCCAGTCCATGCCCAAAATCACATCAAAATCCTGCAACTGCATAGCAAACAACTGGGCTGGCAAACACTGTCCCTGCATCTGCACTAGAACCTCCTTAATATAGTAAGAGGTGAGAGCAAAGTCCCCTATCGGCAGCTCCACAACAAGCTTGCTGGACACTCCCATGTCCAGCTCCTCAAAGAGTCTAAAAACTCCTCGAAAATAAAAGAGTGGGAGGCACCGGAATCAAACAAAACTCTAGCTGCAGAACCAAAGATAGTCATAGTACCTTCCACAAGATGAGCTGCCTTTGCCTCTGCTCGGGTCATGTGCATGACACGAGCCCTAGTCTTCGGCCTGCCTGAACACATGGTTTGCTGATGTTGTTGCACAAGAACCTGCTGCTGTTGCGTACGAGACTGGGGCTGACTCTACTGTTGCGGGTCTCGAGGTAAAAGGGGGCAGTCCCGCGCTATGTGACCCAGTTGGTCATACCGGTAACACCGACCAGTGAAAGAATGTTGGCTCTGCTGCTGAGGCTGCCCAAAAGGTTGATGAACACTCTCAACTGAAGGCTGCCTCTGCTGGGACGGACCCGCCTGTGCCTAAATTGCTCTGGTCTGCCCACGGGTCCGCAAGGTGTCAGCCTCAAGTGCTACCGCAGTCTGATAGGCTGCGTTGAGATCAGTGACGCGAGCAACTATCAGTGCCTGACTGAGCTCTGGCCTCAGTCCTCTCACAAACTGCTGGGTCCTTAGGTTCTCATCTGCCATAATCTGTGGTGCATAATGCCCCAACTCTACAAATCTGGCTTCGTACTGGACCATTGTCATCTCGCCCTGAGTTAAATCCAAGAACTGGTATAGCCTCTCAGTCTTGACATATGTGGGGCAAAAAGCTCTCTCAAAGGCCGCCACAAACTCCTGCCAGGTGATCTGCCTAAGCGGGCGAGATTGAAAGGTAATCTCCCATTCTAAGGTCCACCAGGCCAGCACCTGACCCTGCAACTGATAGCTAGCCAACAAAATCCTCTCCTCTGCTACACACTCCATGGAACGGAAAGTCCGCTCCATCACATCCAACCAAGATCGGGCTGCATTTGGATCTGGTTGTCCTTGAAATGGGGAGGTTGAAACTTCAAGAACTCTCTCAACACCCTCCCAGAACCTCCCTGAGGTGGAAACGTCACGGTGTTGAGCAACAATATGTGCCATCCCCTCGAGAAAACTGGTCCAGTCAAACCCCTGAGCTGCCTGAGGAGGGGGTGGTGGCGGTGGTACAACTCCACTGTGTGCGTCCTACAGTCCAGGTTGCGTCTGCTGTGGTGGCAGGGCATCTCGAGCCTCCTACTGAGGTGCCTGCTCTGCCACCTCCTCAACACGACGTCGCCTAGGTGCCATAATGGATCTACACAGGACATGCACACAAATCAATACACAAAATAACTCTAATTTTGCTTGTTGCTACTGTACTCTTCATGCTCTGAGTTATCAACATGAACATTTCCTTATATGTCTCGATAGACCAGGCTCTGATACCAACTGTAATGACCCAGGATCCGAATTATCGGTTATCAACTAGTAATCCGAACCCTGACCCGCCACCCACGAGTAGAAGCTCGGAAGGGTAAGAAGAGAATGTCTGAGGAGTACATATAAGAAAATGTACACAACACAAAATTTGAACATTCCACTATATGATATATCAAAATAGTGCAACTCAGAGCAGATCCAACAAAAATAAAGAGTACAACGAGTACATAAATTAAGTACTACTCACAGCAGCTAAGCAGGACCAACACCGGAGTGACCAGGCTCCTCAGCACCTGGAGCCGACGAAGAACCACTTGAAAAGGAAGGGAGTGAGTCTCAAGAAGAGACCCAGTAGGGACACTAACCGCACCAATGATAGTACTAAAAAGCAGTGCTGAAAGTAAAGCTACAGTAACTAAAACACTACAAGAACACACAAGAAACCGGTGGCATGGCGCCCAACACCTTGCAAGAGTGCGCCAAGAAAAACTGGAACCTCGCAGGCTCAACAGTACATCAAGCACACACAGACAAGCATACACACACACATAAGGTAGGACTAGCTAGGGCCTATGGCTTGGCGCCTCGACACCATAGAGTCCTCCAACCCTAGCCACGTGTGCACACTCAGACGCTCTCCCTCGAGTCTGGTCCTCGACCGGTTTTCCCCTACGTCGGACTCGAACGGTGGAGAAGGGGCCCCATGGAAACCGGCTCGTAACCTCCACAAGGGGCACACACAGGACGGAGTCGCACTCGACGTCCAGGCTCACCGGTGGAATAGCTCAACGCCAGTCATGCAGATGGAGCCTTCACCTCGACGTCTGGGAAACACAACACAAGTACGACAAAACTCAGGTACAAGCACAGACGGAGATGCTCTCAATGTCCGGCACACCGTGCCAGAAGGCGGACACCACGTGTCAACACCTCACACAACGATAAAGGGGTCAGTCTGCTAGGACGGCAACATCAATTGTCCCCAACCCTAGGGTTGACGGCAACACCCTTGCCTTCTATAGAAAGGCAAGACATTATTTCTTCTTTTTATTTTCTCTGTAGCAGTGGGTGGAATATAAGGACAAAGAAAACATAATCACAGAAGAGTATAATCAGTAACTTCCATAATGAATATTATAATCATATTTATGTAGTTAATGTTTTAAGTATGGGGTTGTAGGTTTTTTTTTTTTTTTTAAGTATGGACGTAGACTTACTAGTGTAATCCATAACTCCATATCTAGGCTTCCTCAGACGAAGCTATAAACAAAAGACAATGATTGCTGGAAACGAAAGGTACGCAAATCTATGGCTTAGGCTTGATCCAGCCACATGAAATATAGGAAAACAAGAAGTCCAGATCATGCACAAGGTTCAAAAACAACTTGAGACTCTTGTATGAGCGACGATAATCTGAGGGAAAAGCTATTATATAAGAACATACTCAAAAGGATTTTTCAGATGATAATCTCTATATTACGCTTGTGCCTGAGAACGCCTACCTTGGTTGTTTCTAGCACAAGATTCTTACAGGTCGAAGCAGATGCTATGGGATGAAGGATCCTCAAACCTTGCTACTCATTCTTCCTCCTTGCTCCTAGAAATTCCTCCCACATACGGCAACAAAGAGAAGTCTAGGTTTGGCTATGAGGATCTTATGATGGTTTTATAGCGCCGTGATGGTGCAAAACTTCAGAGTTTGTAGTTTCCTAAACTCCTGGTATGAGTCCTATTATGTTCCAGAACTTCCCTAGGAATCGTTTCCATAACGGCCCTGGACATTTATACCCAATAAGGGTCCATATCGAGATCCGTCTCCTGCGATCGGACCGAAGTCTCGCAAGGGATATCACTAACACGTGTCCAGTACGAATATAAAAGACCACAATTACAGTATATAACACAGGAAAGTACAAGTGTATATAACTATAAACCACAATGTACAATCGTCCACAATTACAATATTACATGTCCAATTAAAGAGTACAACTATCTGGGGCATACCCCGAGGGAGCACAAGCTCAAACGACTCTACTACTCTACTGCTGGTGATACAAGTCTGCACTACTCCTGCGTAACCACGCCAAAGTCAGCCAACGCCTGCTAAGTCGGCCAACACCTGAAACAGACTGTAAGGGAGTGAGCCTCAACAAGTCACTGGCTCAGTAGGGACCTCCCACAATGAAACACAACTACACAAGAGACCTCAACCCCAAAGGGTCTCACTGGCAACATCGGCAACCGAAACACAACATGCACACACAAGCATGTTAAACTAAAACTAATCATAAACACACCGGCTAAACCCCGATCCTCGGTAGGTAAAGGGAAACACAGGACTAGCTTAACATCGCTAGTCCACCCTACAAACAATCCACCTCGACCATAAGCCGCACCGACAGACCACTGCCTAGGCTACAGTCTCACAGGCAAACCAGCCGCACAAAGCATCAGGTATGGCAACGACCAGCCAGCACCCGCATACCAAACCATAGCTAGAAATACACGGTACGAATATAAATAACACACAACATGTGGAGAGTCACACCACAAGACCTCCGCAGTACGCACGGTCTCACCTCAACACCAGCTGAGGTCGAGACTCACGTACCAACACAACACAACTCTACCCACAAGGGGTACATGTACCTGCTACCACGCGGTACAACACTGAACCAAAAAATTGTGCCACCTCTAGGGCACACCCCAACGGTTAACGGTTTCACGATTATAACCTTAACCAGCGGTTCACACACAAACCACAACTAGTGGTCAAACACGAGTCGGTAAGGAGACGACGCCACCACACGGGAACAGACTACTGGTTCATGATGCCAATATCCAACCCAGACAACAAAGCACAAGAACTACCTCTTAGTCTCGCAGTCACGGACGGAAGGTCCAACTGCCGCTCCACAACAACAGGCCAAGAACAGTGGAGACTAACTAACCACCACAACCTGCAGGTCACACACCCCGCAGGCCCAAGCCTAACACCTTTAGGGACTTCGGCCGAGAACCCTAAAGTGAGGCACTGGAAACAGGACTAGCTGGGGACCAGTGTTGACTACTGGTGTCCGTCCCCCAACTAAGAGCGCGCTACAAACGGCCACACACACACAAACACAAGCCGTTGTCCCCTGTCGTCTTTCCCCTTAGCCAGACGTACTACTCCAACACTAGAGGAGGGTGTCCAGGAAGATGACACAGACCTGGATAGTACTCCGGTACCGGGACAAGCCCTAAGCACCCGGTGCTAGGGTAACCGACTAGAGAGGTATTCCGGAATAGGCGCCGGACTACCAGACTCAGCAAACACACAACCACGATATTCATACTTATATAACCTTTAGGTACAACCCACGGTACACAGGTGAAGGAATGGCTTGTCATCGGTCACCCTGTGACCCTCAAGCCATCTTACACACAACCGCTCATTAACGGGGTCATCACATGACCGCCAAGACCACACATTAGGCTTATACACATTAACCATATCGGAACACAACCTTGCCTGTCATTGGTCACTCCGTGACCTCCTTGGCAATGCAGACCACTTAATACGTAAGGCTAGGTCTACACCAGACCTTCACTGCCCAGCACCCAACATTCCCTTTAGAGACCAAACCACGTCGAATACAGACGACGCCTCTCAAATCGCGTCGACTTGCCAGAACGCCATTCCAATTCTTAACGCGCTAGGGCCAAGCGCCACGACAAGATCGCGTCGGCCCTTCCAGACGTTATTCAAAAGGCTGTCGCGATAAGTCTTAACGACGCAACCAAGTCACGTCAGCCCGACACATCGCCACTAGACCCAAACCGGTCAAACCTTTAGTCAACCCATAGTCGCGTACGACCTTGTCACCGCGTTTAACGCTAACGTGACAGACCACAAGGTCGCGACCAGACGACCGACTTAACAAACACATCGAAAAGCAGAACGCGTCGACGTGATGCGACGCGTTCAATGAATCGCGGTGGGGACACCCGACGCGACTCCAGTTCGTCTGTGACATCAATTCACAGACCGAACCCCACACTCCCACACGGAAGAAACCACACATAAGCTGACCAAACTTCAATTCAAAGCAGTAAACACAATTCCAAACCATAGCACACCACCCACACAAGCTCCAACCCTTAATCCCAAATCCAAACATGCTTTAAAATAGTAACACAAGGTAGGAAGTCTCCTTACCGGTAGAAGACATCGAAGCACACCAAAACCTCCTCGCCAACGGCACGCCCATGCTCCGAGCATCGTCTTCGCGTGGTTCCCACGCCGAACGAGCCTTCACGATGTCGAAACCGCCAGAAATCCACCAGAGAAGCCACAACAACTCCTCCCCTGCGCCGGACAGATCCTCCTCTGCTCTGTCTGGCCGAAACGAAGCTTTTGACACTCTGATCGAAATCGCGTCCAGGGTAGACGCCGCGTTTAAACCCTTTAAATGCGTCCCCCCTGTCCGACGCCATACATGAACCTGCACCACGTGTCACAGAGGCGGTTCCTGGAATCACGTCCAGCAAGGCCGACGCGTTCAGAATCGCGTCGCCTACCTCCGCCGTGATTCCAAACAGTGAACCAGCACTGCAAATGGGCTGGCATATCCGGCCCACACTGCTCACTCTGTGCACAGAAAACCCAAACACAGCCCATTAACCATCTCTTGGTCAAGTGCACCACATATAGACCCGATAAACCCGGATCCGAACGACCATACTGTTACATTACTAACACCTAAAAAAAAATGTCGTCCTCGACATTTACGATGAAACCACAGCAAGTCAGACTAACACCTAAAAAGAAACAAAGCCGTAAATAAAGCAAGTAGGATACATTCTTTGCTGCTCTTGCCTTTCTTTTTCATAACTGCTCTGCTCTTCCCTTTCTCTTTATTTCTTTCCATACTTGCTCTGCCCAATTGGTACGATCCATTCTTTATTTATTTTCTGGCTGTAACCGATTCCACCTTGCTGTTGGAACTTTATCTCCTGACTCAACCTGTTTCCACACTTTCCTGACTGTGCTTGCAATATTCCTTTCTAGGTCGCTTTACTTCCTCAAATTGCTTACTAAACACTATTCCGTTGTAATGCTTTACCATGTCTTAACCTCTTTAAAATATCAATTTTTCCAGTGCCATTTCTTTTCTATTTATCATTACCTGCTATTATTCTGCCTCATCTGTATTTATATTCTCATCTGCCATTTAAAATCATCTTATTTTCCTTGCCCTCTGCAGTGCCATATCTTCTTTATTCATGACTGTCAACTGTCCTATGCTTTATCTTTCTTTATTCTGCCTTTATACATTTAACTGCTAACTTTTCACGGAAAACTCACTATCATTTCTGACTTTCTTGCCTTTTCATGCTGTTCTGCTTCACATTTCTTTAACTCATTTTTCTTAAATTTCACGATTTCTCGTCCAATTGTGCCAAAATCTTGCAATTCCCCTTTCAAACAAATGAACCTGTGGGGTATAGCCCCACCACGCTTCCGCTACGCTACTCTGATCATACTGACCACTCAGCATAATTTTTCATAAATTCTGTTTCCGTTTCTGCTTTTACTTGCTTTCCACTTTCACTATTACTCGAATCCCAATTGGACTCAATTTCATTTCACATATTTCTTTACTTAATCTGCTCCATCAACTGCCACTAGCCTGAAACACTGGAGTTTGCTGATCTACTTTTCTTTTTATATCACATATATTTGTGCTTCATCTTTGAATTCTGCACTTTGCCTCTTAACTGCTGCACATCTTGCTTACCTCGTACCTTTCTTATCTTTTAACCATCTTCTCTAGCTGATTTTTCTCACTACCTCTTTATTATTTCCAAAATACTGTCCTCATCACTTTAACTCTGCAATTTTTTATCTTACATGCTACTGCAGTGACTATTCTGTACAAATTCTATATTTCTCTTAACTAACTATTTTGCACACCAGTGCCACATTTTCTTAAATCTTTTTCTCAATTAACCGATCACCCTTTTCTTTATGTGCTTACCCATTTCAATTATTTACATCACATTTCTCTTTCTCAGTTCTATTCTGCTATACTAAACCATATTCACTGTTCCTTAACTGATCTGCCCTTTTTTTTCTTTTTACATTACTTCAGAAATATTTTCCACAAATACCTCTGCTCAATTTAAAATTTCATTTTCTATACACTAACCTGTAAATCCTTGCCTGATTATTTCCTCAATCATCTACTTACATTCTCTTCATTGCTTACCATTCTCTTTCTTTTTCCTGGTCCATATTCTGCCAACTGCCAATATCACAACCGCGGTGTTTTCCTCTGAAGCACTTTACTAACTGGCTAGCTTCAATACATCCTTCACACTGTAATTCTTATTACCATCTAATCTTCTTTTCATTCATATTCTGCCCCAGCCAAACTCTGACATATCTCTTTTAAATTCCATAATCTACTCAGCCTGATTCCTTAACCAAACACCACTTCTAATCATTACTAACTCTGCTGCCTTCAATAAAGTTTTCTGCAGAACTTCCACAAACTATTGTCTACCACGCAGACATCTTTCCTTTACATCTTAATCACACTGTTCACCAAACTATTCCTTAGTATCATCTGGCATAAATCTCAACACAAGATCACCTCTGTTGAGGTTCTCAATCACTTATACACTTAATTATCTTTAATTATACATTACTCTATTCCTCATTCCAACTCGAATTCCTCTGCTATTCCATCATAGCTTACTTTATCTCTGACTTTGCCCATTTCTATTTTTCACTAAAACATTCTTCCTGGATTTCATAGTTGAAATCACTAATCTTTCTGGCTTCATAACTGCGAGTTCTTTAAACAACTCAACTGCCTCTGCCTTTGACACACTGAGTAACCACTCAATTTATATCTCTAATCTTACCATTTTCTGCCATTTCTAACATCTGCTAGGTTTACACACAACTCTTTTTTTTTTTCATAATCTTTCACTTTTCACAAACTGCATTTCTTCCTATCCATATCTGCTCCTGCTACTATCAACAACTGCACAACCAACACAAAATTCACATAACAAAAACTTTACATGAAAACCATTTTAAATCACGTAAAACCGCAGACTTACTACCAGCAGTGGACATTAATCCATGTATTGGGACATTGTACCTTCAATGTCTTTTCGTATTCTAACTGGACCATTTCTCTGATACCAACTATAACGGCCCTGGACATTTATACCCAATAAGGGTCCATATTGAGATCCATCTCCCGCGATCGGACCGAAGTCTCGCAAGGGATATCACTAACACGTGTCCAGTACGAATATAAAAGACCACAATTACAGTATATAACACAGGAAAGTACAAGTGTATATAACTGTAAACCACAATGTACAATCGTCCACAATTACAATATTACATGTCCAATTAAAGAGTACAACTACCTGGGGCATACCCGAGGGAGCACAAGCTCAAACGACTCTACTACTCTACTGCTGGTGATACAAGTCTGCACTACTCTTGCGTAACCACGCCAAAGTCAGCCAACGCCTGCTAAGTCGGCCAACACCTGAAACAGACTGTAAGGGAGTGAGCCTCAACAAGTCACTGGCTCAGTAGGGACCTCCCACAATGAAACACAACTACACAAGAGACCTCAACCCCAAAGGGTCTCACTGGCAACACCGGCAACCGAAACACAACATGCACACACAAGCATGTTAAACTACAACTAATCATAAACACACCGGCTAAACCCCGATCCTCGGAAGGTAAAGGGAAACACAAAACTAGCTTAACATCGCTAGTCCACCCTACAAACAATCCACCTCGACCATAAGCCGCACCGACAGACCACTGCCTAGGCTACAGTCTCACAGGCAAACCAGCCGCACAAAGCATCAGGTATGGCAACGACCAGCCAGCACCCACATACCAAACCTGTGGCGGATCGCCTCGGTCAAGCCCGTTAAACCGATAACGTACTTGATCCGAGTCCGCCTCCCGCGAACGGGCCGAAGCCTCGCAAGGGATACCAAACCACAGTCCGTGTAAACATAAAGGAACACACCACATTTCATATATATTTCACAAGTTTACATAGCCAAATTTTCACAAAAACTGAAAAGAAGTACAAGAGCCTGGGGCATACCCCGAGGTACAACTGAAGAAAGTAAACAACTACAGAACTACACTGCTGAAACTACTCTGCTGGAGGTGCTGACCCTGCACCGCTACGACGCGGCCCGGAACTAGACGTCGGACGAGAGACGTCCTCCTCGCTCTCACCTGTGGGGGGTAGGGGTGAGCCTCTCTAGTCACTGGCTCAGTAGGGAACTCCCCCAAAATCGAGCGAAACAAACACCACGAGTACGAATAGTAAACAGCACCAACAATTAATATAACAACTAAGCAGGTAAGTAAAGCTGTAAAAGTACTCACCGTCTGTCGACTACGAGAACAACAATAATAATTAAACGGCAAACCAGTACAGGTGTACAAGCTAAAGTAGAGACAGCCAACACGAGCCACGTAAACTGGTTCGCGACACCAGAAACTGACTCGGACAACTAACACAGGTCTACCTCTCAGTCTCGCAGCCACGGACGAAAGGTCCAGCTGCCGCTCCACGTAAAAAGGTCAAGCAACTGTGGAGACCAACTAAACACCACAACCTGCAGACCACACGGTCACAGGCCCATGCCTGGCACCTCCAGAGACCCTGGCCTGGGCTCGCTAGAGTGAGGCACTGGAAAGGACTAGCTGGGGACCAGTGTCGACTACTGGTGTCCGTACCCCCAACTACGAGCGCGCTACAAGTGACTAAAAACAAACACAAGTGTCACTGTCCCACTGTCGTCTTTCCCTCAGCCGGACGTACAACTCTAACACAAGAGTGAGGGTGTCCAGGTCAGACGACACAGACCTCGACGGTACAGCACAAGTACCGGGACAAAGCCCCGAGCTAACAGCCTGGCTCACAAAGAACCTGGGGCACCCAACTGAAGAGGTAACCACAGTAGGCGTCGTACTACTCGCCACGTACACAGAACCACGTGCACGTCACACACAAACCACGTGAAACCTCACGTAAACCACAAGTAACCACTGGTCCACTACACGTGAACCTAACTGACTCGCGTACACAACACGCAGTCACCGAAGTAAACAACTAATAGCATACCTTGTATGCTAAACACGTAAACCAAGTGCACTCAGTGCACCTTATGTGTCAACACACATGCATTTTCGATAATTATTGTACTTAGTCATTTCTGCTCAAATAGCAGTAGGCGGCCACATCGATTGCCGCTTACTGGGAGTCAACGGCAAGGTTCCTGGCCGTTAACCTCCTGGCTGAGGACCTTGGCGGCAAGCGATGTTGACGCCAAGTTCTCCGGCCATAAACCCTGCAGAAACCCTAATCCGGCCCTGCGGGTTTTCTAACTGTTCTAACTACTGAAAAACATGCAAATGCGATTCCTCTAGCATGCTAGAACCCAATACAACCCGTTATAACATGATTCATACAGTAAACTACTCAAACCACCCATTATCCCGCTTGGTGCAACTCTATCCAAACATGGATTATCATGCTGGTTCAAGTGATTATGATGTGTTTTAATGTTTCTACGGAACTAAACGGGTTCGTCCCCTACCTCAGAACGCGCTAGAATCTCCCACGATCTCCTGGTTCACGCCGAGCCCTCCGCGAGCTCCCACGCGAATTGCACCACTCCGCGACGTTTCCTCGCGTAATTCAGCGATGCCGCGCGTTCTACGATCGTCCAACTACTCCTCGGTACCTGTTAGAAGCTTCAGAAACACCAGGGCGCGAAGCTGGGGCAAGAGGGAGAGAGTGAGCTGAGAAAGCTACCCTCGGGTGAGCCTTTAACCTGCAGAACTGTCAGGTTGGCGTCAACCCCCATGCCGCTAATAGCCACCGCCAGACTAAACGTCCACAAAAGCTGCCGTCAAGTTCAAGAAGTCAACGTCCATGAACCTGGACGCCAAAAGTCAACGGCCACACCCTGGCCGCCAACTCAGACAGAACAGCAGCAGGTCCCATTTCTTTTCAGGACCAACCCTGCTCTTCACCTGCTCAAGCCACGCATCCACACCATACATTCCACACAACCGACTCACACTGGCCTCACAACGGCCGCCACAACCACAACACACACGATCCGCATGGATCTGAAAAGCACGCGACGTTACATTACTATCATCTAAAAAGAAAATTTCGACCTCGAAATTCATAACACAATTCAAAGTTAAACAACTCATACATACACACTTTTACAAGTACTATCATCTAAAAAGAAAATACACAAGCTTATTCAAACAGATAGGGATACCCTTTAGCCATTTCTGCGGCTAACTCCCAGGTATCCTCACCACCCAACCTATTTTCCCATCTCACTTTAACTAGCTCAATTTCTTTATTCCTCAGCTTCTTTATCTTTCGATCTGTGATCTGCACCGGATATTCTGGCATAGTCATGTCCGGCCTCAGGTCACCTCCTTGATATTTAATTATTTGAGCTGGATCTTCAATACATTTTCTCAACATAGAGACATGGAAAATATCATGCACATCTGCAAAATCAGCTGGCAAATCCAGCCTATAAGTCACTTCCCCAATTCTTTCAATTACCTGGAAAGGTCCCACATATCTTGGACTCAACTTTCCAGACTTACCAAACCTCATTATACCTTTACTTGGGGAAACTCTAAAAAAAAAAATCTCCACCTCAAACTGAAGTGGTCTCCTCGCACATCTGCATAACTTTTCTGCCTACTTTGAGCTGCCTGCAATTTTTCTTTGATAAGCTTCACTACTTCAGTGGTTTGCTGAATCAATTCAGGACCCACTAATTGCCTTTCTCCCACTTCATGCCAATTCAATGGGTTCTACATGGCCTTCCATATAAAGCTTCATACGGTGCCATCCCAAGACTGGTATGATAACTATTATTGTAGGCAAACTCAACCATTCCCAAATGATGCTCCCAACTGCCTCCCCAAACTAAACAACAAGCTCGCAACATATCTTCAATTGTCTGAATAGTCCTCTCTGTCTGACCATCTGTCTGGGGATGATAAGCGGAGCTATACCTCAACTCAGAACCAATTACTTTCTGCAGACTTCTCCAAAAACCAGAAGTAAATCTTGGATCTCTATCAGATACAATAGTCTTTAGAATACCATGCAGTGGAACAATTCTTTCAACATAAATATTTGCCAACCTGTCCACTGTCCAAGACATACTTACTGCCACTAATCTGCACACCTTAGTCAATCTGTCAACAAACACCCATATTCCATTATGCCCTGAACTCGACCTTGGTAAACCTGCCACAAAGTCCATCGCAATATCATCCCATTTCCACTGTGGAATAGGCAACGGTTGCAATAGACCTCCAGGCTTCTGATGCTCTGCTTTAATCTGTTGACAGATAGCACATCTTGCCACAAATTCTGCTATTTCTTTCTTCATATGAGGCCACCAAAAATGCTTCCTTAAATCATGGTACATTTTAGTACTACCCGGATGAATAGTGTACCTAGATTTATGAGCCTCTTCCAGAACTCGCTGCTTCACCTCTCTCTCTGCAGGAACAAAATCTGCCCCGAAGTCTGACTACACAATTATCATCAATAGAAACTCCTTCCATTTTCACAATTTCAGGTAAACCTGCATCTGCTCTCTGAGCTTCAATGATCTGCCAATATAAAGATGGCTCTACTGCACTAGCAGCTAGAATTGCCCGTCGCTGACTGCTGGGCACATACAAGGAATTCTCTGCTACTTCTTCATATAACTTCCATTCTTTAATCATCATCAAATTCATATATGCCTTTCTGCTCAAGGCATCAGCTACAACATTGGCCTTACCCGGATGGTAAGCCAAACTGAAATCATAATCTTTCAAATATTCCACCCATCTGCGCTGGCGAAGATTCAAATCTTTCTGCGAGAAGATATACTTCAAGCTTTTATGATCTGTAAAAATTTCAAATCTTCGCCATACAGATAATGCCTCCACATTTTCAAAGCAAACACAACTGCTGCCAATTCTAAATCATGGTGGGGTAATTTTCCTCTGCTGGCTTCAATTGCCTGGATGCATAAGCTATTACTTTACCATGCTGCATAAGCACTGCACCAAGACCTCTCCTTGAAGCATCAGTATATAGCACAAAACCACCACTCCCTGCCGGCAATGTCAATATAGGTGCTGATGTAAGTCTTTTCTTCAATTCCATGAAACTTCTCTGACATTCACCGGACCACACAAAAGGCACTCCTTTCCTGGTCAGTCTAGTCATAGGTGCTGCAATCTTAGAAAAATCTTGAATAAAGCGCCTATAATAACCTGCCAACCCCAGAAAACTTCTAATCTCGGTTATTGTCTTAGGCACTTCCCACCTAGACACAGCTTCCACTTTACTCGGGTCTACTGCTACTCCTTTGGCTGAAATAACATGACCCAAAAACTGAATTTCCTTTAACCAGAATTCACACTTACTGAATTTAGCAAACAGCTGGTTATCCCTTAACAACTGCAAGGTAAACCTCAAATGGGCTGCATGCTCCTCTTCAGATGCTGAATAAATTAGAATATCATCAATAAAGACCACAATAAATTGATCTAAATATGGATGAAAAATTCTATTCATCAGATCCATAAAACCTGCAGGAGCATTAGTCAACCCAAAAGGCATTACCACAAACTCATAGTGACCATATCTGGTTCTGAACGCTGTCTTATCTATATCCTCCTTTAATTCTTAACTGATGGTACCCGGACCTCAAATCAATCTTAGAAAACACCTTTGCTGATTGCAACTGATCAAATAAATCATCTATCCTCGGCAACGGGTACTTATTCTTAATGGTCACATCATTCAATTTTCTATAATCAATACACATCCGAAAACTTCCATCTTTCTTTTTCACAAATAAAACCGGCGCTCCCCACGGGGAATGACTCGGTCTAATAAAACCCTTTTGCAACAACTCTTCTAACTGCTTTTTCAATTCCTTGAGTTCTGCTGGTGCCATCCGATATGGGGCTTTAGAAATCGGCATGGTACCTGGCAGCAACTCAATAGAAAAGTCCACCTCTCTGTGTGGAGCTAAACCAGGCAATTCTTCCGGAAAAACATCAGCAAATTCCCTAACCACGGGAACTGCTTCCATTGGCTGACTGGTTTCTACCAAACTTACCGAGGCTAAATAAGCCACACACCCATCATTTATCAACTTTCTAGCTTTAATTGCAGAAATTAGAAACTTGGAGGTATAAAAAGGCATACCTTGATATTCAAACACTGCACCATTAGGATGACAAAATCTGATCCTTTTCTTTCTGCAATCTAACATTGCTCCATACATCTCAAGCCAATCCATACCCAGAATGATATCATAATCTGACAACTGCAGGGCATACAACCGACCCGGCATCTGGTTCCCTTCAATCATAACAGGAGCTTCATCTATATAGCTCGAAGTGAGTAAGAACTCACCTGAAGGAACCTCCACCACTAACTCACAAGACTTCTCTTCTAAAGGATGAGCTATGCAATCCAGAAATTCTTCGGAAATAAAAGAATGAGAGGCACCCGAATCAAATAAGACTCTTGCTGAATATTCATAAAGAGGTAAAGTACCTTCTATCATATTCGATGCCTCCGCCTGGCTCGGGTGATAGCCATAACCCGACCTCTTCCTCGCTGCTGCGGTACTCCTCTGCCACGACCTGCCTGTGGCTGCTGGAACTGCTGAGGCTGCTGCTGCTGCACACCTCTGCCATACCCATATTCCCTTGCATAGGGACAATTGCGAATCAAATGTCCCGGCTGATTACAATTATAACATCTATACCCTGGAGGAACAATAGGCTGCCTGGCAGTACTCTGCTGCGACTCCTCCACCTCAGGCCTACCACGGCCCTGCTGCAACTGCTGACGACCTCCCCATCCTCTTCCTTTGCCTTTAAATGCTTGCTTTAATTTTGGCCCCATTTCCCGAAACCAGATGAAGAAGGTCCTGCTGGTGCCTTGCCCTTGCTTGCACCTACTGTCTGCTGCGGTAGCCGAAAACTACCTGAACCTGATTCACCTGCCTGACGAGTACGGATAGACCTCTCCAAAGTAGCTGCCCTCTGCGCTGCTTCTTCCACTGTCTTGCACATGAGAGGTACTATCGCATTCTGCAATTCCACTCTCAAACCTCTGATAAAATACTCAACCATCATATTATTATCTGAAACCACATATGGCGCATAACGACTAAGTGCCATAAATCTCATCTGGTACTCTAAGACTGAAGAGTTACCTTGCTGAAGAGTTCGGAATTGCTCTCTTTTTACTTGCTGCACTTGGATCGGAAAGAATGTATCATTAAATACATCAAGAAACTCCGGCCAAGTGATAGCTTCTTCCGTCCTGCTTGCAAAAGTGGTTTGCATCTTTAATCGCCACCATTCCAAAGCAAAACCTCTCAACTGATAAGCAGCTAATACCACTCTATCCGCTGCCGGACACCTCATAGTCGCAAAAACTCTCTCAATTTCATGAACCCAATGCTCAGCTGTATCTGGATTCGGCCCTCCTGAATAAGTAGGTGGCTGCAATCTCAGAAACTTTTCAACCTGCAACACTGGTTCTTCCGCTAACAACACTGGTGGTGGCACATGAGCTACAAAAGGCACCTCCACTCTCGGCGGAACTGGAGCAACAGGTACAGCCTCTCCATCCCCAGGTGGCACTGCAACCGGTGGTACTGGCGCCTGCTGATCCATTCTTGCCCGAATATCCGTGAGGCTCTCCCAAATCCTTTCTATCATACGCTGGGTGCTTTCCTCCGGATCATCTCCTCCACCACCCCAATCTCTCCTATCAGCCATTTCAGAAATTTCCAACATACACAAAACACCAGACAAAAATCAAAACCATGAATGATCAAAAACCAGGGTCCCTACCAGCAGTGTAAAATGACCAAAATAAGGCTATGTATCCTTTTAATTCCCTTATATTAACACGGACCTTGCTCTGATACCAACTGTGGCGGATCGCCTCGGTCAAGCCCGTTAAACCGATAACGTACTTGATCCGAGTCCGCCTCCCGCGAACGGGCCGAAGCCTCGCAAGGGATACCAAACCACAGTCCGTGTAAACATAAAGGAACACACCACATTTCATATATATTTCACAAGTTTACATAGCCAAATTTTCACAAAAACTGAAAAGAAGTACAAGAGCCTGGGGCATACCCCGAGGTACAACTGAAGAAAGTAAACAACTACAGAACTACACTGCTGAAACTACTCTGCTGGAGGTGCTGACCCTGCACCGCTACGACGCGGCCCGGAACTGGACGTCGGACGAGAGACGTCCTCCTCGCTCTCACCTGTGGGGGGTAGGGGTGAGCCTCTCTAGTCACTGGCTCAGTAGGGAACTCCCCCAAAACTGAGCGAAACAAACACCACGAGTACGAATAATAAACATCACCAACAATTAATATAACAACTAAGCAGGTAAGTAAAGCTGTAAAAGTACTCACCGTCTGCGACTACGAGAACAACAATAATAATTAAACGGCAAACCAGTACAGGTGTACAAGCTAAAGTAGAGACAGCCAACACGAGCCACGTAAATGGTTCGCGACACCAGAAACTGACTCGGACAACTAACACAGGTCTACCTCTCAGTCTCGCAGCCACGGACGAAAGGTCCAGCTGCCGCTCCACGTGAAAAGGTCAAGCAACTGTGGAGACCAACTAAACACCACAACCTGCAGACCACACGGTCACAGGCCCATGCCTGGCACCTCCAGAGACCCTGGCCTGGGCTCGCTAGAGTGAGGCACTGGAAAGGACTAGCTGGGGACCAGTGTCGACTACTGGTGTCCGTACCCCCAACTACGAGCGCGCTACAAGTGACTAAAAACAAACACAAGTGTCACTGTCCCACTGTCGTCTTTCCCTCAGCCGGACGTACAACTCTAACACAAGAGTGAGGGTGTCCAGGTCAGACGACACAGACCTCGACGGTACAGCACAAGTACCGGGACAAAGCCCCGAGCTAACAGCCTGGCTCACAAAGAACCTGGGGCACCCAACTGAGAGGTAACCACAGTAGGCGTCGTACTACTCGCCACGTACACAGAACCACGTGCACGTCACACACAAACCACGTGAAACCTCACGTAAACCACAAGTAACCACTGGTCCACTACACGTGAACCTAACTGACTCGCGTACACAACGCGCAGTCACAGAAGTAAACAACTAATAGCATACCTTGTATGCTAAACACGTAAACCAAGTGCACTCAGTGCACCTTATGCGTCAACACACATGCATTTTCGATAATTATTGTACTTAGTCATTTCTGCTCAAATAGCAGTAGGCGGCCACATCGATTGCCGCTTACTGGGAGTCAACGGCAAGGTTCCTGGCCGTTAACCTCCTGGCTGAGGACCTTGGCGGCAAGCGATGTTGACGCCAAGTTCTCCGGCCATAAACCCTGCAGAAACCCTAATCCGGCCCTGCGGGTTTTCTAACTGTTCTAACTACTGAAAAACATGCAAATGCGATTCCTCTAGCATGCTAGAACCCAATACAACCCGTTATAACATGATTCATACAGTAAACTACTCAAACCACCCATTATCCCGCTTGGTGCAACTCTATCCAAACATGGATTATCATGCTGGTTCAAGTGATTATGATGTGTTTTAATGTTTCTACGGAACTAAACGGGTTCGTCCCCTACCTCAGAACGCGCTAGAATCTCCCACGATCTCCTGGTTCACGCCAAGCCCTCCGCGAGCTCCCACGCGAATTGCACCACTCCGCGACGTTTCCTCGCGTAATTCAGCGATGCCGCGCGTTCTACGATCGTCCAACTACTCCTCGGTACCTGTTAGAAGCTTCAGAAACACCAGGGCGCGAAGCTGGGGCAAGAGGGAGAGAGAGTGAGCTGAGAAAGCTACCCTCGGGTGAGCCTTTAACCTGCAGAACTGTCAGGTTGGCGTCAACCCCCATGCCGCTAATAGCCACCGCCAGACTAAACGTCCACAAAAGCTGCCGTCAAGTTCAAGAAGTCAACGTCCATGAACCTGGACGCCAAAAGTCAACGGCCACACCCTGGCCGCCAACTCAGACAGAACAGCAGCAGGTCCCGTTTCTTTTCAGGACCAACCCTGCTCTTCACCTGCTCAAGCCACGCATCCACACCATACATTCCACACAACCGACTCACACTGGCCTCACAACGGCCGCCACAACCACAACACACACGATCCGCATGGATCTGAAAAGCACGCGACGTTACAAAACCATAGCTAGAAATACACGGTACGAATATAAATAACACACAACATGTGGAGAGTCACACCACAAGACCTCCACAGTACGCACGGTCTCACCTCAACACCAGCTGAGGTCGAGACTCACGTACCAACACAACACAACTCTACCCATAAGGGGTACATGTACCTACTACCACAAGGTACAACACTGAACCAAAAAATTATGCCACCTCTAGGGCACACCCCAACGGTTAACGGTTTCACGATTATAACCTTAACCAGTGGTTCACACACAAACCACAACTAGTGGTCAAACACGAGTCGGTACGGAGACGACGCCACCACACGGGAATTGACTACTAGTTCATGACGCCAGTATCCAACCCGGACAACAAAGCACAAGAACTACCTCTTAGTCTCGCAGTCACGGACGGAAGGTCCAACTGCCGCTCCACAACAACATGCCAAGAATAGTGAAGACTAACTAACCACACAACCTGCAGGTCACACACCCCGCAGGCCCAAGCTAACACCTTTAGGGACTCCGTCCGAGAACCCTAAAGTGAGGCACTGGAAACATGACTAGCTGGGGACCAGTGTCGACTACTGGTGTCCATCCCCCAACTAAGAGCGCGCTACAAACGGCCACTCACACACAAACACAAGCCGTTGTCCCCTGTCGTCTTTCCCCTTAGCCAGACGTACTACTCCAACGTAAGAGGAGGGTGTCCAGGAAGACGACACAGACCTCGACAGTACTCCGGTACCGGAACAAGCCCTAAGCACCCGGTGCTAGGGTAACCGACTAGAGAGGTATTCCAGAATAGGCGTCGGACCACCAGACTCGGAAAACACACAACCACGATATTCATACTTATATAACCTTTAGGTACAACCCACAGTACACAGGTGAAGGAATGGCTTGTCATCGGTCACCCTGTGACCCTCAAGCCATCTTACACACAACTGCTCATTAACAGGGTCATCACATGAACGCCAAGACCACACATTAGACTTATATACATTAACCATATCAGAACACAACCTTGCTTGTCATTGGTCACTTCGTGACCTCCTTGGAAATGCAGACCACTTAATACGTATTATAATAATCTTTAAAGAACAACCACACACCCGGGCTAGGTCTACACCAGACCTTCACTACCTAGCACCCAACATTCCATTCGGAGACCAAACCGTGTCGAATGCAGGTGACGCCTCTCAAATCGCGTCGACTTTCCAGGATGCCATTCCAATCCTTAACGTGCCAGGGCCAAGCGCTGCGACAAGATCATGTCGGCCCTTCCAGATGTTATTCAAAAGGCTGTTGCGACAGGCCTTAACGATGCAACCAAGTCGCGTCAGCCCGACACGATGCAACTAGACCCAAACCGGTCAAACCTTCGGTCAACCCATAGTCGCGTCTGACCTTGTCTCCGCATTTAACGCTAACGCGACAGACCACAAGCTCGCGACCAGACTATCGACTTAACAAACACATCGGAAAGAAGAACGTGTCGACGCGATGCGACGCGTTCAACGAATCGCGGCGGGGACACTCGACGTGACTCCAGTTCGTCTGTGTGATCAATTCACAGACCGAACCTCACACTCCCAATTGGGAGAAACCACACAGAAGCTGACCAAACTTCAATTCAAAGTAGTAAACACAATTCCAAACCATAGCACACCATCCACACATGCTCCAACCCTTAATCCCAAATCCAAACATGCTTTAAAACAGTAACACAAGGTAGGAAGTCTCCCTACCGGCAGAAGATGCTGAAGCACACCAAAACCTCCTCTCCGACGGTACGCCCGCGCTCCGAGCATCGTCCTCGTGTGGTTCCCGCACCGCACGAGCCTTCACGATGTCGAAACCGCCAGAAATCCGCCGAAGAAGCCACAACAACTCCTCCCCTGCGCCGGACAGAGCCTCCTCTTCTCTGTCTGGCCGAAATGAAGCTTTTAACACTCTGATCGAAATCGCGTCCAGGGCAGCTGCCGCATTTAAACCCTTAAACGCGTCCCCCTGTCCGACGCCATATAGGAACCTGCGCCACGTGTCACAGAGGCGGTTCCTTGAATCGCGTCCAGAATGGCCGACGCGTTCAGAATCGCGTCGCCTACCTCCGCCGCGATTCCAAACAGTGAACCAATAGTGCAAATGGGTTGGCATATCTGGCCCACACTGCTCACTTTGTGCACAGAAAACCCAAACATAGCCCATTTACCATCTCTTGGTCAAGAGCACCACACATAGACCTGATAAACCCGGATCTGAACGACCGTACTGTTACAGTTTCCGTAACAGGTCTGTTCCTACCTGGGTTAGTTCTTGGGAGTAGATTCAGAATCCCTTATTGGATTCGGTCATGATTAGGATCTGTACTTTCTACGTTTATCTTAACTAATCCCCCTTTATTATCAGGTATATATATAATTAACACGTGTTTCATAGTCTAGAAGATAACTGGCAACTTCGTCATATACGCTGTCATACATAATTTGGTCATGGTCAATCGAAGCTTAACTTCATCATATCCGAAGTTAACTTCGTCATATTCGAAGTCTAACTTCATCATATACGAAGTCCACTTCATCATGCGCGATTTGGTTTTGTTCAGTCGAAGCTAACTTCGTCATATCCGAAGTTAACTTCATCATATCCAAAGTCTAACTTTGTTGTTATGCGAAATCCACTTCGTTTTGGTCGTAATCGATCGAAGCTTAACTTCGTCATATCTGAAGTCTACTTCGTCATATACAAAGTTCACTTCATTTTGGTCGTGATCAGTCGAAGCTTAACTTTGTCATATACGAAGTTAACTTTGTCATATTCGAAGTCCAATTCGTCATATACGAAATTCACTTCGTTTTGGTCGTGACCATTTGAAGCTTAACTTCGTCATATACGAAGCTAACTTTGTCATATCCGAAGTCCACTTCGTCATATACGAAGTTCACTTCGTTTTGGTCATGATCAGTCGAAGCTTAACTTCGTCATATTTGAAGTCCAACTTTGACTGACAACGTTATATCTTGGCCAGTTGATTTGATACACTGATTGCCCTTCAACATCGATTGCTGTTATACACATCGATTGTCCTTAAACATCGAGTGTTGTTCAACATCGATTGTACTTAAACATCGATTACTCCTTTAAACATCGATTGTTCCTTTGAACATCGATTGTTAACTAACATCGATTGCTTAAAGCAAACATCGATTGTTGCTATATTCCTACCGATTGCTGTTATAACATAGTTCTATATCTTTTTTTTTAAAAGCGGTCCTCAGGAACTAAGTCTAGGAGAGTGCACCCTCCATCAGCAGGGGCGAATGTTCTCACTCCACCAGAAAAGCACCTGGGCCAAAATATATATTCAAATTGGTAAGATACAACTGAGACCCGATCAAGAAGATCTCACATGGAGAAGACCAGTTTTATCTAAAACAATGGGCCTTTTACATTTTTTTGGGACGCTGCTGGTCCCCCAGAAGACTTTGTTCTCCTTGGATTGACATGCATAGTTTGCCAAAACATCTGCAACCTGGTTAGTTTCCCTGAACACATGGCAGATGGAATAAGAGTTTTTGGTTAGCATTGCACTAACTTCTCACCACCAACGGTATGCCTGCCAAGAAGGACATCGCCCAGCCTTGATAGAGTTGACCAAAGCACTTGAATCTGTGTATATGACAGACAACCGAAGGCTAATAGACTCAGCCATGTGAATACCATCACACAAGGCTCTAATCTCAGCTACCATACTATTATCATAGCCATAGTAATGAGAAAATCCCACAGAAATCTCACCCTGCTTGTTACGAATGCATCCACCTCCCCCACAGTCCCCCGGGTTTCCTTTACAAGCTCCATCCACATTTAAACAAAGATCAGATATAGGGGGTATCCAGCAGACCAACTTGAGAATCTTTGAGGAGACAATAGGATTAAACCCATAGTGTTGAAGAACCTGCAACTCTTGAGGCGATGGAGCCACCTTAAATTTCATATGAGCAATAGAATTGGATATCATGAATCTAATCTTTCTAATAATCACAGCAGCTGAAGGCCTCTTAGACTCAAACCTTGCCAAGCACCTCCCCTTCCAAATCTCCCAAAGCATAAGGATTAGGCAATAAAGGGAAACATAACCAAAAGGAGAGGCGACATTAGAAACCGACAAAAAGCTCCACAATCTGGACGTTATTTGACTATGCATGTTAATCTTAGGAGTAATAAGAGGATGAAACCAGGTCCACAGGGAGGCTGCCAGATCACCATGAATAAACAGATGATTATAATCCTCATATGCAGGCATCCTACAACAAGAGCGACAAGAAACAAGCTAAATACCACTTTCTGATAGTCTTTGATCCACACGAACAACTCTATATAATAATTTCCAACAGAATAATGAAGCTCTTCTATAATAAAAGTTATGCCAAAGTTTAGAAAGGGCTGGACGCCTCACTCCTACAGATCTGATCAAATTATAGGCAGATTTTGAAGAAAAGCCCCCATCTTGAGAAGCACCCCAAACACACTTGTCCTCCATTTCGTTTAGAACCACCCCCTGAAGAAGACCACTAGGAATAAGTGATCTAATGGGATGCTGAGTGTTGTTAATAACCTCCTGTAAAACAATTTTCCTTCCTGTATATGACTCACTTAACTGCTCAGATAACGGTCTGTCACCCAGCCAGATGTCATTTAAGAAATCAATTTCATTGCCTTTCCCTTGAATCCATCTTGTATTGTCCTTAATTACTTGAGTAGCTGGTACAAAAACCTTAGACGACATTCCTGGAAGTCTAGTGTCACCTCCAGAAAAGTAGCGATTCCTAGCATACACTGCCCAATGGGACGACCCATGGTGAATATTCCACAAGGTTTTAATAGATAGAGCAACCTGCACCTGCTTTAAATTTTTGACCCCCAGGCCGCCTTCTGCAACAGGCCATTGGATGGTCGACCATGCCACCCAATAGCGCCTATGAGCGCCTTCAGAACCATTCCAGAAAAAAATTGCTGAACTTTTCTTAATATAGCTCATGACAGTACAAGGAATAGATGAAGATGCAGCCAGATAAACCAGGAGGGAGGCTAAAACTGAATTAATTAACGTCACTCTACCAGCCTGAGAAATGAGTCTAGGCTTCCATAAGGCCAACCTACTATTCACCTTCTCAATGAGAGGTTTGAAATCTAAAGCAAGCACCCTCCCTGGTCTCAAAGGGACGCCCAGGTACACCATAGGACCACTCTATCTTTTGAAACCTGTGAAGCTTTTGATCCTGTTAACTACATGATAAGGCGCTTTTTGAGATATCATGAAGCAGCTTTTAGACGGGTTGATGGCCTGACCAGAAGAACTTGAATATTTATTCAAAAAATCCATCATATTTTTAACATTGCAGATTCCCCCATTCAGAAAGATTAGAGTATCATCAACATAAAGGAGGTGTGAAACAAGAGAGCACATTCTTGGCCCAACATAAGGCTTCAGTGTTCCCGTGAAAACCAAGTGTATGATGCCTCTACTCAAAGCTTCCTCCATAATAATGAAAAGAGCAGGGGCGATTGGATCACCTTGTCTAAGGCCCCGAGTAGAATGAAAATAACCAGTGGAAGAACCATTGAATAAAATTGAGAATCAGCAGTTTGAAATCAACATTCCAATAAGAAGTAAATCTGTGCGAAAAACCAAAATTTTTAAGCACTACAAAGAGGAAGTCCCACTCCACACTATCATATACTTTTCTGATGTCCATCTTAAACAGTAGATTATGCCCTCTAACCTTCCTGCCAATGTCTCTCACAAGTTGTCTAGCTAAGGAGACATTATCAAGAATATATCTACCTTTCACAAAGGCACCTTGCTCTTCAGAAATTATGTGAGGGAGAATGATGGTCAGCCGGTCACACAGGATTCTTGAAACAGTTTTGTAGCAAAAGTTGCATAAACTAACTGGTCTGAAATCTCCATAGGTAGCCGGGTTTTCAGTTTTTGGAACCAAGGCAATCAAAGAAGAAGTAACCCCTCTGGATAGAGGAAAACCTTGGAAGAAACTCAAAACCGCTACAGTGACATCTTCATGAATAATGTCCCAACAAGAAATGAAGAAGTGGCCAGTGAAGCCATCAGGACCTGGGGCACTATTTGGATTCAAACTCCAGACCGCTGCCTTAATCTCCTCCTTTATAGGAATAACAGTAAGCTCCTAGTTCTGGACCTCTAAAACTAAAGTGGGAATAACTTGCAACAAGGATTCATCAACGTTATGATTGGAGGATTGAAGAAGAGACATAAAATATGAAACTACATTCTATTTAAGATCCTCCTGGTTCTCAGACCACACCCCGTCAATCTGAAGCCTAGATATAGTGTTTCTTTTCCTGTTTCCCTGAACCACAGCATGGTAGAAAGCAGTATTTTTGTCTCCATCATCCAACCATTGCATTCAGGCTTTCTGGGCCCAGAATTGTTCAACACAATTGATGGCCTTCCTCCAGTTGGCATTTGCAGCACCCATAGCTGAGCGGTTTTCAGGAGAAGGATCCGTATCAAATGCTTCTTGCTTCACCCTAGCCTCTTCTTCTGATTTTTGCAAATTAGCGTTAATGTTACCAAAGGTGGTTTTGTTCCAGCCACGAAGAACCCTTCTTACCTCCTTCAGCTTTAATTGTAGAACAACAAATGGATTGTAGTGCCACTCAATAGGAGCATCCCACACTGCCTTAACTGTTTCAAGAAAAGAATTATGGGAGGACCACATAGAGAGTAAAGTAAACCTGGCAGGAATTCGGGTAGAAGGATAAAGAGTAACCAGGAGGGGAGCATGATCCGAAGGCCCTCTAGGAAGGTGCCTTACTTTAATGCCTGAGAACCTGTCATCACATAAAGAATTACTAAGGAATCTATCCAGCCTAGCAGATATCGCAGCTTGGCCAGTTCGATTATTGGACCAGGTAAATCTTGAACCACTGTAACCCATGTCTATGAAAGAAGCTCCTGAAATGAAACCATTGAAGTCCAGCATGCTATGCATGTTTATAGATCTTCCACCTTTCTTCTCCGAAGGAAGAGAAACACAGTTGAAGTCCCCCCCACCAACCAGGGAACATCCACATTGTCAGAGAAATGCATTAAGTCATCAAATAAGAGCCGTCTGGTATCAGCTTGACAACTATCATAAACCACTGTTATGTATAAGAGAACCATGTCATGCAGCATGGCCGCGACGGTGACATGTTGATCAGAGGAATTTACCATAATGAAAGGAAAATGATGCTAGAAAACCCATATTTTAGAGCTGTCTCCATTGTTACCAATTACCGAGTCCATTTGCAGGTAAGACTTTACTGAAATCGCCTGATTCATGGAAACCATTGGTTCTGCAATTGCCAGAAAATCCACCTTGTTATTCCTAACCATTCTTTTTAGCAATCTCCTAGAGGCAGAGTTAGCAATGCCTCTTATATTCCAGTATACTATAGACGGATTCATGAGGACAGATATCCCGAAGTAGTGGCCACATCAACTCTCGCCTTGGACATAGTCCTTGCTCCCATGTTTTCCTGTTTTCCCTCCTTATAGCTTTTAGACATATTCGGCATGTAAATATTCTTACCTTCCGCCAATATAGACACCTTGTTAAGAATTGAATTTGCAGGTTTATTTTTGGAAATTGATGTTTTCGGAAAGCCTTCTTCTTCTCCGACAAGAGCTATCACCGGAATCTCCCTGGCGTCCATCCTTCCAGCGACAGAAGTCTCAACAGAAGCAGCTTTAGGGACTAACCCATGCTGGCTCTCCTCCAAATTAATGCCATGCATAGCATGCAACGTGGGAATAGCATGATTTGCCTCCTTCTGAGACCCCTGTGAAATAGTGACCTGGACCCTCACACCAGGGTCGATAGATTTCTGCATTCCATGCATAGCAAGGCTACGATCAATGCCCTCCTGTGCCCCCACGACTGGTTCAGGTTCAATAAGGCCCACTGGAGTAGGAGAGTCACTTCTCATCCCATTTGATTGATTATTTTCCAACAAAAGATCTTTTTGAGCCTCACCAACCTCCTTCTGTCGCCAGGTTCTTTTAAGAACTACTTGATCATCTTGCTTCCTTTCCATAACAGACTGCTTTTTTTTAGGTTCGGATCCTTATGCTTCTTATTACATTCCGATTCTGCATGCCCAAGCTTACGACAGAAACTACATACTGTAGGAACCATGTAGTAATTCACTTTCTGCCAAAAACCTTCCTGCCCACAGCCAATCCATATTCTTGCAGGGCTAGCTTTAACTTTATCCAACTCTAAACAAACGAAGGCTTCTTGAGTCTGGGTGAGGGCCAAAGTAGGCTCATAAATTCTCAGAACAGGTCCCAGATTTCCAGCGATGGATCTTAAGAAGTCTTGGTAGTAGTAGTTGACAGGGAGCATTGGAAACCCTACCCAGATAGGCATGACAGTAGGATCTGCATTAAAATCAAACTGGGCATCCCATTTAAAAAATCGATATAGAAGACCTTTGATATAAAGGCTCCTCCTCAAGATGACCTTCAGGAAATCCTCCTTCTCTTCAAAGCTCAGGAGAAGATGTCTATGATTGAGGACACTTACAATGAAATCCTATTTGAGTTCCAATCTTTGAGACAAACAGCTTTTAATAACCGGGATGGAGCTCCTGCCATAAGCACATCTAACTATGACAGCCAAGTTCAGGGTATCAATGGACTTACTTACCTCTTCCCTTGAAAAAAATATCGTCAGTTCTTCTGAATCTGTAAACCCAGGAGGCTTAATTCCTATGAGCAGAGCAGGAGGAGGCTTCGACTTAGATATTATTTGAGCATAAGAACGCCGCCCTGACTCACATAGTTTTATATCGATTGATGACTAGTCCATACCGATTGTTGTCTGATTTATCCATTGTCTTATCAATTAGTGTACGTTTAATTAAGCCTCTTCACAAATTTATTATTATTACTATTATTCCTGTTTATTTAAGATTTAAAAATCCTGGTTGTTACACCCTCCCCCACTTAAAAGAATTTGGTCCCCAAATTCATTATCATAATAAGGAAGATGACTTACCAAATATTTCGAGGTAGTTCCGCCTCATTGTAGATTCAGGTTCCCATGTAGCTTCTTCTACTCCTCGCCAGCTCCATTGAACCTTAACCATTGGTATGTCCCGGTTTCTCAATTGTTGTATCTTCTGGTCCAGAATCCTGACTGGTTTCTCAATGTATGTCAAATCCTTCCTCAACTCTAGTTTCTTAAACCATATCACATGCTCAGCATTATAGACATAGTTCCTTAGCATGGATACATAGAAGACATTATGTACGGTTGCTAGCTATGGATGTAATGCTATTTTGTAGGCTACTTCTCCGACCCTCTCAAGGATGTCAAATATAATGGATGAAGGAACTCCATGTAATCTAAGGAACTCCATGTAATCTAACCACTTTCTTAATGTATAATGCTGCTAGCACATTTGCGAACCACTAACTCTTTATAGGCAAGAAGTGGGCCGACTTAGTCAATCGGTCCACAATTACCCATATTGCATCAAGTCCACCCCTGGTTTTAGGTAGTCCCATAATAAAGTCCATGCCTATACTTTCCCACTTCCACTCCGGTATGTATGTAGCAACTCTGATTTTTAAATTATGATAAATAATATTAAATCAAATTATAATAAGAAATTAATTGAATAAAGATAATAAATAGATTAAATTAGAATAAAGAGAGAATAAATTGAATAAAAGGGAATTAAATCAAAGCCCATTAAGCTAAATTAAAATATGGGTTATATTAGTTAGGGGTGTACACGGTTCGGTTCAAACCGAAATCCCCACGGTTCTGGCATTTTGGGGGTTTTTCTGCCATTTTTTGGAATATTTTCTGACATTTTTTGAGGTTTTTTTGAAAAGTTGGAAAAAGAAAGGTTTTGGGGTTGGTCGCGAGTTTCGAACTCGCGACCACCCGACGCGTGGAGGGCGCGCGACGGCGCCCTCCACTGCGCTACCCTTATTTTATTTTATTTTATTAGTTATATAACTATATATCTATATTCGGTTTATTTCAGTTTCCTGCCCTGAAACCGAACCGAACCACTTGGCCCATGAAACCGAACCGAACCGGTCGGTTCGGTTCGATTTTTCGGTTTGAACCGTATTATGAACAGCCCTAATATTAGTGGTCCAAACATAAAAGAATGGGCCAAATTGTGAAGATCCCATCTTTGGATGGGAGCTAATTAAGCTAATTTGGTACCTAAATTAGTAATAAATGGAAAAGGGTTAGGATATCACTAATTTGGCCATAATTATCCTAAAAAGGAGTCCTTAACCCATCCTGTAACGCCCCGAAAATTTTAATTATTAAGAAAATATGAATAATATGGTTATTACACATTAATATTATCGTTAGATTGAAATAATTAAAATTTAAAATTAATTAGTGTTAATAAACGTTACCTCAGTGTCGTACACAGAGGTGCGCGCTCCGACAGGGCAACACCGAAAAACTATAACAAAATTGAAATCCGAGAACACCATAATTTCCAGAAAAATATGGTGATATCAGAAATGTAAATATCCGGATTTGTTGACGTACGGATTTCGAGATTAAGCCAACACAACTATTTTTCGAGTGATTTTTCACCCAGTGCAAAATAAAATCTAAAAATTAAAATAAAATCACCATAATTTGTAAAACCATCACATTAGCCTATGGTTGAAATCTTAACACAAATAAACATCGTTTGAATACATAAAAATGTGTATTATTGGGCCAGCCGAATTATGGTCCAATTACGGTGGGGATTTTCTGGGAATTTTGGGTTGCCTACGTGTGAGGCGCTGGGAAGGCCACCACACAAGGGCTGAAGGTAACACATAATTACCTTAGGTGTTAAACCAGGAAGCATGCATGTTAAACATGTCCACAGTAAAAACCAAACGGTTTTACAGCGACACCTGCATGGCCATCGTGTCCGGCATGCAAGGGAAGAGGAGAGCTTATAAAAGCTTCCCCTCACCTTCGTGGGGGTTCTTTCCTCTCCTTCACTGCTATTGCCCCTGCTAGTCTTCTGTCGTGGGTGTTGTTTTGTTTTTGTGGAAGCTGCTGCTGCGTTAGCTGCTGCTTCTACTGTTCATGTTGAAGGTCCTAGTGGGTGGTTGCTGTGTTGGCACCTTAACTACATCCATCCCCAGTTGTGAGTCCATCGAAGTGGAAGTTTCACCCTTCAAGAGAAGGTAGGATTCTCTTCCTTTCTCTCTCAAACTTACCCACTTGACTTGCTGTGAAGCCTCCTGTGAAGGTGTTCCAATCCTCAAACTGTTGCTTTGACTCTGTAAACACTCTTGGAAGTGTGTGTGTTCATCCTGTGGAACTTCCTGTTGAGTACCTAATTGTTGTTATAGGAGTGTTCTCCTGGTATCACGTTGTGCTAAGTCTTAAACTACACATGTGTAGGATTCACTTCCTATCCTCTTCTTCTTCCTATATCTCATCCTCGGTTCAATGGTTTGAGGTTAAACTATCACCATACATATACTATTTTCCAGATCCGAGAAATAGATCCATGATAGTTCTTTCTACTTTCAACAAATTGGTTCAATCTGGGACTATGTTAAACTCAGCTATGCTTGAGTAATTGATTTATGAAAGAAGAGAAGAGTTTGCTTTAGAAGAGCTACTCTTTCAGTAGTCTTCTCCCTTAAGATGTTGCTTATATGTATACCATGTTAAGTCTTCCTTATTCAGTTCTTTTGTTTCATTAGCCTAGTGTTTTGAGGTTAGATTGTGTTCATGTAATGTTGTAAACATGATAGGAATTGTAGGTGTGCTTGATGAACCATTCTTTAATAGTTTTAAACATTTTCTGGAAGATTACCCAGCACCTGTCGACAGCCATGACTTACCTATCGACAGGAACCATGTTCCAGAACCCAAACTGTGCTGGAAACCAGTATCTGTCGACAGATAGCCCCTACCTATCGACAACCGATCCTAGCCTATCGATAGGTAGCAGCCAGTCCCAATTTTCTGCTTCTGGGAAGCAGTACCTGTCGACAGGTCCTCCCTGGCTGTCGACGGGCCCTGCCTGATTCATCTTTCCAGCACTTACCTTGGTTCAAACTCTTGCTGATACAACACACAATTAGCCTAGCTATTTGCCCATCTAATCCTTGTTGTTTCTACCACTTAAACACTTGGTAGAACTACTTAATTTTCTTTCATCCCTACCTTGAGTTATCTTTTAAGCTAGAGTTCCAAATACAATTGACCTTTGTAAAGTTATCAACTTGGTAAACAGTGAAAATAGTCTCCAAGTTCCTGTTGTGTGAGATATGTTGAGTACTTGTGTACCCCAATTGAGCCTTTACAAGAGTGAGTGTGTTATGATGACGGTTTGTTGGTCTTTGGACTCATTTGAGAAATATGTCTGTGTAAATAGGGCTGGTCCAGTCCTGGGAGGAGCACCCGAATTCATCTGTGGCCGCGCAGAAACGATAAAGGACAAGTGGATGTTGGCATACATCATTATGTGCTTGATTAGTCATCATGTCATCTATGTGTGTGTGTGTAAATGTGTATTTGAATCAGAACTTAAGTGTCATCTTGAAATCTTGATCATGCTTCCACATTACTCTTGTTCTACATGTGTTATTTCATTGACAAGTTCGTTCAATCATTTTATTATACAGTGTTAGTGATAGCCAAGTTCTTACCTTGAGATTATACATCTTAGCCTTTGATTAAAGGAATTGAATTCTACTGGGCTAGTTAGCTCATTCATCCTACCTTTTTAGGTGGTCAAGATGGGAATGAAGTCTAAAGGGGAAATTGTGTGCT
Source organism: Colocasia esculenta (assembly GCA_014218235.1). Lineage (NCBI taxonomy): Eukaryota > Viridiplantae > Streptophyta > Magnoliopsida > Alismatales > Araceae > Colocasia > Colocasia esculenta. Next base: position 60,809,427 of record CM024754.1, read on the forward strand.
GAGTGGACTGTTCAACGTCACGCTAACCATCATCTTTTATTTTTCTTATAGTAAGTATGGATGTAATAATTTTACAGTTTATTTCTGTCCACTCCTCATATAGACTATAATGAGAAGTATCTTGTAATAAGCTTCTGCTGAGTTGGTTATGAATAAGTAAACCTTTATGTTAATTCTCATGCTTAATATCTGTCATTTCAGTAAATAGAGTTTTGCTAGGATGTGACAGATAAATTGGTATCAGAGCCTTAGGTCGATAAACCTAGGGATAACCTATAAGTTGGGTAGAAATTTGGGATTAGCTAGAATGATTTTGTAACTGTATAAATGCTTAGCTTGCTATTTATTTCAGCATGGATATGAATGCCCAAGAAAGGTTGGTAGCAGCCATGGAGATGCTACGTCAGGACATTGAGTTATATGCCCAAGCACAACGAGAAGCCCATGTGCAAATCAAAGAAGAGGTGCTCAACCTGATCGCGGGCGCCTTCCTGGCGGGCAATTCCCGTGCTTCTCTAGATGTCATGACCCAAGTCATGAATCATTTGGATAATTTGAAGCTAGGACAAGACATGCTACTCCACCAAGTGAAAGGCTATTGGGAGGTGTTGTCCGATGCGGCAAGAGAGCTATACCATGGTGCTGGAGGAGAACAACAACCACCGTCAGTGGAATCCGTTGTAGACCTGACCTAAAGTTAGAAATGGAATTAGACAAGTTATCTTTTTGTAAACCTCTCTTTTATTTAAGTGTTGGTTGTATATATAACTCCCATGTGTATGAGGAGTGAGAGGTTAGTGGAAGTAAGGACTGTGTAAATATGGCAGACTTGGTAGGAGAAGGGTGTAGTATTTCAGTTTATGGATAATTGGTAGTGTATTATGATGTAAATATTTAACTTGTTAATGGAAATGGTGTGCTATGTGAATTTGAAATGTGTATGTGATAAATGTAAGCTTGGGTTGATTGTGGAATTAATGTATACATTATTGAATGTTTCAGATATTTCTTCAATTGAGTCATGGACGGAGGTGATGCTAACTGGAGGAAAATGGAGAGTTCAATGCACGACTTGACTCGAGTGATGAAAGCGGTAGCCAGAAATAATAGCCACAATGGAACAAGTTTATTTAAAGATTTCGAAGTCTAGACCCTCCGAGATTCGCGGGAAGTACGGATCCGGACGAGGCCGAAAACTGGTTGAAAGACATTGAAGGATATTCAAAGTGATTAAATGTACAGAGGAAGAGAAGATTCATCTGGTGACTTTTCAGTTGGATCGGGATGCTAGAGCTTGGTGGGAAACAGTAGAATCCACATGGGAGGACCCAAACCAAATTGGTTGGGAAGAATTTGTAGAGTTATTTAATGACCAATATTTTTCTTAAGTAGTTCAAGAAAGGAAGGCGAATGAATTTGCTAGTTTGAAACAACTTAGGATGTCAGTATCAGAGTATGAGGTCCAGTTTGCCCGACTGTCCAAATATGCTCCACATCTTATAGCCACGGATAAATTGAAGGCCAAGAGATTTATGAATGGTCTGCATCCTAATTTTATTTTGCAGCTAACCCTTCATCTGATTACTACATACTCGAAAATGGTTAGGAGAGCTTTAGCATTAAAAGCTGCAAATGATACCGTGGATAATATTAGAGGGAAGTCTGGAGAAGGATCTTCAGATCGAAAGAGGAAGTTTGAGTCGAGGAATGCCCCAAAAACAAGCTACTGGAAGCTCATTTGGAACAGTAGCTGTCGACAGCTGAAGCTCACCTGTCGACAGATACAGATGTCCTGTCGACAGATGAGAATTGCCTGTCGACAGTGTAATCACGGGGATTGTGCCCCCCCCCCAAAACACGGAAACATGTACTCAATATAAGGGCATGGAAAAGAGGATGTGATCGCCACCTAACTAGTTGCCTATTAATGAGAATTAAGCGGGCTAACTAAGCTAGGAAAAGGAAGAGAGAACGAGAGGACTTACTGAGATCGCGACGTGGAACCCCGTCGTGATGGGCTGAAATCACGTCACCCTTGTAGGGCGCGTCTTGCCTGTCGCATCGCCCTCGTCCGTCGCGTTCTCTGCAGTGCGGGAGAAGTGTGGAAGGACCTTCTTTCTGCCCTCCGGCCGGCCAGAGGACAAGAGCTCCTCATGAAACTTCGCTTGGGTGCCTGCCAAAATGATGAGAACAACAAAAGAAACCATGTTAGAACAAGTTAAGCAAAGTATCCATTCAAAAATGAAAGAGAAAGAGGGAGCATGGGAGGAACGAACCTGGGGGTGGTTTTTAAACCCCTAGGGTGATGGGAAAACGTGGGAAGAAAAGGCATGCAACCTATCTAGAAATGGAAAATAATATGCATGAAGAAAAAGGAGAAAGGGGAAGAGAGAAAGAGCCCCATGTGGGGCGACTCCCTAGCGTGAAATGGCGTCCTTAGGTGCTTCAGAAGCTACGAACAAAGATGGAGTCGCCCTCCTCATGCACCACGCTCCATAGATAGACAAATGAGCATGACTTGAGGTGGAGAGTGTGAGGAAGAAAGAGGAAAAGGGAGGGCTGCGAGGTTAAGTCTAGACCACCAAAAATTTCAGCAGCCCTTCGGGGTAAAAATGGGGCTCCTCCCGCTCTGAAGGGGGTGGCTTTGCTTATATAGACCAAGAAGAGATAAATCCCATTTTTAGATGATAATTACGTAAGTAAAAGGATAAATGCCATTAAAATTCGTGGGTGAGAATCCAAAGAGAGCTTCAAGGAGTCCTTCAACCTCTAGATGCACTCAAGTGGTTGGGGGGTTGCTTGGGGATAAATGCACAAGCCATAAGAGGATAAATAGGAGGTGGTTGCGGAGGCCAGCGCATACGGCTGTTGTCGCGACGAGTCGTAGGGGCGCGACAGGGACTAACGCGACGACCAGGCAGGGCCTGACAGCACAGCCACGTGCATGGATGTATGGGTTGTCGCGACGGCCAAAGGGGACGCAACAAGGGTAACGCAGCGCCCCGACCCGTCGCATTAATGAAAACAATTATTCTTGAATTTTGGGCCAATCAAATGGGAGAAAAATGGTCATTAAGGCTCAAGGACTCTTTTAAAAGATAATGGATGGGATTTTAGGAAAATTAGGCTCTTAATGGGCTCAACACAAGGCTAATGGTGAGCTTAAGGTGAGTAACCAACTTGGGGCTCACTTAGACAACATGAAATGTGGTTCGACTTGTAGGCCAGAATCGGGTGTCTACAGATTTGCCCCTCCTTGGATCCCACTTTGCAGGGGAGCGAAGCAGAAGTGAAGCGGAAGGTGTCATGAAGTGACGACGAAGCGGAAATGACGCGGAGTAGACTGAAAAGTGGAAGTCAAGGTAAAGAGATACCCGATCTAATCGAAAAGCAATTGGAATCTTCGTGACAGCTCTGAGTTAGTTGCTCGAGCAGAATGCAAGGAAGACGCAAGTCTGGACGGGAAGAGAGGAAGAAAAAGGACGATCAACCACCCCTCGATTGAGAGGTACCCTAGCCGATTGGCCTGCAGGTTTCATTTTAGAGGGACATGTGCGTGCCAGACAGGTAACTCACGACTCTGTCCTAGGAGCGGTTCACAACCAAAATGGATCAAAAGGAATAAGGATGAAAATTGTATAGAAAATCCAGACAAGGAAATCTTGACAAACTGACGGGAACAACTCACTCGGAGGCAAACCTTCCGATTCAGGGTGGAACAGGATTTCTTGTTTTGATCATGAGGAATGGTTGGGCACTCAACAAGAGCTCACCATTAGCCAGGATGAGACGTGAAAGCTCAAGGTCTTAATTTGATGCATGCTGGGCTAAAGGAAAAGAAATCATTAAAACGAATGCAAAGAAAGGAGAAATGTAACACCCCATATAAGAATATGTTAAATGGACTAAATCAGCAAACTACTAACAACCCGGACTAGTCATTTTCAGAGCTCGAGTAGGAAAAGAACTCTGAAGTTAAGCGTGCTCAGTTGGGAGTAGTCCCAGGATGGGTGACCTTCCTGGGAAGTCTACCAACTGGCACGGTTGTTGGGCTAGTTTGCTGGTTGGGTCGTCACAAATGGTATCAGAGCCTTACCCAGCCGGAAGTGCAGGAACTAAGTGCCACACAGGGCAAAGTGCTACGCTATGGGAGCCACCTCTTGAAGCCATAATGGCACAAAGTGCTACATAGTGGGAGCCACCTCTTGAGCTTGTGGGGGCCACCTCTAGAATCCTGCCTGCCTGGGGTTTGATTGTGTGCTATATGTGATCAGCGACGAGGACGTCGCTTATATAAGAGGGGTAGATTGTAACACCCCATATAAGAATATGTTAAATGGACTAAATCAGCAAACTACCAACAACCCGGACTAGTCATTTTCAGAGCTCGAGTAGGAAAAGAACTCTGAAGTTAAGCGTGCTCAGTTGGGAGTAGTCCCAGGATGGGTGACCTTCCTGGGAAGTCTACCAACTGACACGGTTGTTGGGCCAGTTTGCTGGTTGGGTCGTCACAAGAAAATAGAAAATATATCAAGGATAATATTGCTAAACCAGACAAGAATGGGTCGAGAGTCTTCCTGCAACCACTGCGCAAGACAAAGTCCGTCGTTCCCGGCTTACCTAACTTAACGGCCTATCCAACGATTAACAATGTGCACCTAGATTATCACTATTTTTGGTAAAGGGGAACTCAAATCCCAGAGCACATTGAGAACCGGCCGGTCTTTGAAATGATATAATAAATAGAATACCATATAGTAATGCAAGGGAATAGGGATAGAGATACTTACCTAAACTTACCTGTGAAGTCCCATTTTTTTTTGATTTTTTGATTTTTTGTGATTTTCTGACGAATAATCAAGGCAATAAGCACAACAATGACACATAATACACCCACACCATCAACTAAGCAAACAAACTATGCACAGACACAAAATAACACTCAAGAAATAGAGGCGACGCACCTGGGGACCGCGACATAATCGTGACACCCTAGTGGGTCGCTACCAGAAGGCGTCATATCATGGAGTCACGATATTGACCGAGGCGATAAACACAGAAAATCCGTGTTTATCTCTATCATAAGACCACCTAGACTACTAATAGGACTCTTAAACCTCGCCTAGAGCTATCCTAATACTAGATACGAGTTGGGGTGAGACTTAGGCCCCTAAGGCTCTATAAATAGGGGTGTTTAGGGGGCTAAACTCGCAGCTCTTTCTCTCTCTCTTCCTCTCTTTCAATTTTCTCTCTCCTCAGCCATGAAGAGGTCTTTCTCCGCCTTCTAGGATGATATCAAGCCATATCCAGGCCCCAAAGCGGCCCGAGTGTCCCACGTTGAGCTACAACGCCTCTCCTCCGTGTGCGGACACATTTGTGCAAGGCCGGAACTCCAAGTAAGCACACTTTTCTCTTTCTCTAGCTCTTCTTTCTCTTCATGATCTTCTTCTTCTTCCTCTCCTCCGGCTGCTACCAACCCTCTTTTCTACTCTTTTCTGCTATTCCAGATCCTCCGGGGCCATAGGAGATTCTCCAAAGTCCCATGGCTGGCGCTCGTGATAGAGATGCTCCCTCTAGCTTCTACCCGTCACCTGTGTGAATGGGGGCTGTCGACTGTGCTCACATTGGCAAAGCAATATCATAAGATCGTGCATGTGTGGGACAACATCACTGCATTGGCGGAACTGTGGCATCCCCAGACACACACGTTCATCTTCCCCGGGTTCGAGGCCACCATCCTGCTGGAGGAATTGGATTGATGCTGGGTCTCCCTAAGTACCAGAGGGGCGAGGAGCATGCCCTCTCCTACACTGCGACGCCTATCGACACATGGAGCATCCTCAGTGAGATCACCATCAAGAAGACAGATTTGCACAGCATGACTGGCCAGAACCATGTCCATCTCCTCCCTATTTCCCAACAGATCGTTTCTTAGTGCAAGCGCAAGACTGGGAACCACCTCGCTATAGCCAAAGCCGCCGCCATCTGCATCTGCAGTATTATTCTCTTTCCGGCAGAAGACGGTGCCATTTCCTTCGCTAACCTGAGAATAATCGACTTCGTATCCGAAGGTATGAGCATTGCACAGGCCATCCTGGGTTATCTTTATACCGGTCTTTCTTTTAGCCACTGGAGGCCCTTTCTATGGTTCGGTCATCGCCCTCGAACTCTGGATGGGAATGCACATACAATTCCGGGCGATGGAAAATCTTTCCACCGAGTGCAAAAGCATCATGCATCATCCTCTCGCCTTCGTGGGTGCACCCCTCTACATGTGTAATACCCCATATAAGAATATGTTAAATGGACTAAATCAGCAAACTACCAACAACTCGGACTAGTCATTTTCAGAGCTCGAGTAGGAAAAGAACTCTGAAGTTAAGTGTTCTCAGTTGGGAGTAGTCCCAGGATGGGTGACCTTCCTGGGAACTCTACCAACTAGTATGGTTGTTGGGCCAGTTTGTTGGTTGGGTCGTCACAAATGGTATCAGAGCCTTACCCAGCCAGAAGTGCAGGAACTAAGTGCCACACAGGGAAAAGTGCTACGCTATGGGAGCCACCTCTTGAGGCCATAATGGCGCAAAGTGCTACATAGTGGGAGCCACCTCTTAAGCCTATGGGGGCCACCGGAGCCACCTCTTAAGCCTATGGGGGCCACCTCTAGAATCCTGCTTGCCTGGGGTTTGATTGTGTGCTATATGTGAGCAGCGATGAGGACGTCGCTTATATAAGAGGGGTAGATTGTAACACCCCATATAAGAATATGTTAAATGGACTAAATCAGCAAACTACCAACAACTCAGACTAGTTATTTTCAGAGCTCGAGTAGGAAAAGAACTCTGAAGTTAAGCGTGCTCAGTTGGGAGTAGTCCTAGGATGGGTGACCTTCCTAGGAAGTCTACCAACTAGTATGGTTGTTGGGCCAGTTTGTTGGTTGGGTCGTCACAACATGACACCTCAAGCTTGGTGCAAGATGGCACTAGTGAAAGGACTGAAAGAATGGCGCAATTACTTCAAGACAATGACGGTGGAAGAGTTCAACATGCACCCTCGCTTCCTCCACCATACGATGATACGCCTACCTCAGCGTCCCGGGTTAGCTCTTCGACTCTTAGGCAATGAAGCATTGGTTCTCTATAACCCAGATTGCTGCCATCTCCAATGCGGTGCTGCACGCACGGTGGTGCCTTTGCTCTCTCACTACCTGCCTATTCAGAAACGGAAGAGGGGTGATGATCAAGATGAGCGGGATGTGAGAAGCGCCATCGTTCACTGGGAGGGATGCGCCACAAGCCTTCTTCAGGCAGAGGTAGTGGAGGACGAGGACGTGACCCGAGAGTACCTCGAGGCACTGAAGAGGGTTTGTCCAGCTGAACCGGGAGCTTGAGATGGATTAGATTGATGTAGGCATTGTATTAGATGGCAATTAGGGCAGAAAAGCGCATTTGATTGAATGTAGGAAAGATCAGGTATTGTAATGAATGATTTGAATGAATAAAAGACTGATTTTTTGCACACTGCGCAATGCTCTGTTGATGTAGCGACGCCTAAGGCTGTCGCCTTAATGTCGTGACTAGGCGGTGGGTCGCGACACTGTCATGACCTACCCGGCCGGCGCGACAAGAAAGCGATGCCCCGCGACGTCGCGACTTCAACTGAGGGTTCAAAAACGCAAAAGCCCCCTTTCTTCCTCCCTTTGCGCGCTCAAATCTCTCTCCCTCTCTCTTACTCTGGCTCTCACCTCTTGCTCTCCTTTGCCCTTTCTCTAAACCTTCTCTCACTCTTCCCCTTACTCTCCCTTCTCCCCCTTTGTTGGCAATGGAAGGAAGCGGCGGGAACAGTGGTGATGGCGGCGGCGGTGGCTCGCCAAGCGACGGGTGGAGGAAGCGGCCTGTGAGGAGGGGAGCTTCCCGGAGATGAGAGGAAGCTCCTCTGGTGGAGGAGGAAGCCCAGGACATTCAGATGGCGGAAGAGGACGCACTGCCGGTGGATATCGAGGTGGTGGCATTGGCCCACAAAGAAGCCATGAAAAAGGTAAGTCCCTCGAGCCAAAAACCCTGAATGAATGCGTGGGTGAGGATGAGAAAGCCCCTAGATGGCAGGTGTAGGGCGAAACGCCCAGAGAAAATAGCCCCAGAATAGAAAGATTCGGGCCGGCCATCGCCTCGTGTCGCGTACCAGCGACATTGTTGCCGTCGCGAATGTGCGCTAACCCAGAGGGGGGGTGAATGGGTCTTTAAAAATTTATCTGATAAAAACCTGAACTCAAACAAACATAAAGAGTTCTTGAAAGGGATTAGTAATGGTTAGTAGAAACAACAATCACACAAAGAAGACAATCACACAACACACAGATTTATCCTGGTTCGGATCTCCTCTCCTTAGGAGTCCTACGTCCAGTCCCTGAGCAATCCTCAGGATTTCACTAACTGGGGTACAGTCCCCCTATGGACAAAAAAACCCCAGCTTAGCTGGTCTTCTTCACCCCTGAAGGGAACACAACACCCTGGCAACACCAGGTCTTCCTTCAACACGAAGGGAAAAACACCACCCTGGAAACCACCAGGTCTTCCTTCACACACGAAGGGAATAACACCACCCTGGAAACCACCAGGTCTTCCTTCACACACGAAGGAATAACACCCTGGAAACCACCAGGTCTTCCTTACACACGAAGGGAATAACACAGGAAAATTCTTGAGAGAAAAAGACTAGCCCTAGATCAAGCTTTTACAAAACTCAATCTGAAGCTACAAGCACTGAGAGACGAAGATCTACACAAAGTGCACTCTCTCAGGACTAAACTAGCTCTTTCTTAATTTTCTTCTCACAGCATAGGGAGCTAAGAGCCAAGATCGAAAAGGACTGAATTTCTGGCTCTAGAGAAAAACTTGAAGACTTGAAAGCTGCAGAGTTCTAGCCGCTCTTCAATATGAATTGAATTTTCTCTCTTCTCTTGGTTTGTCTTCCGAGCTTCATCTTGTATTTGTATCTCCGATTTGAATGAGGACAAGGAGATGACCGTTGTCTCACAGCTTTGGTGTACGTTAGACTGAAGGTTTTGTGGAAGCTTCCTGTCAACAGTCTTTTGTTCTTTGGAGCACGCAAAGAGATAAGATCTTCTGAGTTTGCTTGTAGTTCCTTCTGTGTCCGTTGTTGTAGGATAGTACATCCTTAAGGTTCTGCAAGGTTGAGCTTTAATGGTAGACAGCTATACTATCTCCAGATGTCAATCAACGTCAAAGCAGATAGACACAAATATAGTAGTAATACTTTATCGTTCTAAAGATGCATGCAGAGAATACACAGAATGGAAGATATGTTCTGTGTCCATGCAGAGATACGTTCAGTCTTTATTAAATGCATGGCAGTCAATCAGACGAGATGCGACTTTGACTATTCAACGTAGATTAAATCAAGGAAAAACGTTTAATTAAATGGAAACATGACTTATGCAGTCGTTGTGAAAATCTGATAGAATCGTTATGATCAAGTTGCTGTAGACTGATAAGAAGTCGTTATGATAACTTATGAAATCGTTATCACAACCAAGTCGTTCTATAACAGATGATAAAAGAAATCGTTATGAAACATGGCAAGTCGTTGTAGCTCTCAAAAGAAATCGTTATGAAACAAGGCAAGTCGTTGTAACTTTCTAAAGAAATCGTTACGACAACTTACAGAGTCGTTATGACGAGCAAGTCGTTGTAACTTTCTAAAGAAATCGTTACGACAACTTACAGAGTCGTTATGACGAGCAAGTCGTTATAACTTCTGAAGAAGTCGTTACGATAACTTACAGAGTCGTTATAATGAGCAAGTCGTTATAACTTCTGAAGAAGTCGTTACGATAACTTACAGAGTCGTTATAATGAGCAAGTCGTTATAACTTCTGAAGAAGTCGTTACGATAACTTACAGAGTCGTTATAATGAGCAAGTCGTTATAACTTCTGAAGAAGTCGTTACGATAACTTACAGAGTCGTTATAATGAGCAAGTCGTTATAACTTCTGAAGAAGTCGTTACGGTAACTTACAGAGTCGTTATAATGAGCAATCGTTATGGCTCTTCTGAGAAAAGATGTATGTAAGACTTACCACAAGATGCTTGACTTTCTTTGGGTAATTCCTGTGCTTATGGCTAGATAAACAAGGTTAGAGAAACTTTTGACAGTGTTTTGTTTATCACCAAAATAGGCAAGTAATTAATTAAAAGTACATGGGGATGGACTGTTCATCAATCTCCCCCTTTTTGGTGATGACAAAACTATGATCAATATTTAAGTAGTACTGAGTATTAAACATGAATTAAAGTACTTGAGTCATGTTTCAGGAATGTGTCAGACACAAGTAGGTAATCATTCTCCCCTTTTTGTCATTAAGCAAAAAGCAAAAGGAAAGAGACAAAGAATAAGAGACAATGAGGAGAAGGAGCACAATCCATGTCAATTAAGATTGAGGAGGTACAGGCAAATAATAAGCAGGAGAGAGAAGGGAGGCATAATGAGAAATAGCTTCCCAGGCTTGCTCTTCTTGACGCTTGAAGAATTGCCTAAAGGCACCGCTCTCAATGGAGAAGATGGTCCCATGATTGGAGCCATCTTGGATAGATAGAGGCTGCGCTGCTTGGAAAGAAACAGGTCATACTCGTCTGGATCCATGGAGGAGCAGGTGATGATTGTTTTACCAAAACTTGCACAGGCAAGAAACTGATCCATGGTGACAGAGTAGAAAATCTGTTTGTCCTTGAGTTCCTGGCGAAGAGCTAAAAACACTTTGTATCTTTCAGCCCAAACGTGGTAGGGATCAAAGACCAGCTGGATTGAATTCATATCCAAGAAGGTTGCAGGAGAGATAGGAGCTTTCCCTTCCCTGGCTTGAGCAGCATTCAGATGTGCTAGCTGCTGAGCAGACAGAGAGTAAAACTTGGACCAATCGGAGGCATTCAGCCTTTCACATTCTGAGAGGAGAGGGGCAAGGACAGCAGAGTTGACAAACCCTCTATGGTATTCCCGGAAAAGAAATCTAGGAAAACCAACCTGAAGGCCTTTCTGAATCTTGATTCTGCCCATAACCCTTGCAAAATGCTCAAAAACGATGGAACCAACCGAAGATTCCATAATCAGGAAATGAATCTGAGGCAGGAAAATCTCTTCAGGTAAATTAAGAGTGGCAAAATCTACTCTGATTTCCTCAGACTGCTCAGAGTGGGTTAGGACCTTGATGGCTCTCTTGAACTGGCTGAGCTGAACTTCAGGTAAATTGTTGAGATACCTGTAGTTGTTGAATGTTTGGAAATGCCTGACCAGCTTGATGAGCTTCTGAATGGCAGGAGCCCAGGTGTTCTGGTGGTGAAACTGAAACCACTCAGAAAGGGTCAAGGAGTGATCCCTGGGTGGAAACCTTGCTGCCTTAGCCTGAAGGAAGCGACTGTACAGATCTTTATGAGATTTAGCCCATTGCTCCTCAGTTTTGGAGTGGGCGGAGGAGAAGATTTTGGATTTGTCGGCCTTAGACAGAGGAGTATAGGGAAGAATAACATCTAAATGGTCAGAGAGGTTAAGAAAAGGAAGATTGTGAAGAGTGGCAAAGACAACCTTTTGAAGGTATTCTTTGTACAGAGAGGTATGCTTGTGGGTGACTGTAAGAGAAAACCACAAGGGAGGGTAAAGAGGAGATGTGGAGGAAGAAAGCTTTCGTTTCTTGGAGACAGTACTGGAAGAGTCTGTCTTGGAAAGGTGGTCACCTACCTTTAGCACAGATTTAAGAATGACCTCTTCAAACTCATCCTTGATTTTATCAGGAAAGGGTGAGTCGACTTGGACATCTGTAGGAATAATAGTGATAAAGGAGGGAGGTGCAGGGGGGTTCAGAAATGCATCAGAATTGAGAGATCCTACTTCTGGAAGTGAAGATGTACCAGAAGAGGATGAGGCTCCAGCTGAGGATGCTGGAGGGGCCTCAAATTCTTGAGCAGAGGAAAGATGAGAAGTAGAAGAAACAGGAGAGGATGTGATGGGATGAGGAGGAAAAGGTGTGGGAGAGGAAATGGGCCTGGATCTGGGCTTTTTGAAGGGAGGTGGAGCAGGTGGAGCTGTGGAGTTAGAGGGTGGAGAAGGGGAAGGAATGGGAGTGTTGGTAGAAGTGGGAGCAAGGGGTGGAGGATCTGAAACCACTTCTTCAGGCAAGGGAGGCAACGGATCCAACACTGCCGGCCCTGGTGGCCCTGATTCCATCACAACTGGCCCTGATGGCCTTGAATCTTCAGCTGGCACTGATGGCCCTGACTCTTCAGCTGGCCCTGACTCTTCAGCTGGCCCTGTTGGCCCTGACTCTTCAGCTGGGGCTTCTGCTGCTGCTGCTGACTGCCCGGAGGGCTCAGGTACACTTGAGTGAGGCTCCTGAGCTGCTGGAGGAGCAGGAGCTTGAGCTCCAACTGCCTGAAGGATGTCAGATAGCAAATTCTTCATGGTCCCCATTTCCTGATGAAACCATGTCATGGCGGAGCGAATCTGAACCAATTCCTTGCGGGCTGAAGCTTGGCTTAGAAAGATGGAATTCACATCAGTCTGAAGTGAGCAAAGCAGCTCACCCTGAGCATCCAACCTCTCAATCACAGGTTTTAAATTGATGATAATCTTTTGCTTGACCTGTCTTTCAAATGGTGCATCAGCTAAAAGGGGTACTTCAGGAGCTATATCTTTCTCTTTGCCCTTTGTAGCTGGAGGAGGTGGATTATTGTCCTCATCAGAGCTTGATGAACTAGCTGTCTCCCCTTCTCTGGCATCCAAATTTTCAGACTCTCTCTGGTCTTCCTCCTGATCGCTGGTGGCTGGAGGTACAACATCTGGTGTTCTTGGGATTGCTCCCCTCAAGTGGAGCATCTTCTGCAAATGCACCAGTCTCCCCCTGACAGGGAGCATCCATTTCCATTGAATTATCCTTAGGATTTGCTGCTCTTCTTCTACTGGACCGTCTACAAAGATGTGGCCTGATGCCACAGACTGCTCCATAACAGGCAGGATGTCTTCAGGAAGAATGTCCTCAATTCTCCTTTCAACAGGAGGCACAACTGGATCTGCTGTAGCTGGCCTGTCTTCCTCTGCCCTCACTGCTGTTGCTGCCTCTGACTGATTTCTGGCCATAGATGGCCCTTCCGCTCTGTTTCTACAATGACTGGAACAGAACCTGATTCCAGTGGCAATTCGGGCATCACAGAATCTGCCTGACTGGGGTGAGTAACTGAAGGCTCACCAATGAGACCTTCACCTTTGCAACTGAAGCCTTGAACCAGACCCCATTGACTACAGAAAAACCGCTCTCTTTAAGTTTCTGGACCTGATAGCTTGGCCATCTTCTCCACAACTGCCCCTGAGACATCTACACCGAAGTGTCTGAAGATTCTGGTGAGTAAATGGGCATAGGGAAGGGACACATTCAACTTGCTTTTAGTGTCCCAAATCTGCTCCTGGCAAATTTCATTCTCTCCATCATCACTGCGGCCATATTGATTTCCTCATTTTAATGGCCCAGTACATCAGATCGGAGTCAGCCTTAGTGCAAGCGGAGAAGGTTGCACTTCGGGGAACCAAAATCTGACAAACGATAAAGTGAAGGAGGCGGTTGAAGGCATTAACTGATTGATATCTAGCTTGCCATCCCTCATCTTGAACCCTGGCCCAAAAATCCCCAAACCCTTTTCTTGGGTATCTACAGAATGAATTCCACTGAAGCCCGATATGCTTACTCCAAATAGCATCCTAAGCAATTCCTGGTCGATTTGATTACGGTGCCCTTGACTGAAGAAACGAGGGCCCCATCTTCTTCTGTTCTTAAGCATACAAAGAACGCCTTTACCAGGTCCGGATAACTTACCTCTGAGCAAGTGGTAAGCCCTTTCACTTCATTTGGTCGATCTTCTCAATGAGGCTGCTCATTCCATTTTCTGCAGATCTGAAACATCTACTTCCTTGTGACCACAGAGCTTTGTCTTCACAAAGGTGAAGCGCTCCTCGCGCTGGGGGAGAGGTATTCGGCGCTGTAGCCACCCACACTTCCGGCAATAGCTGGTGCGGCCATGGATTCAGGTGGGAGAAGGTTTGAAGGGGTGACGAGAAGGGTGATGAGAGGAAACCCTCAAACGATTTCGCGGGAAGGAGATGGAAGCTTCAAATTTGCAGAGGGTAGAGGCAAGAGTCGCTAGGGCATCGGCTCATGCGTCGGGACGAAGGAGGGGAAAAAGTGAATGAGGAAGAGGAATCGTTTAACGCATCGATTTAAAGAAAATAATGCTCCAAAAGGTGAGGCGTCAGAAAACGACAAACGAGGGTTGACCGTCTTGAAAACTGTGACTATGATCGGACGGAACGCTTAAACTGAGACTTTTGAATTGATTTGACACAGAAGAGAGAGAGAGAGAACCTTCTTAAATCTGAGAATTTTTATACCAGCTTTAAATGAAGATCTTTTCACAAAATACACATGCCTAACTCCCTTCTAAGAGATGTAAATCTCTCTTCAGGTAAGGCCTTTGTGAAAATATCTGCTAGCTGATATTGTATCAATAAACGATATTTCAATATTGCCATTGCTACATGATCACGAATAAAATGATATCTGACCTCAATATGTTTGGTCCTGGAGTGCTGAATTGATTTTTGGTGAGGTTGATAGCGCTGGTGTTGTCACTAGCAGAGGAATTTTCTTGACTTTGAGTCCAAAATCCTCAAGTTGTTGCTTTATCCATAAGAGTTGTGTACAGCAACTTCCAGCAGCTACGTACTCGGCTTCAGCTGTAGATAGTGCTACTGAATTTTGTTTCCTTGAGGACCATGAGATTAAACACCCTGCAAGAAATTGACAGCAAACACTGGTGCTTTTCTATCTACCTTGCATCCAGCATAATCAGCATCAGAATACCCTACTAATTTTACATCACAGGAGTTTGGATACCATAGTCCTAGATCATGAGTCCTGGCTAAATATCTGAAAATCCTTTTGACAGAAATTAAATGTGATTCTTAGGGTCGGCTTGATATCTAGCACACATGCATACACTAAATAATATATCAGGTCTACTGCGGTTAGATAAAGTAATGAACCTATCATACCTCTGTAGATCTTTTGTCTACTTTCGTACCATCATTCTTCCATCATTGTCATGTCACCTAGTTGATGTACTCATTGGTGTTGACAGTGGCTTGGTGTTTTCAAATCCAAATTCTTTAGCAGTTCTCTGGTTATTTTGCTTGACAGATGTGAATTCCTTCCTTCCTTGTTTGATTTGAAGTCCAAGGAAGTAGTTGAGCTCTCCCATCATACTCATCTCAAATTCCCCTGCATTAGCTTTTCAAAATACTTGCACAAGGATTCATCAGTAGATCCAAAGATGATGTCATCCACATAAATTTGAACCAACAGTATATTTTGGCTTTTGTTTTTATAAAAAGAGTGCTATCTACTTGACCTCTATTAAAACCATGTTTTGTGAGAAAAGAACTAAGTCTTTCATACCAGGCTCTAGGTGCTGTTTTAAACCATAGAGAGCTTATGCAACTTAAAAACATGATTCGGAAAGTCTGTATCATCAAAACCCGGCGGTTGTTCCACATAAACTTCTTCTTTTATAAAAACCATTTAGAAATGCAGATTAACATCCATTTGAAATAACTTTAAATCTAATGCAGAAGCATAAGCTAGTAGCATTCTAATGGCCTCAAGTCTAGCACTGGTGCATAGGTTTCATCAAAATCTATGCCTTCCTCTTGACAATAGCTTGAGCCACCAGTCTGGCCTTGTTTCTTAGAATTACACCAGATTCATCCAATTTGTTCTGAACACCCATTTAGTGCCGATCACAGGATGGTCTGATGGTCTAGGAACAAGTGACCATACTTGGTTTCTCTTGAAATGATTTAATCATCTTGCATTGCTATTATCCAGGATTCGTCAGTTAGGGCTCATTGACTGTCTTAGGCTCTAATTGAGAAACAAAGGCGAGGTAATCACAAGGAATCAAGTTACCTCTTGTTCTTACCCCTACCGATGGATCACCAATAAGGTTTCAGGTGGGTGATCTTTCTTGTATCTCCATTCCTTTGGAAGAGATTCATGAGAAATTTCTTCTTGTTGCATTTCTTCCAGAGGCGGATCATCATTATATTCAAGTGATGTCTCTTCAGTTTATTGGACAGTTCATCTTGTCACTAGATACACTCTTACTTCCTTTCTCAAGGAGGGATTAGTTTCATCAAAAATAATGTGTACAGACTGTTCAATCAATAAAGTAGTTATTAAATAATCTATAGCCTTTGGGTTTAGAGGTGTACCCCATGAAGATGCCTTCATCTGATTGGCATCAACTTACAAAATCCCTTTTTCCGTTGTTGTGAATAAAGCAAGGACATCCAAAAGTTTGAAATGGCTGATCTTTGGTTTCTTCCCTTTAAACAGCTCATATGCAGTCTTCTTCAGGATTGGCCTGATCATGACTCTTGTGACAATGTAGTGGCTGTGTTGACTGCTTCTGCCAAGAATATCTTGGTAATCATATTCACAAAGCATAGTTCTTGCCATATCCAAGAGAGTTCGGTTCTTCCGTTCGGCTATACCATTTTGCTGTGCGGCTGTGTGTCCTTGGTGCTGAGAAATTGTGCTGAATTCTTTGATCATCACAGAATCTAGCAAATTTCATTTTGGAACTCACCACCATGATCAGATCGAAGGATACTATGCTGAACTTCTGATCTTTCTGGATTTTTCTGCTGAAACTAACAAAATTATCAAAAGTGTCATTTTTATGTTCTAAGAAGATACCCATGAATCTTGAGTAGTCATCTACTAAAACAAATCCGAAATTCTTTCCTCCAAGACTGGTAGTTCTCATTGGCCCAAATAGATCCATATGCAGGAGCTCTAAGGGTTTTGAGGTGGTCACCACCGTCTTTGACTTGAAGGAACTCTTAGTGTGCTTCCCTTAGCACAAGGTCTGCCAAACACTTTCTAATTTACCATTGATTTTCGGTAGTCCTTCCACAAGGTTTCTTTCTGAGCTTGCTCATGCCATCCAAGCTGCAGTGGCTAACCTTCTGTGCCACAGATCGGTTGATTTGTCTTTGCTGGCTGCCAGACACACATTTTGCTCTTTGAGTTCTTCAAGGTAGAGCACGTACAGATCTTCTCTCTATTTGCTTCAAAATGACTGCTCCATCCTTTAGTATGCTGCATTTTGACTCTTGAAATTTGATTTGATGTCCTCTATCACACAGCTGACTAATACTTATGAGGTTGTGCTTAAAACTTTGACTAACAGTACATCTTCTATGATGTTTTTCCTTTGCTGTTAAATGATCCAGCCTACTACAGTTCCTTTTCCATTATCTCCATAAGTGACTGTTCTTCTTCATCTTGAAGATGGGAGAAAAGCTTCGGTTTCTGTCATGTGCCTTGAGCACCCACTATCCAATACCATTTGGGATGCTCGAAGGTAGCCTGAAATAAAGACATCAAGATTTAGGTACCCAAGTTCCTTTGGGTACTGATGGGTCAGTATCATATTTTACTTTTTATATCCACTTCTTATGTCTTGTGGACAGGGGGATTTTAAATGTCCTAGCGTTATTACAGTGATTACAACATGAGTTTATGTCACTCTTACTATGTATTTAAAATTCGCTTTATATGCCACATCTTGTTTGGAGTGAACTTAGGAGTGGATATTTTCTGGATAGATATTTCTTCTTCGTTTCTGGCGGTATGTAACCTAAACCTCGTTTATTCTTACCAGATCTTCTAGCACCTTTAATAATAGGAAGTCTTTCCATTTGTAAAACTTTCTAAGGTGCTTTCTAGAGTATTGTTTCTTTAATTCATTTACCGTTTTCTTAAATCATCTGAGCTTTCTGTTTTTCTAGGTCAATGATTTTTCTGTCTTGTCTTTTAAGTTTTCACATAATAGTTCATTTCTTCTCTTAAGCTCGATTATTTGTTTTCTAGTTCTTCATTTTCAGATTTAAATCTGAGTTGGTATTTTCGAGACATGTGATATTTTTCTTGCTTAGCTTAAGTAGTTTACACACTTCTTTATACTTATCGTAGAGTTCATTAAATGCACTTTCCAAATTATCCGAATCTGAGTCATTACAGGAATCGAAAGAGGAATCAGATGTTACCTTATCCTCGGTATTTGCCATAAGAGCCAGGTTGGCTTCTTCTTCTTCACTGCTGGAGCTTGACTCACTGTCTGAGTCGCTGCTGTTGTCCCATGCAGCTGCCATGGCTTTCTTTTTGAATCTTCTGAACTTCTTGGAGCTGTCCTTCTTCTTGTGATCATTTTTCTTTAGCATTGGACAGTCTGCCTTGATATGTCCAGGTTTCTTGCATTCATAGCAAAGTGGCTCATTCCTCTTCTGATCTTTTCCATCTGGTCTCTTGAGATCTTTGTTTTTCTTGAAGTACCTCCTACCAGACTGGAACTTCTTCTTCTTTGCCAAGATTCTCTGCAATCTTCTTGAGAGCATGGCTTCTTCATCATCACTATCTTTGCTATCTTCACTGTTATCTAAGGATTCTTCTGATGAGTCCCCATTAGCTTTAAGCGCATTTGACTGCTTCTTTCTACTGGAGGATTCTCCTAGTCTTTCCATGTTTATTTCATGGGCCATGAGAGACCCGATGAGTTTTTCTACTGACATTCTCTTAAGATCATTAGCTTCTTCGATAGCTGTGACCTTTGCCGTCCATGAAGATGGCAAGGATCTGAGAATCTTCCTTACCATATCTGCATTCTCATATGACTTTCCTAGACTTGCTAGGCCATTAGTGATGTCAGTAAATCTACTAAACATTTGGGTAATAGACTCACCTGTTTGCATTTGAAATCTTTCATACTGAGTGACAAGAATGTCGATTCTTGTCTCCTTTACTTTGTCTGTACCTTCATATGTAATCCTTAACTTTTCCCACATTTCCATGGAGGATTTGCATGCTGAAACTCTGTTGAACTCCTTCTTGCTTAGAGCACAACATAGAATGCTCTTAGCTTTACAGTTCAAGGAGATTTTCTTTCTATCTTCATCTGTCCATTGTGCTTTCTCATTTGTGACGACCAGATCACCTTCTTCCACTATTGACCAGATTTGATAATCGTGGCCTTGTAGAAAGTATTCCATCCTGGTCTTCCAATACGTATAATCTTCACCGTAACAAAGGAGGTCTGTTGACAGACTGACCTTCGAAGTGACCTTGGGCTGCCATGGATCTTTACTCTTCAGATCGTTGGATCTTGTTCTTTGTCGAAGAGACTCGCTCTGATACCACTTGTTGCCCGGTTGGCTAACCCAGAGGGGGGGTGAATGGGTCTTTAAAATTTATCTGATAAAAACCTGAACTCAAACAAACATAAAGAGTTCTTGAAAGGGATTAGTAATGGTTAGTAGAAACAACAATCACACAAAGAAGACAATCACACAACACACAGATTTATCCTGGTTCGGATCTCCTCTCCTTAGGAGTCCTACGTCCAGTCCCTGAGCAACCCTCAGGATTTCACTAACTGGGGTACAGTCCCCCTATGGACAAAAACAACCACCCAGCTTAGCTGGTCTTCCTTCACCCCTGAAGGAACACCCTGGAACACCACTGGGAACACCACCCTGGAACTCTTCCTTCACACACGAAGGGAATACACCACCCTGGAAACCACCAGGTCTTCCTTCACACACGAGGGAATACACCACCCTGGAAACCACCAGGTCTTCCTTCACACACGAAGGAATAACACAGGAAAATTCTTGAGAGAAAAGACTAGCCCCTAGATCAAGCTTTTACAAAACTCAATCTGAAGCTACAAGCACTGAGAGACGAAGATCTACACAAAGTGCACTCTCTCAGAACTAACTAGCTCTTCCTTAATTTTCTTCTCACAGCACAGGGAGCTAAGAGCCAAGATCGAAAAGACTGAATTTCTGGCTCTAGAGAAAAATTGAAGACTTGAAAGCTGCAGAGTTCTAGCCGCTCTTCAATATGAATTGAATTTTCTCTCTCTTGTTTGTCTCCGAGCTTCATCTTGTATTTGTATCTCCGATTTGAATGAGGACAAGGAGATGACCGTTGTCTCACAGCTTTGGTGTACGTTAGACTGAAGGTTTGTGGAAGCTTCCTGTCAACAGTCTTTTGTTCTTTGGAGCACGCAAAGAGATAAGATCTTCTGAGTTTGCTTGTAGTTCCTTCTGTGTCCGTTGTTGTAGGATAGTACATCCTTAAGGTTCTGCAAGGTTGAGCTTTAATGGTAGACAGCTATACTATCTCCAGATGTCAATCAACGTCAAAGCAGATAGACACAAATATAGTAGTAATACTTTATCGTTCTAAAAGATGCATGCAGAGAATACACCAGAATGGAAGATATGTTCTGTGTCCATGCAGAGATACGTTCAGTCTTTATTAAATGCATGGCAGTCAATCAGACGAGATGCGACTTTGACTATTCAACGTAGATTAAATCAAGGAAAAAGTTTAATTAATGGAAACATGACTTATGCAGTCGTTGTGAAAATCTGATAGAATCGTTATGATCAAGTTGCTGTAGACTGATAAGAAGTCGTTATGATAACTTATGAAATCGTTACCACAACCAAGTCGTTCTATAACAGATGATAAAAGAAATCGTTATGAAACATGGCAAGTCGTTGTAGCTCTCAAAAGAATCGTTATGAACATGGCAAGTCTTATGTACTTTCTAAAGAAATCGTTACGACAACTTACAGAGTCGTTATGACGAGCAAGTCGTTATAACTTCTGAAGAAGTCGTTACGATAACTTACAGAGTCGTTATAATGAGCAAGTCGTTATAACTTCTGAAGAAGTCGTTACGATAACTTACAGAGTCGTTATATGAGCAAGTCGTTATAACTTCTGAAGAAGTCGTTACGATAACTTACAGAGTCGTTATAATGAGCAAGTCGTTATAACTTCTGAAGAAGTCGTTACGATAACTTACAGAGTCGTTATAATGAGCAAGTCGTTATAACTTCTGAAGAAGTCGTTACGATAACTTACAGAGTCGTTATAATGAGCAAGTCGTTATAACTTCTGAAGAAGTCGTTACGATAACTTACAGAGTCGTTATAATGAGCAAAGTCGTTATGGCTCTTCTGAGAAAGATGTATGTAAGACTTACCACAAATGCTTGACTTTCTTTGGGTAATTCCTGTGCTTATGGCTAGATAAACAAGGTTAGAAACTTTTGACAGTGTTTTGTTTATCACCAAAATAGGCAAGTATTAATTTAAAAGTACATGGGGATGGACTGTTCATCACTCCCCCTTTTTGTGATGACAAACTATGATCAATATTTAAGTATACTGAGTATTAAACATGAATTAAAGTACTTGATCATGTTTCAGGATGTGTCAACACAAGTAGGTAATCATTCTCTCCCTTTTGTCATTAAGCAAAAGCAAAAGGAAAGAGACAAAGAATAAGGACATGAGGAGAAGGAGCACAATCCATTAATTAAGATTGAGGAGGTACAGGCAAATATAAGCAGGAGAGAGAAGGGAGCATATGAGAAATAGCTTCCAGGCTTGCTCTTCTTACGCTTGAAGAATTGCCTAAAGGCACCGCTCTCAATGGAGAAAGATGGTCCCATGATTGGAGCCATCTTGGATAGATGAGGCTGCGCGCTTTGGAAGAAACAGTCATACTCGTCTGGATCCATGAGGAGCAGGTGATGATTGTTTTACCAAAACTTGCACAGGCAAGAAACTGATCCATGTGACGAGTAAAAATCTGTTTGTCCTTGAGTTCCTGGCGAAGAGCTAAAACACTTTGTATCTTTCAGCCCAACGTGGTAGGGATCAAAGACCAGCTGGATTGAATTCATATCCAAGAAGGTTGCAGGAGAGATAGGAGCTTTCCCTTCCCTGGCTTGAGCAGCATTCAGATGTGCTAGCTGCTGAGCAGACAGAGAGTAAAACTTGGACCAATCGGAGGCATTCAGCCTTTCACATTCTGAGAGGAGAGGGGCAAGGACAGCAGAGTTGACAAACCCTCTATGGTATTCCGGAAAAGAAATCTAGGAAAACCAACCTGAAGGCCTTTCTGAATCTTGATTCTGCCCATAACCCTTGCAAATGCTCAAAAACGATGGAACCAACCGAAGATTCCATAATCAGGAAATGAATCTGAGGCAGGAAAATCTCTTCAGGTAAATTAAGAGTGGCAAAATCTACTCTGATTTCCTCAGACTGCTCAGAGTGGGTTAGGACCTTGATGGCTCTCTTGAACTGGCTGAGCTGAACTTCAGGTAAATTGTTGAGATACCTGTAGTTGTTGAATGTTTGGAAATGCCTGACCAGCTTGATGAGCTTCTGAATGGCAGGAGCCCAGGTGTTCTGGTGGTGAAACTGAAACCTCAGAAAGGGTCAAGGAGTGATCCCTGGGTGGAACCTTGCTGCCTTAGCCTGAAGGAAGCGACTGTACAGATCTTTATGAGATTTAGCCCATTGCTCCTCAGTTTTGGAGTGGGCTGAGGAGAAGATTTTGGATTTGTCGGCCTTAGACAGAGGAGTATAGGGAAGAATAACATCTAAATGGTCAGAGAGGTTAAGAAAAGGAAGATTGTGAAGAGTGGCAAAGACAACCTTTTGAAGGTATTCTTTGTACAGAGAGGTATGCTTGTGGGACTGTAAGAGAAAACCACAAGGGAGGGTAAAGAGGAGATGTGGAGGAAGAAAGCTTTCGTTTCTTGGAGACAGTACTGGAAGAGTCTGTCTTGGAAAGGTGGTCACCTACCTTTAGCACAGATTTAAGAATGACCTCTTCAAACTCATCCTTGATTTATCAAGAAGGGTGAGTCGACTTGGACATCTGTAGGAATAATAGTGATAAAGGAGGGAGGTGCAGGGGGGTTCAGAAATGCATCAGAATTGAGAGATCCTACTTCTGGAAGTGAAGATGTACCAGAAGAGGATGAGGCTCCAGCTGAGGATGCTGGAGGGGCCTCAATTCTTGAGCAGAGGAAAGATGAGAAGTAGAAGAAACAGGAGAGGATGATGGGATGAGGAAAAAGGTGTGGGAGAGGAAATGGGCCTGGATCTGGGCTTTTTGAAGGGAGGTGGAGCAGGTGGAGCTGTGGAGTTAGAGGGTGGAGAAGGAGGAATGGGAGTGTTGGTAGAAGTGGGAGCAAGGGGTGGAGGATCTGAAACCACTTCTTCAGGCAAGGGAGGCAACGGATCCAACACTGCCGGCCCTGGTGGCCCTGATTCCATCACAACTGGCCCTGATGGCCTTGAATCTTCAGCTGGCACTGATGGCCCTGACTCTTCAGCTGGCCCTGACTCTTCAGCTGGCCCTGTTGGCCCTGACTCTTCAGCTGGGGCTTCTGCTGCTGCTGCTGACTGCCCGGAGGGCTCAGGTACACTTGAGTGAGGCTCCTGAGCTGCTGGAGGAGCAGGAGCTTGAGCTCCAACTGCCTGAAGGATGTCAGATAGCAAATTCTTCATGGTCCCCATTTCCTGATGAAACCATGTCATGGCAGAGCGAATCTGAACCAATTCCTTGCGGGCTGAAGCTTGGCTTAGAAAGATGGAATTCACATCAGTCTGAAGTGAGCAAAGCAGCTCACCCTGAGCATCCAACCTCTCAATCACAGGTTTTAAATTGATGATAATCTTTTGCTTGACCTGTCTTTCAAATGGTGCATCAGCTAAAAGGGGTACTTCAGGAGCTATATCTTTCTCTTTGCCCTTTGTAGCTGGAGGAGGTGGATTATTGTCCTCATCAGAGCTTGATGAACTAGCTGTCTCCCCTCTCTGGCATCCAAATTTTCAGACTCTCTCTGGTCTTCCTCCTGATCGCTGGTGGCTGGAGGTGCAACATCTGGTGTTTCTTGGGATTGCTCCCCCTCAAGTGGAGCATCTTCTGCAACTGCACCAGTCTCCCCCTGACAGGGAGCATCCATTTCCATTGAATTATCCTTAGGATTTTGCTGCTCTTCTTCTACTGGACCGTCTACAAAGATGTGGCCTGATGCCACAGACTGCTCCATAACAGGCAGGATGTCTTCAGGAAGAATGTCCTCAATTCTCCTTTCAACAGGAGGCACAACTGGATCTGCTGTAGCTGGCCTGTCTTCCTCTGCCCTCACTGCTGTTGCTGCCTCTGACTGATTTCTGGCCATAGATGGCCCTTCCTGCTCTGTTTCTACAATGACTGGAACAGAACCTGATTCCAGTGGCAATTCGGGCATCACAGAATCTGCCTCTGACTGGGTTGAGTAACTGAAGGCTCACCAATGAGACCTTCACCTTCTGCAACTGAAGCCTTGAACCAGACCCCATTGACTACTGAAAAACCGCTCTTCTTTAAGTTTCTGGACCTGATAGCTTGGCCCATCTTCTCCACAACTGCCCCTGAGACATCTACACCGAAGTGTCTGAAGATTCTGGTGAGTAAATGGGCATAGGGAAGGGACACATTCAACTTGCTTTTAGTGTCCCAAATCTGCTCCCTGGCAAATTTCATTCTCTCCATCATCACTGCGGCCATATTGATTTCCTCATTTTTAATGGCCCAGTACATCAGATCGGAGTCAGCCTTAGTGCAAGCGGAGAAGGTTGCACTTCGGGGAACCAAATCTGACAAACGATAAAGTGAAGGAGGCGGTTGAAGGCACTTAACTGATTGATATCTAGCTTGCCATCCCTCATCTTGAACCCTGGCCCAACAATCCCCAAACCCTTTCTTGGGTATCTACAGAATGAATTCCACTGAAGCCCGATATGCTTACTCCAAATAGCATCCTAAGCAATTCCTGGTCGATTCTGATTACGGTGCCCTTGACTGAAGAAACGAGGGCCCCATCTTCTTCTGTTCTTAAGCATACAAAGAACGCCTTTACCAGGTCCGGATAACTTACCTCTGAGCAAGTGGTAAGCCCTTTCCACTTCATCTGGTCGATCTTCTCAATGAGGCTGCTCATTCCATTTTTCTGCAGATCTGAAACATCTACTTCCTTGTGACCACAGAGCTTTGTCTTCACAAAGGTGAAGCGCTCCTCCTGCGCTGGGGAGAGGTATTCGGCGCTGTAGCCACCCACACTTCCGGCAATAGCTGGTGCGGCCATGGATTCAGGTGGGAGAAGGTTTGAAGGGGTGACGAGAAGGTGATGAGAGGAAACCCTCAAACGATTTCGCGGGAAGGAGATGGAAGCTTCAAATTGCAGAGGGTAGAGGCAAGAGTCGCTAGGGCATCGGCTCATGCGTCGGGACGAAGGAGGGGAAAAAGTGAATGAGGAAGAGGAATCGTTAACGCATCGATTTAAAGAAAATAAATGCTCCAAAAGGTGAGGCGTCAGAAAACGACAAGCGAGGTTGACCGTCTTGAAAAACTATGACTTATCGGACGGAACGCTTAAACTGAGACTTTTGAATTGATTTTGACACAGAAAGAGAGAGAGAGAGAACCTTCTTAAATTCTGAGAATTTTTATACCAGCTTTAAATGAAGATCTTTTCACAAAATACACATGCCTAACTCCCTTCTAAGAGATGTAAATCTCTCTTCAGGTAAGGCCTTTGTGAAAATATCTGCTAGCTGATTATTTGTATCAATAAACGATATTTCAATATTGCCATTTGCTACATGATCACGAATAAAATGATATCTGACCTCAATATGTTTGGTCCTGGAGTGCTGAATTGGATTTTTGGTGAGGTTGATAGCGCTGGTGTTGTCACATAGCAGAGGAATTTTCTTGACTTTGAGTCCAAAATCCTCAAGTTGTTGCTTTATCCATAAGAGTTGTGTACAGCAACTTCCAGCAGCTACGTACTCGGCTTCAGCTGTAGATAGTGCTACTGAATTTTGTTTCCTTGAGGACCATGAGATTAAACACCCTGCAAGAAATTGACAGCAACCACTGGTGCTTTTCTATCTACCTTGCATCCAGCATAATCAGCATCAGAATACCCTACTAATTTTACATCACAGGAGTTTGGATACCATAGTCCTAGATCATGAGTCCTGGCTAAATATCTGAAAATCCTTTTGACAGAAATTAAATGTGATTCTCTAGGGTCGGCTTGATATCTAGCACACATGCATACACTAAATAATATATCAGGTCTACTTGCGGTTAGATAAGTAATGAACCTATCATACCTCTGTAGATCTTTTGATCTACTTTCTTACCATCCTTGTCATTGTCCAACCTAGTTGATGTACTCATTGGTGTTGACAGTGGCTTGGTGTTTTCAAATCCAAATTTCTTTAGCAGTTCTCTGGTGTACTTTGCTTGACAGATGTGAATTCCTTCCTTTCCTTGTTTGATTTGAAGTCCAAGGAAGTAGTTGAGCTCTCCCATCATACTCATCTCAAATTCCCCTGCATTAGCTTTTCAAAATACTTGCACAAGGATTCATCAGTAGATCCAAAGATGATGTCATCCCATAAATTTGAACCAACAGTATATTTTTGGCTTTTGTTTTTATAAAAAAGTGCTATCTACTTGACCTCTATTGAAACCATGTTTTGTGAGAAAAGAACTAAGTCTTTCATACCAGGCTCTAGGTGCTTTGTTAAAACATATAGAGCCTTATGCAACTTAAAAACATGATTCGGAAAGTCTGTATCATCAAACCCGGCGGTTGTTCCACATAAACTTCTTCTTTTATACAACCATTTAGAAATGCAGATTAACATCC
>CM024754.1:60836229-60902852 GCA_014218235.1 Colocasia esculenta
TTGTGAAGATAAACCGAAGAAATCGTTATACTGCCCAAATCGATAAAAGCACATAGCGAATCTTTGTGAATATGAAATCGTTATGACCTATAATGGAAATCGATGTGTACTTAGAGAAATTTTTTGTGAACTGAGCTCTAAATACTTCAGGGTGAGATACGTACAGAATTTGCTTGACTTTTCTTGATCCATTTCCTATGCTCAAGACTTGTAGACAATATGTTAGATTAAACTTTATATAGTTTTGTTAATCACCAAAATAGATATGTAATTTATTTGAATTACATGGAGATAAACTGATCATCACTGACTCCTCTGGTTCCTCATCACTACCTGAAAAGGACAGGATATAGGGGTGAGCGAACTAGCTCAATAGGATTTACATCTCAATATTGTGCGGGCACTAATATACATGATTAACATTTTAAATAGGCAAGATATGCACATGAACATGATGACAATGCATGCTTTTCTAACAAGTTGAATAGCGGAATAGAACGGATGTCATATCAAATCAAATATCGAGTTGCATATACAATGGACAGGTAATTCAAGAGTAGAATCATATCAAAATGAATTGGCCATATTCACAGATATCATGTATTCACATGAACAGACGTATCATATCACACATATCATATCATATCATATCGTACGTTGGGGCGCTCCTCCCCAGGACCAGACATGGCCCCTATTGCACAGGCATTGGTCAAATGGACCAAAGTCCCATATTGTGCCGAACAAACATATTCATATTATGGCCACAGAGTTTCAATGACAAGCTCATAGTAATAGGGACATGATCATTCATAGAGTCAAGGTATGATAAATAGCTCAAGAGAACAAATGTGCAGTATAACGACGTATCTTATGTTTCATAATTCATTAATGTCTTGACATGAGGATGACTAATGACATATCGTACGCGGAACATGTGCTCTCTATCTCCAGGGTACTTCATGGTACAACCAGCTCGGCCTCTATGTGGGAATCCATAGAGAGAGGAGACTTACGAAGTTCTTAAGGAAAAGATCGCTAGTCTTGCCGATTCGGAATGACCGGCAGAGAGCTCTCAATTCCCCAAGAAGGGTGTGCCTATTCATTCAAAGGTGTAAGTGACGTGTCACAGAGTTTTCCTAAACATGTATGCAAGTTATGAACAAATAATTGAAACATCGGAAAGCATATAACTAAAGAAAATTACTCATATACAATCATGATGAAACATTTTAACTAACAAGTCTATGCTAACATGTGTTCATCCATACATTCATATCATATTCTTATCATGTCAATTTCACTTCAAGCTAGATCATAAGATATCAATCAAGGAAAGTATGATCAATCACGTAATAAACATTAGAATTGTATTCGTGTCATTACCGTTTTCAAATTGGTTGATAGCTTTTAGGTCCATGCATACTATGTAATATGATGCAACATGCTAACAGACCCAACAACTAAACATGCTGACTGACTAACAGGAAAGAACGGTCTCGGGACAGTCCTTGAATAACGTCCAACACAGTGGACACTTTTCATAACACGATATACGGTCAAACATGGCTAACTGTGAAAGACTGAAATCGCGACGGCCCCCACGGTCGCCTTTAAGATTGAATCTCGACGTGATATCCCGACGCGTTCATGAAAGACATTTAAAATAACAATATAAAAATTGGCGAAAAGATTGAGCGAAAAATTGGCTGAATCGCGTCAGGTGTTCCCGTCGCGGATCAGACAGGCACGGAAACTCACACGGCACGAAGTCTCACGCACGCTGTTGACCGGTCAGACGCTGAATCACGTCGGACCTCACAGACGCGGTTCGCTTAATCACGTCGGCCAAGACCGACATGATACCAGGCGCTAGAATCGCGTCTCCTGAACCGGATGCGGTTCAAACCTCAAACCATAAACACAATAATCAGGGTGCGATATTCATGAAATACCTATATCTCTCTATCGACTGACATTTAGACAAACCTCTCAACATGAAATATGTCGAGGACATCTATTGGAAGAACTTGTATGTTGTGGGTTAGATCTGATTCGGTCTCTAATTGTGTGTAACAGAGGAAGAACGTGAGAAAGCCCTAAACATACGTGACTTCATTGTGACTTACATGTCAGACCCGTAACTTGAGATCTGCTGACCTTTAGACAAAACTCTCAACATAAAACATGTCTAGGACATCTATTGGAAGAAAATACATGTTGAGGTTTTGGTCTAATTCGGTCTTTAATCCCGTGCAAAATATGAAAACATAAAAGTCAAGTGCAACCCAAAAACGCAATATCATGCAGTGACTCTCTTACCACACTTATAACTCTCTAAATAATGATATTTAGACAAAATGTTCAACATAAAAGATGATCATAACTACTAGTAGAAAAACTTTTATGTTGGGGGTTTGATCCAAATCGGTCTCAAATCTCGTGAAAAATATGAAGAACGTAGAAAGCCCTAACTATGCGTGACTTCGGGAAAACGACTAGAACTCGTCGTATACTCCATGAAATTTAGGCAAACCAAGTGAAAATGAACCTAGTCATGCAGCTCTACACTGTGGTAATGGTTTTATTTAATCTTGGCCCGAGAACACCTACCTTTGAATGCTAAGAATTCTCTACAGATTTCTGGGTCGATGCAGAGCGAGGTTGAGGAAGACCACATTTTCCCCAGCCATTCTCCTCTCCTCCAGCGCCCCAAGCTTGCTGCTCAGGACCCCAACTTGTTGCTAAACCTTCCCAAGAGTTTAATGACTATTTCTTGTAGATTTAGGGTGTATTTACATGTTCTAATGGGACTAGGAAAAGGGGCTGCGAATTCTGCTTCCTACTTTCCAAAATCTGGGATTCTCTCACCCAAAGGAGGTAGCTACACCATGGGAAGGTGTCATACAGGGTTGGCCACGATTTTGCTTGCCATGCATGGCCATTACCACTAATGTTAACCCTAATTTGCCCTCCCTAATCACTGAATAATTACATACACGAATTTCTGGGTATTTTCTTGTCCCAATTTTTATCTTTGGGCAAAATGTGCTCCATTGGCCCAATATTGTTAATGGGTTATTAATACATGATGTTGGAAGTCTCTCCAACATGTTTATTTAATTTATGGTCGGGTTATTTTTCCGCGTTAACAATTTTCCGACTTAGTTTCTAAATTCGGGTAATTTGTCACGTGTGACGTACACTCGGCCAATCGGATTTTTTCGTTGCACGAATTTCTTCATGGAACACTTATAGATAATATTTGGGGTTGATTTATAATTTTTATGATTTTTTCCGATATGTTTTCTCACATACGATAGTGGTACGTAAGTTCTATCCTTCCGATAATACGGAAGTTATTTATTTACTATTTTCATACTTGAATTTGTTCATGGGTCATAAGTTGTCCATTGGTCCAATTTATTTTATGGATCATTATAGGATATTATTTGAAGTCCATCTATGATTTTTATTTAATTTTCTGCCTTCACTAAGTATGTGTGATAACGATTTCCCGACTTATTCTTTGATTACTATCCTCAGTCGCAAAACGCCTTAAACTTGGACCACTCGATTTTCCTTTGCACGAATTTCTTTGTAGGTCATTAGGGAGTATTATTTAGAGTTGAACTATGGTTTTTCTGAAATTTTCTAATGGGTTTTTGCATGTACGATAATGGCACATGCGTTTTTTTGCTATTTCACAAATATTGAATTTATCGTTTTCGATTTATTTCTAATTTTCAGATTACTGAATTTTCGGGGTGTTACACTCAACCTATTCCACCTCTTCCAAAAGTCCTCTCCTCACTCTTTCAACCCTAGCCTCCTCCTTCCAGGGTGCCAGAACCCTGATTCCAGTTCCTTCTGTCTCTCTTTTTCCCGGTTCTCCTCCTCTCCACATGGATCCTCCACTCTCCGACATCACCTTTTTCATGGCTCCCAAAGGCAAGCGTGCAGTCCCTCGGCGGCGTCCTATCTCGCCCGAAGTCGGCGAAGGTTCCAGGGCTACTACAGAGTGCCAAACCAAGCACCGGGACGATCGTCTGCTGGAGCTCATTGTTCCTCCCAACTTCCACACTTCTAGGGTCCGGGGCACCTTCACCAAGTTCGTTCAACCTCATTACGTGCATTTCGAGTCCCTGGAAGACATGTTCCCTAGCCTTCAGCCTCTATTCGACACTCAAGGTTGGACCGTCTTTTTGTACTCCCACACGCGGTATTCTCCCACTGCTGTGACGGAGTTCTACAACAATCTGGAGATGTCGGTGGTCGATGAGGTGCTGTATACCACGGTAAAGGGTACTACATTTCAGATCACCCCCAATCTCTTTAGCCGTGCGCTTCAGCTTCCTAACTCTGGGGCCAATATTCTTCTTAATCCTCCATCTGCCTTTGATTACTACACAATTATCACCCACCAACTTTATCATCCCAGTTATGATCACTTGAAGCTTAATGCTAACACTTTTCCTCCCCTGAACCGTCTAATTCATCACATCTTCACCACACTTGTGGTTCCCAAAGATGGAAGCAGGGAACTTGTCACTACAGTTCAAAGCCCCTCTTCTATTATTTCCTGAAGTGTGAGCAAATTAACCTTCCTTTACTTATGGTTGGCCTCATAAAACAATGCTTTTCAAATTCCAAGTGGTCAATGCCATATACCTGCCCCATTACATCCCTCCTCTCCTTTATTGGCATTCCCATCACTAACTCTGAATGCACCACTCTCAAATCACGTAGCTCTTTTGATCTCACTACGGTGCATCGTATGGGATACAAATTTGTGGATGGGAGAGTCACTCAGACTCTCAAAGGTCAGGTACCTGATGTTGAGGAAGCATCTGCTGAGGATGATGAAGATGATGATGATGGTGACGACTCCCAAGCCGAGCCAATGGATGCTCAGGGAGATGATAGAGAAGCTGCTGAAGACCAAGCTCCACTGGCTCCACCACAATCACTTCAAGATTTTATCACTGGTCAGATGGCCCAGCTACAAAACCAAATCACTACGGGCTTTGAACATCTCAATGCTCGTCTTGATCATGTTGATACCCGGATGGATGCACTGGCCGATACACATGTGGCAATTCAGCATCGGCTTACCAGGCTCTCTACGGAGTTTAATGTGTTCTGTCATCCCACTGCTCCTGGGAATGACGATGTTTAGAGAGTTTGGGTTGTCTAGTCTTTTTCTTTGTCACTAGGTTTGGGTCATGGGTCACTTTGTCATTTGAGTCAGTCATGTATCTTCCTTCTTTTGCCTACTTTATGTCATGTCATGCAACTTTTTGTAACTGTGTGTATTGAATGAAAATTGAATGAAATTCACAGTTATTTGACTAATTCCTCTTTATGAGTGCATGATTTGTCTTTTTGGATGTTGCCAAAAGGGGGAGAAACAACAATGTGCATAAATTGAAAATTTTGTCATCATCAAAAAGGGGGAGAATGTTGGGTTCTCATGTGTGATGTTTGTGTCTAAATATTTTTGATGATGAGAAATATTAATTGATGTTGTGTGTATGATAGAAATATGATGACAATGACAAAGACATGCAAGAAACAATCACATATGAGAACATGCTTTTATTGATCATCTATACATTCATTGTATCTCACTAATAATGTTTCTCAATGTAGGTGTGAGTGTATACAAGTCAAGCAACAAGAACCAAGTGAAAAAGATCAAGAAAAAGACTTCAACTGAACTCCTGTTGACAGCCATGAAGGCCCCTGTCGACAGATGGACCATCTAGAACAAAACAAGCTACTGGAAGCTCATTTGGGATAGTAGCTGTCGACAGCTGAAGCTCACCTGTCGAAAGATACAGATGTCCTATCGATAGATGAGAATCGCCTGTCGACAGCCCAGTGTTCCAAGAACCTTCAAAGGTTCTGGAAACCAGAAATATGCAGTAGCTGTCGACAACAGCAAATCGCCTGTCGACAGACGAAGATTTAGAAAGATCTGATGGTCAGGATATGATCTATATTTGGGTGATCCCTTTAAGAACGACTCTCCATGTTTGGACACCCATATATAAAGGTCATATGAAGCTATTTTCGCAGCAAGAAGCCACCATACCAAAACCCTAAGCAAAACCCCCGAGAGAAAGCTTCTCCCTGCTGCTCTGCTTCAACCCTCCGTCTAGATCCAGAGCGAAGACGGTTCGTCCACGACTCAAGCTTCTACGTCATCTGAGGATCATCAAAGAGAAGCTTGGAGTTCTTCTGGACGACCAACGACAAGAGTTCTTCATTGGGATTTGTTCTTTCACCTCAGAACTCCTGTCTTTTCATATCACTCATACATCTGTGTGTGTGGTTGTGATTCAAGCGTCCCTTGTGCTTGATTAACATGTGGCTAGTTGTTCTGAATGCATGTTTGCTTCAGACAACTTGAGTGTGTTGTAAGAGTCGAACTCGCTGATAAGTAGTTGTTTCTGCGTGTGTGTGTGGACGGTGGACGTAAGATACACAAGTTGTGTACTCCGAACCACCTTAAATCATCGTGTCTGTGTTTTGAACATTTTACGTTAGATGCTTGGTAGGAACATTGGTTTCTCACACGCTAGATAGGTTGTTATTTGTTTTGCTCTTAATCAACACATACATCTTGGTTCGAATTCAATTCAAATCTGTTTGAGATTTTGATAAGTCTGTGTTTCCATAGAAACGAAGGTCATAGTGGTTTAATTGGAAGTAATCTATTCAACCCCCCTTCTAGATTACCATAATAGTCAATTCCGCACATCTTTCAATTTCCTTCTTCTTAACGAATAATACGAGGGCTCCCCACGGTGAGGTGCTTGGTCTGATAAATCCTTTCTTCAGTAGATCTATTAATTGCTCTTTCAATTCCTTTAACTCTACATGTGACATTCTATAGAGGGACCTAGAGATTGAGGTAGTTCCTAGTACTAAAGAAATAGCGAAATTCACTTCTTTCTCAGGGGGAATACTAGGTAGCTCCTCTGGGAACACATCTGGAAATTCCCTAACCATGGTGATGTCTTCAATCTTTATATCTTTCCTCTCCACTACCACTGAAGCAAAAAAACTACACACCCCTTCTTCATCATACTATGGGCTCTAAGGGTAGAGATAAGAGATAGGTGTTTACAGTTTTTAGCTCCTGAGTAAACCAACCCTGGATACTCGCTAAAGATTACCCTACTCTTCCTGCAATTCATACTGGCACCATGTTGGGTCAGCTAATCAGCTCCTAGAATCACATCATAGTGATCCAAGGCCATGCATACTAGGTTAGCTGGTAGGTTCTTTCCGCCGATGTCAACATCAGCAGAGGGAAAATATTGGTTGAGTTTAGTCCCTTGCCCAAGAGGTGTTGTGACAAGAAACTCACAACTCATTGATATCGGTTTCATAGATAAGGTGTCAGTGAATTCTTGTCATATGAATGAGTGTGTGGCACCAGTATCAAATAAAACAAAGGCAGGTCTTGAAAGTATTTGAAGAGTACCTTCTAACACTCCTCCTTCCTCAACCACTTCTGGTTCCAGTATGGCTTGAAGGCGGCCCTACCTCCTTTGTCCACCTTGATGCTTATCCTACGGGGTTGGCTCCATAATCATGTGGCAGTCAGAGATCCTGTGGTCTTGACTCCCATAGTGCAAACATCTGCCTTGAGCTCTTCAGCATTGTTTAGACTGATGGCCCACCTTATCGCAGTGCTTGCATTTTTCTAAAGGAACCACCGCCAAGTGCTTGTCTATTTCCCTCGGCTTCTTGTCCTTCTGTTCAATGAAACCACCACTGGGCTTTTTCTTCCCTACGGTAGGTTGGTATCTTCCTATAGCTGACATATGTTCCCTTTTTACAGTCTTTCCTTTAATTCTCTCTGCAGTCTCCATAGCATCTTCCAGTAACTGGGCTTTCTTTATCATGTCAGAGTAGGTTTGGATGGCCATTGGCGCCAGTTAGGTGATATACTGGGGCTTCAGGCCATTCAAGAACCATTTGGCCTTCATTCTCTCGGTCCCGACCAACTGAACGACATATCTGGCTAAGCAAGAGAACTGAGCCTCGTATTCAGCCATAATAAGCCCATGTTGTTTTAAGGCTGCAAATTCAGTTGCCTTCTCCCCTGTATCCTTTCAGAAACGTATTTATTTTTGAAATGTTCAACAAACTGCTCCCAGGTCACTTGCTGATCTTACAATGTTGCTTCTATCGACTCCCCCCATGCTCTGGCATCCCTTTCTAGTTGAAAAGTTGCCAGTAGTACCTTATCCTAGTCGTTGCACTGCATAACCCTAAATACCCTCTCGATCTCCTTGATCCAGTGTTCAACAGTATCTGGATCATTACTAGACTCGAACCGTGGCGGGTTCATACTATGAAAGTTCCTGTGGAGATTACCAACTCCAAGGTTTCCACCACCACCCTAAGTGGCTTGCAGAATCGCATGAGTCAAGTTTTGGAATGTTTGTTGCATATTTCTTGCTTGTGCCCGATCAGCAGCCATTGAGTATTAAGTACCTTTAGGATGGTAATACTAGTTAGGAATCTAAACATAACACATATGACTCTTTACCCATGGCTCTACCCAAGCTCACATTAGGTATGTCAATTTTTGATGTGTGCAATCTTGACAAGTTTCATCTAAATTCTTATTCTCCTAGGACCTTAAAGGATTAAAGCTTTGATACAAATAAAACTATCACGCCTCGATGTGGAATTTCGGAACGTGCATCTATATTCGGATCATAAGCAGAACAATATATATATCTTGAATATGACAACCACATTAAGTGAATCTCATTATAAACTAAAATGACATCTTCTTGCTACATCCAATAAACGTCAGAGCCAACCATAGGACCCATTGTACAAATCACATGATAGTCTCAATAAAAAGTAAACTAATGCCGACGCTACTTCAAACAGTTAAACTCTAGACTATGGCATCATGACAACATGGATGCTCATCACTCTTACCCTTCCCCTTCAATTTACACAGGCTCATCATCACTACCTGAAAAGGTTTAGGAAAAAGAAGTATGAGTGTGCTAACGCCTAGTAGGATTTATATCTCATGGTGCGGGCAATGATATAAGTAATTAACACTTTGTAAGAAGCAGGATTATCACATGGCGAAAGACAAAAGTATCATGATACTACCAGCAAGAATAATTGACGGATTGGAGTAGGACACTCCACAAAATTTTATAACGAATCAAATACTCTCAGAAGCATGAAAAAAGAAAAGAATTCAAGAACAAGTACTTATCGAATGAACAAGAACTAGCCATATTCACACAAATAACAAAGATTCACATGATCAAGCGTATCATATCAAACGAAGGCAAATTCACATAATCTTACACATATACCGGTGTCATGCACACACCACAAGTCCATAATCTTGCGGTTAATAAGTACGTTGGGGCGCTCCTCCCCAAGACTAGACATGGCCCTCATTTGCACAGGCATTGGTTGTTGGACCGAAGTCCCACGTTATGCCGATCAAACTCATATACATACTATGGCCACAGATTTTCAAGAACAAGCTCACAGTAACAAGGACAAGATCTTTTATAAAGTTCAAAAATATGACATTAGATCAAGAGATCAATTTGGATAGCATATAGACTGGCTTTTAAGTTCCATAGACTTTAGATATTTTCACCAAGACAAACACAAAGGTCATCCAATTGGTAATCAGAAAACCTATTCGATATGGGTAAATCCTAACAAAACAGTTAGGAGATCGCGAAAACCATGGAAAAAGACTTAACCCTATAGACCGACACAGACCAAATAGGTTAAGGTACATATTATGGCAAGTTGTTATTTCTTCTATACCAGTGGGTGGAATATAAGGACAGAGAAAAATATAATCACATGAGAGTATGATCAGTAACTTCCATAAGGAACATTAGAATCATATTCACGTAGTTTATGTTTTTAGTATGGTGATGTTGATTTTTTTTTTTAGTACGGACATAGACTTACTAGTGTAATCCATAACTCCATATCTAGGGTTCCTGGGACGAAGCTATAAATAAAAGACAATGGTTGCTGGAAATGGAAGGTACGCAGATCTATGGCTTGGGCTTGATCCAGCCACATGAAAAACAAGAAAACAAGAAGTCCAGATCATGCACAAGGTTCAGAAACAACTTGAGACTCTTGTATGAGCGGCGATAATCAGAGAGAAAAGCTATCATATAAGAACACACTCAAAAGGGTTTTTCAGATGATAATCTCTATATTACATTTGTGCCCGAGAACACCTACCTTGGTCATTTCTAGCAAAGGATTCTTACAAGTCAAAACATATGCTATGGGATGAAGGATCCTCAAACCTTGCTACTCGTTCTTCCTCCTTGCTCCTGAAAATTCCTTCCACGTTCGGCAGCAAAGAGAAGTCTAGGGTTGGCTATAAGGATCTTATGATGGTTTTATAGCGTCGTGATGGTGCAAAACGTCCGAGTTTGTAGTTTCTTAAACTCCTGGTAAGAGTCCTATTATGTTCCAGAACTTCTCTAGGAATCGTTTTCGTAACATGTCTGTTCCTACCTGGGTTAGTTGTTGGGAGCAGATTCGGAATCCTCTATTAGATTCGATCATGATTAGGATCCATACTTTCTATGTTTATCTTAACTAATCCCCCTTTATATCAAGTATATATATAATTAACATGTGTTTCATAGTCTAGAAGATAACCAGTAACTTCGTCATATACACAGTCATACACAATTTGGTCATGGTCAATCGAAGCTTAACTTTGTCATATCCGAAGTTAACTTTCTCATATACGAAGTCCACTTCGTCATGCGTGATTTGGTCTTGATTAGTCGAAGGTAACTTCATCATATCTGAAGTTAACTTTGTCATATCCAAAGTCTAACTTCGTCATATACGAAGTCTGTAACGACCTTGAGAACCCGACTCTCGGCTAAAGCCGAGGACCCGATTTTCGCAGTCGCTGCCCACGGATCCGGAGACCTGAAAGGGCTATAACACAATTCTAATAGAATATGTAAGGGAAATAAACGTCAACTACTGAACTAGGAGCACACACGCGGAAGCAGAAAGAAGAGTGAGATCGCAGCGTATCGCTCTAGATACAGTCCCAACACACACAACTAGTACAAGTAAAAAAAGGGTGAGGACAGAGCCATTAGGGGCATACCCCGAAGGTGAAGTACAACTGAAGGGGGAAACCCACTGCTAGCTACGGGGACGATGGCTACCGCTCTGCCTCCTCCTCCCGACGTGCACCCGGCTGCTGCTGAGAAGTCTCACCTGGAAAAGGAAGGGATGAGTTTCACAACAGAAGCTCAGTAGGGACTACCAATGTCCTACTGGCTGTAACAGGCGGGAGAGAATATATATACAAATAATTTAAATGATATTAGTTATATATTTAATCTACATAGGAAAACGTGGAAGCAAAGCTAACAAACTAGCAATGGTACGGAAAGGCACCACGGTCGGAAACTCCGTACGACCTGTACATCGTGACCACCACATGGCTGGTAACACAGACAGAGCGAACCATTCTTGGACAAGAGACACTAGCTACGGAAATTGCTACCACTAGTTAACTGGTCAAGAGCATCCACTGACGTCTTACCCTCGACCCAGGTCCAAACCTCCACGTCTCGTCAGAGTGGGGGCAGAAACAAAAAGTAATACAACAGTAACCGTCGTAGTCTGGCCGGACTACGGTCCCATGCCTAGCCTCTCTAGGTGGTTCTGGGGCCACAAAGAGCGAGGCAGTAAGAAGAAGGACTGGCTGTCCTGCACCGGAAGAACTCTAAACGTCCTCAGCATCCCAGACCAACCAAGAGAGCTCTACAAATGACTCAACGTATCTGTCCTAACCACCGTTTTCCCCTCTACTCCAGAGTCCGTAACTCGAGCACGCCTGCCACCGAGAGCACTCCCTCAACAGGCGCACGGGGATGGGGGTCCCAGGCAAATAATAACAACCTCTCTTACAGGACAAGCCCTCAGGTGTCGAGCACCGGGTGAACGACTAGTGTAGGACTGTACTAGGAACTAGCACTGGTGCCACAGGTACAGAAAGAACTAGAAACGGCGAAGACTCCATGAGAAACAGAACTCCGCAAGACTTACCTGTCTCTGGTGCTGTCGCGACACCTCAGAGCGTCGCGATGATGTTGCGGCAGCCGTGACAGTCGCGACATCATCGCGACGCTCTGAGGTCAGTCGCGATCTCAGCCGAGGGGCGTCCCAGTACAGTCCACCAAAGGACCGCCCCAAATCTAGTACAAACGCATTCCATAAGGGGAGGGGAGCATGGGAAACATGTAGGAAAGCTTATAAACAACCAAACCACCCTCAAACTCCACTAATCATACATCACAAGGAATGTACGCTCGAAGGAAACCTCACTCACCACGAGCATGGATCTCACACACTGTAACGACCCTCTCATATCGGTACGGTTCCACCAACCCACGTCGATATAAAAGGTATCACTACAGTGGGACATTTACCCAACACTAGTACGATAGGCTGAAATATACACAAATATAGTATGTCTCATGACAGCGGAATTTAAAGAACTGAAAAGAAATTTTATTCCATCATCCACGTTCTATTCACAGTCCGTATAGAAAGAAAGAGAGCTAATTTTCCATAACTGAAATAAAATAAATACATTGTCCACAAGAGACTACGCAGAGTCTTTATTACATACTATGAAGAAATGAAAATTTCGAATGCTAACTCCACAACAATATCCCCTACTCTCGCTCCGAGTCGCTCCTAATGATCTCCTCGGAAGAAGTAGAAACGTCTGCACCTGTACGCCGAAGCAAGAATGAGTTCAAAGGAACTCAACAAGTAACACCAGCACACTAAACATACATGCATCAAGTAATATCCATACTCTTAAGCTACATCATTTACACATAATGCATGGAAGTGACAAATTCTCCAATAAAAGTCTATTCATGAATTCTACACATTTTTCACAGAGGATTTGGTTTTTATATACAATAAGCAAATCCTATCACTTGCTTTCTACACTTTTCACTATGCTAAACTGATTTCATTCATAATCCACATGTTGATCATTTTACGCAATATTTACACATTTCATAACAACTAATTTAACATGGATTCTAAAACAATTGTACACATAGGTAACACATTCATATTAGTGAAAGGCTCGCTGTTTTACTACTATCATGTCACATTCATAAGAAACTTATCATTTTGCATGCTTTCATAAGAATTTTAGGAATACATATTCACTTACACAGGTTCACAATTTACACAATTTCTTTCACTTAAACACATTTTCACTTTCACTTAATGCCGTGACACATAGCCCAAACCACTTTAGAAGGACACACACTAATCACATCACATATCAATCACCTAGGCATTCCAGTGATTAATCTTAGTTACTGCGCAGAACCGGGAGAAGCACTCTCCACCCTAACCAGCGATACTTGTTCGCCTCCAGGATTTAATCCCAATGCCCATGGGACATCACACACTTTGAACTTTCCCGTGGGAACTTTACCACAGTATAGTTCCACAGCCCTCTAAGGTAGCAGTGTCACCCATTGGCATGTTAATACATTTTCTCAATTTCAACACATTTTTAAACACAAAATAATCACGCATTCACCTCATGTTCACACATTTACATTCTTCAGTATTACCTAGCATGGTACTACTGTTTTCAGTATTAATCATATTTTTACAACAATCCTAATCATGCTGAAAGTTTTTTGCAGAATTAAACATTTATCATATTAGCATGTATTAATTATTAATACCTAACATAAAACAAGTTTATATAGCTACTGTCATCTGTTTAGTACAAAATTTTAACCAGAAATTCATCACAGTTAACCATCATGCACACCAAAATTTGCATTTTTCTGAGTTACACATATTTTCTGAAAATTCTAACAGTGATGATATCAACTGTGAAAATAGTCAAACTGATACAATTTTTCATTATTCGAATTCCTAATTTATTTCATACATGAATACTGACAGTATAAATTTTATAACAAAATTCAGGGATTTAACTAGTTTCGCAAGAATTCTTAACTTTTATGCATTGAATAGACATGTTAACTATTTTTCAGTTCAGAAAATTTAATAAACTGTACAGATATTATAAATTGCTCAAATTTTTATATCATGTATCAGATCTTATGAACAATGTACCGAAAATTTATGACACTAAATTTCTACACATAATTCATAAACTACATTTTCCAAGATTAACATTCTATTGGTAACACATTCCAAAAATTCTAATAATTAGTGAAAATTTCAAAAATGCACAATAACTTACAGTACACCCGAACATATATATTTACATATTATATAACATTTACCGTATATCCTCATGCGGAAAAACTCGAAAACTAGTTCATATAAGGACAGACTTGCTCACTGTTGCAGTCTGAAGAACTCGACGGCAAGGGGTGGCCGTCTATAGGTTAACGGCATTAGATGATGCCGCCAACGCAAGATATTAGCGGCAAGGGATCTTGCCGTTAATATCCTGTCTGCAGAACACAGACTGAAAGCCAATAAATCACTTGAAAGGGGGGTTCCAGAACACGAGAAAAATCTGAAAAAATACTGGGACATACTAGACACATGTAGGGTCAATGTGGATGGGGTACTTGCCTTCTGTAAAATCTACCAACGACGATTTAAGCCGGAGAAGCCCTCCTCGGCCTGTGCCAAAGAGTCTCCAAATCCCTCCTTCTTCGGATCTTCTGTTGATCTTCACAGCACACCAGCGTGGGGAGTCGTTCCCGGATGTTCAAGGTCGACACCAGTTGATGTAGATTGCCAGACGAAGCCTCCCGAAGCCGGATCTTTCAGGTTCAAGTTAAGGTTTTGCTTAGAGAAGATAGGTTTTTGACCCAAGAGCCAAAGGGATGGATCTGGCCGGAATTTGGATATTATAAAGGGTTGGGGGTCGGATCGGTTAAAGAGGCAAGTCTCAGAGCCGTTGGGAAGGGTTTCCCAAACAAGAGGCTCAATTTCCGGAGGCGTTTCCGGATCAGAAAACGTAACAGATCTGGGATATTGGCGTCCATATCCATGGTCGTCTATCCAAAAATAGGCGTCCTTCGATATTGCCGCCTACCCCTGGTCAGCGTCAGCCGATGTGGACGCCGACTGGCCGACAAAACTCACATTAATTATGCAGAATTTATAATACTACACACTTAATTATATATGTATATATATATATACATACATATACTATGTACATTTCAATAATACTAATTCATACCATTTATATCAATAAATACTTATACACAATACTCATACATCAATAGTATACACTTACACACACATACATATACTTAACAAACAAGGTGAAAATCAAGGGCCTTACACACACCCCACAACCCCAAAACCACAGAGAAACAAATATCTCAAGGGGAAGGGGAGCATGCTAGAATGAGAGGAAGATGAGAGTCCCTACCTCAAGGAGTAGAGCCGACCCGTTGGGGCCTTCACGTCGGAATGGCCACCTTCTGCTCGCTCCAAGCACCACTCGGACATCGCCTACACTAAGGAGACGTCACCTCCCCGCCATGAGCACCACGAACAAGCCAAGAATACAAGAGGAGCTCGGGGAAGGGAAGAAGGGAGAATAAGAAGAAAGGAAAGGGAGAAAGGGGGAAATGGGTGCCGGCCTTCGTTTTAAACCGACCGGCCTAGAGACGCGACGGGGCGAGCCGGCATGACAGCGAGCATGTCGCAATGCCTCAGAGCATCACAACCATGTCGCGATTGCCATGCCCGGTGCGACACCAAAAGCGGTCAAACCTCGAAGACTGGGAAAACCAGAACGTGACGGACTGCCAGGTCGTGTCAACGCTGTACACATCTGACACTCGACAAGGCCATTCTAATAAAAAGGACAGCGGTCAGAATGGTCAAAAAAGCAGTCGCGTTGCCTCCAGAAGCTGCGACAAGAACACGACGCCCACCCCCATCGTGACCAAAACGCGACGACCAGGTGTGCCGCGACCAAAACCATGTTGCGACTGGCTCCTCTGCACGACAATGTCGCGACCCTGGGGACAGGGCTAAGGGCCCGAGAGGGCCGGGTCTCACATTCTACCCCCCTTAAAAGGGTTTCATCCTAGAAATCAAAGGAAAACTCAGTTTCAACAGGAAGTAGTGCAAGGAAAAATAACATACCAATCAATCAAACAAATAAGGGAACTGCTCTCTCATCTCATCCTCACGCTCGCACGTGGCCTCGCCACCAACGCGGTTCTCCCAAACAACCTTGACCAGTGGAGTCTGCCTCCTGTGCAACTGCTGCACTCTATGGTCCACAACTCTGACTGGGTGCTCTGGTACTGACAAATCCGGTGCAACCTCTAAGTACGAGTAATCTAACACGTGCGACGGATCTGCAACGTACCTCCTGAGTTGCGAAATGTCAAAGAGCTCGTGCACACCTGCTAACTCTGCTGGAAGATGCAACCTGTACGCGACCTTACCGATCCTCTCTATAATAGGGAAAGGTCCAATATACCTTCGACTGAGCTTTCTCTTCTTTCCAAAGCTCATGACACCCTTGGTCGGAGTGACCCGTAAGAACACAAGGTCACCCATGCAGAACTACAACGGCCTCCTGTGGACATCTGCATAGCACTTTTGCCTGCTCTGCACTACCAGAAGCCTCTGCCTGACTAAACTGACTGTGTCTGCACACTGCTGTTCCATCTCTGGTCCCAGAAGTTGCCTCTCACCTACCTCGAACCAGTGAAGTGGTGTCCTGCACGGCCGACCATACAAAGCCTCGTATGGTGCCATTCCAATGCTCGAGTGATAAATATTGTTGTATGCAAACTCTACCATCGGAAGGTGGGACTCCCAAGTGCCACCCCAGTCCAAACAACAAGCTCTCAACATATCCTCCGAAGTCTGTATAGTCCTCTCTGACTGACCATCTGACTGTGGGTGGTACGCTGAACTCAATCTCAACTCTGTGTCAAGGGCTCTCTGCAAACTGTGCCAAAACCTTAAAGTGAACCTCAAATCTCTGTCTGAAACAATGGAAACTGGGGTCCCGTGCAACGGAATAACTCGATCCACGTACAATCTGGCAAGCCTATCCACTGACCAAGACATCTTGACTGGAAGGAAGTGCACTGACTTGGTCAACCTGTCCACAATCACCCAAACACCATCATGCCTCTACGGAGAACAGGGCAAACCAACTACAAAATCCATGGTGATGTCGTCCCATTTCCACTCGGGAATGGGCAACGGCTGCAGCTCACCATCAGGATACTGATGCTTAGCCTTCACCTGCTCACAGGTAAGGCAACGAGCGACAAAC
This sequence comes from Colocasia esculenta, assembly GCA_014218235.1. Classification (NCBI taxonomy): domain Eukaryota; kingdom Viridiplantae; phylum Streptophyta; class Magnoliopsida; order Alismatales; family Araceae; genus Colocasia; species Colocasia esculenta. The sequence goes on from CM024754.1 coordinate 60,853,592, forward strand.
TCTGCCACGCCCCTCTTCATCCCTGGCCACCAAAAGAACCTCTTCAGGTTATGATACATCTTGGTGGAACCAGGATGGACAATATACCTTGACCGATGTGCCTCTGACAAAAGCATCTGCCACGCATCACAAGGGACGTACAATCTGCCTTTGAACCTGACCTCACTGTCCTCGTCCAGCTCAACATCTGGCATCTGCAAAATATTTTCCAACTCTGTATCTGCCTGATGTGCCTCCAGCACTTGATGGTACACTGACGAGCGAACTGACAAACTGGTCATCACTGCACGATCTTTGTACCTCGAAGGGCAGAAAACTCCCTGAGACAAGTCCTCAAACAACCTCCACTCTCTGACCATCAACAAACTCATGCGAACTCGCCTGCTCAAAGCATCTGCTACGACATTAGCCCTTCCCAGGTGATAGGAGAGGGTAAGGTCGTAGTCCTTCAAGTACTCTATCCATCTGCGCTGCCTCAAGTTCAAATCCTTCTGAGTGAAGATGTACTGCAAACTCTGATGGTCGGTGAAGATCTCGAATGCCTCGCCGTACAAATAGTGCCTCCAAAACATCAGAGCAAACACCACTGCTGCCAACTCTAGGTCGTGAGTAGGGTAGTTCTCTTAATTCTTCTTCATCTGCCGAGAAGCATAGGCAACGACCCCACCATGCTGCATCAGCACTGCACCCAAACCTGACCTCGAAGCATCTGTGTAAACCACAAAACCTCCGCTACCTGATGACAAGACCAACACTGGAGCTGAAGTCAACCTCTTCTTCAGCTCCTGGAAACTCTGCTCACAGTCCTCTGTCCAAACAAATCTAGTCTTAAGTCTGGTCAATCTGGTCAACGGCTCTACAATCCTAGAAAAATCCTAGATAAATCTCTTGTAATAGCCTGTCAAAGCCAGAAAGCTATGAACCTCTGACACTAAAGTGGGCTGCTACCAAGACAACACTGCCTCAACCTTGGCAGGATCCACTGCCACACCAGAACCCGAGATCACGTGTCCGAGAAAGTGCACCTCCCTCAGCCAAAATTCACACTTGTCGAACTTGGCATAAAGTTGGTGACTCCGCAACATCTCCAATACGATTCTCAGATGCACCTCGTGCTCCTCCTCAGAAGCCGAGTAGACCAAAATGTCATCTACAAAGATGACCACAAACCTGTCCAGGTACTCACTGAACACCCTGTGCATCAAATCCATATAAGTTGTTGGTGCATTCGTTAGCCCAAACGGCATCACGACAAACTCAAAGTGACCGTACCTCGAACGGAAAGTTGTCAGGCCAATATCTGACTCTCTGATCCTCAGCTGGTAGTAACCCGATCTCAAGTCAATCTTTGAAAACACTATGGCTGACTGCAACTGATCAAACAAATCATCAATCCTGGGCAACAGATACTTGTTCTTCACTATTACCTGGTTTAACTACCTATAATCAATGCACAACCGCAAGCTGTCATCCTTCTTCCTCACGAACAACACTGGCGCACCCCACGGCGAATGACTCAGACGAATGAAACCCAACTCAAGCAACTCCTGCAACTAACGCTTTAAATCGCGCAACTCAGTCGGAGCCATCTGGTATGGTGCCTTAGACAAAGGCATCGTACCAGGTAAAAGCTCAATGGAGAACTCTACCTCCCGCTCAAGTGGTAACCTAGGTAGATCCTCCGGGAAAACATAAAAAAACTCACAAACAACAGGTACATCAAAAACCGACGACCCGCTAGGCTCCAAGGAACAAACATAAGCAAGATATGCCACACAACCATCGCAGATCAAACGAAGAGCTCTACAGAAAGAAATAAAAGGTTGACGGGTAGACCGAATACCTCGGAAGTAGAGAACAGGTGCTCCAGGTATCTCAAACCGCACGGTCTTCCGCTGACAATCCACCACAGCTGAGTGAGCCTCCAACCAGTCCATGCCAAGGATGACGTCAAAGTCACAAAGCTGCAACACGTACAACCTGGCTGGTAACGGGTGTCTCTGGACCTCAACTGTGACATCCTCAAGGTTGCCAAAAGAATGCATGTAATCATCGGACAGAAGATCAACCATCACATCGCACTGCCTCTCAAGTGTGTGACGAACAAGCGACTCGTAAAACTCTTCGAAAGTAAAACAAAGAGAAGCACCGGGATCAACCAGAACACGAGTAGCTCTACCAAGGATAGGCAAAGTACCTATAACCAGGTTCGATGCCTCGGCCTCCTCCCTGGTGAGAGCTATTACACGACCACGCTGCAGTGCCTGCTGGAGCTGCTGTTGCTGCGGCAACTGCTGGTGCTGCGGCAACTGCTGGTGCTGCGGAAACTGCTACTGGTGGTGGTATGGCTGAAACCACTGAGGCTGCTGATGCTGTTGAAACTGCTAAGGCTGCTGAAGGTACTGCCCCTGCTGCTACTGACGGGGTGCCTGCTACTGTGGAGGGTACTGGTACTGCGGCAACGGCTGACTGTACTGCACTGGCTGCTGGACTTGCCCCAACAGATAATCCCTCCTGAAGTGGCCAGGCAAACCACAAGTGTAACAAACTGCCTCCTGCCTGCCCTGCTCAGCTCCCTGCTAGACCGACTGCTTTGCAAACCTTGACTGGCACTTCTACTGCCGGCTCTGTCCACCCCCGCGAGTGTTCATCTGCCTAAACTTCGAGTGCAAACTGGAGCTTGATAATTGCATAATGTTATAAATAATTGTATATTTTATGAAAAATGATTGATAATTTCATAAGATTCTATTAACATTTGATTACAAGTGCGATAATGATTAAATCTCTATTGTGTTGTGTTTGCAGAATTAATGGGCAAGAAATGAGGTTTTAAATGGGCCAATGAATCTAATTGGACCAAGAGAATGAAGAGAGATTCTTTTCCCCCTCTTTTCAATTAAAATTCCCTCTTTTTTAAATCACTCCTCTATTTTCTAAAAATCTCTCCCTCTAATCTCTCCTCTTTCCTCTCTTCTCTCTATCTATTTTAGAGAGATCTTTTCTCTTTCTCGCTCCATTCCCTTCCCCGGGGAGCTCTCTCTCCTTCTCCTCAGATCCCTCCTCCCTTCTTCCTCTCTTCTTCCTCTTATTCTTCTCTTCCTTTTTCTTCTCTCTCTCTCTCTTTCTCTCTCTCTCTCTCCCGGGGTCTCTCTCTTCGGCACACAGAGCAGCAGCAACAGCAGGCCGCTGCCTTCGCGCCCCCAAGCACCCGCCCGCCCTGCCACGCCTGCCAGCCCGACGCTGCCACGCTAGCCCCCGTCTGCACCGCCTGCTGGGCCCGTGCCCCTGCTGCTCGTGCCCAGCCTGCCAGGCCAGCCCGCGCGCCAGCCCCCCTTGCCGCGTCTGCCTCTCCTCGTCTCCACGTGCATGCATTTGCATGCACGTAAAGACGCCAGCGGCGCTCTCTCTCTCTCCCTCCCTCTCTTTCACGTCTCTCGTCTCTCTCCTCTATCGTCCCTCTCTCTCACGTCTCACGTCTCTCGTCTCTCTCCTCTATCGTTCTCTCTTCTCTCTCTCTCGTCTCTCTTGTTTTCTCCAGTTCTCTCTCTTAATTAAAGTTGTATGTTAGATGCACTGTGTTTCTTTTATTTAAGTAAATTTTGTAAGTTATTATGTTCACTTTTTGTATCATCTGTCCCTCTCTCTCCCTCTTCTATTCTCCTCTTTCTACCTCCTCTCTTCACTTCTTGTCTCTTTAAATTTATTTTACTATAGGTATGCTTGTGTTAGGCGATTTAGAATATTTTGTTTAGTTAATAGTTTACTAGTCTAGTAGTTATTTTCTTACTTCTCTATTTTGTTTTTTATATTCTCTCTCTCTCTCTTAATATCTCTCTATTAAGTTTATAGTTATTTTTTTTATCAAATTAGTCTTTAGATTTAATTCTAAAATCCTCAGCACATTTTTCTAATCAAAGAAACTCAAGGTTTTCAAAGTTAATAATCTTTTTCCCCGTGGATTCGACTCGGTCGACTTAACTATTATTAAAATATTTTTGTGCAAGCCGATTATTTAAGATTGATATCCACGTGTTTAACGACGCATTCGTGGGCTATCAATTTTTGGCACCGTTGCCGGGGAATTAGATTTTTAGTTTTGATAATCTTGGTGTCTTTTGTATATATTCATGCTAACATTTTTTTTTCTTTTTGTAGGTGCCAAATAAAAAGTGAAAAAGCCTAAAAATTTCAAAATTGGAGAATCTACCAGAAATCTGTCACTGAAAGAAAGATTTATAAGTAAAAGGAGCTGTTTTGAAAAAAAAATCCAAAAATTGCAGGAAAAAAATAGAAAAAAAGGTAAGTGAGGTGAGTTTCCTTCTCTCTCTCACTCTTTCTATTTGTGTTAATTTCTAAAAGAACGAGGGATTGCGTTGGAGGTAAGTACCCTTAAAACCTTGTTGATTGAGTTTCCTTTTCTTAGTTGCCATGTTTAGATAATTAATTAAAAAAAATCAATCACTTGAACCCAATAGAAGATGTCATGTCAAGATTAGAAACTTTCCATCTTTAGGATATGCATCATTTAGACTTTCATCTTTAGGTAAGTTTCTTTTTTGAAAAGTTTCCTTTCTTGTCGAAGATTGCGGGAGGCAAGGTGAGAATCTCAACTTTCTTAAAATCATAATCATGCATTGCCATGCTTGCATAGAACCCCTTGCTTGATTTTGTGGTGTGCACATCATTTCTAAAATATTTTAAGGGCAGTTTCCTTAACAAGATAAGGTGGGGATTTGATCACCCTTCCTTAGCCCACAAACTACAACTTCCTGCATCTTTTGCATTCCCAAGCCCAATAAAAAAAAGTAGAAACTTGACCTAGGGTTCGTTTTGAGACTTAGGCCCACTTGGGCCTACTATCAAGTTTGGAGACTGGTGTCTAAGGCTAGAGGTTCATAAGCAAACGTCTAAGTGGACAAGTGGTTATTAATTAGGTCCTTGCGAGAGCAGGGGGAACCTCCCACTTTCCCACCTCTTACCTGGCCAGTTAACGGGCTTGAGAGTGGATTTAAGCTAGGCCTCAATTGATTAGTGAGAAATCAAATGTTTATGTACTAGGGAACCATAGGTGTCATAGGATTAATTGTTTGCTAACTTATTTGAAAATACAAAAAAAATCAAATATTTGAAAACAATAAATAATAATAATAATAATAAAAGAAAAAATAGATTTATGTGGGTTGACAATCATGGTTATGAAATTGGCACTTCAATTGGACAAATTGGATAAGCCCATTATGGTATGCACTCTCAACCTGACCCACTTTATCCATCAACCTCCACTTACCAGTCCAATGGCTCCAAATGGACTCAAGCCCATCTGATTCATGGTCACCCAATTAAAGATCACATGTATGATTCAGGGTAGAGGAACTATGTTGACCCACTTTACACCTCATTACCTCCCTCAACCCAAGAACAAATCCAAAACTTTCAAGAATTATCCACACCCACTCCTTAGTCAAAAGTTGACCAAGGTGTCTCTCCTGAGAAATTGAGTTTACTCTATCAAGATCCTCAAGGAGAAATTCAAGGACCCTTTCTAGGTGCCGAAATCATATCATGGTTTGATCAAAAAATTTTGGCATTGATCTGCCAGTGTGCTTAGCAAATGCTCCTGAAGGCACACCCTTCCAACAACTTGGAGAAGTAATGCCACATTTGACACTTAGAGATCAGCCTATTCTGGCCCAAGCCCAAAGTCCACCTATCCACAACTTTCAACATTTGGCCCAATTCCAGATTGATATTCATGATAAAAGCCATCATGAGGGGCAACATGCATATCCACAGCCCACCCATACATCTCCCTCACAATCAGACCTCTTTGATGACCAATTTGGGCAATTTATGCAAAAATTCCATGATAATCAACAAGTCTTTGAGCAAACATTCACCCAACAACAACAAGAATTAGAGCAATCATTTGTCAAAACTGACCTCCTGATTACTCAACTGATGGAAATTAGAAGGAGGCAAGATAGCCAATCACCATGTCAACCCATTGACAATCATGGACATCATTATCTTGATTGTGACCAACAACTTGACTCTCAAATTCCATTCGAAACTTCTCAGTCCAATATGATTGTGAACATGCCCACTTGGAAAATGAGAGATAATATTAATAAGTCAAATCAAGAGGAGATAGGTGCCACTAAAAATCAATCCATAGTCTTGGCCCAACTTGAAACTGACCATCAAGAAGACTCCAACCATAATGTCATATTTGAGGAATGCTCTAGTGAGTTAGCTGAACTCAAGTTGGGGGGAGAAGAGAAAGAATGTCATCTAGATGTTGGGTCCGAGTTTGATGTGACATTGTTTCAAGGGGGTGACGAAGAAGAGGTGAGTGTGGAGAAAGAGTTCGGTGTAAACATCAATCATTCTTCTTGGGTAAGTGAAGAATTTGAAATTCTACCTGAAGTCCACATTGACTGGGTCTCTCTTGATTTTGAGAAAGACATGAAACTCCCAAATCCAATATGTTCGTGGACAGGCTACCACTAGCTGATTGGTCAACTACACTTGAACCTTTTAAGCATCCTTGTGCTGAAAGTCATTTTATTCCAGATCATGTTACTATCTTTGACACAAGTCAGCCTATGGAGTTCAAGCAATCCTCTGAGAATTCAACTCAATCTGACCTCAACATCATTAAGGAGGATCTGAAAATGGAAGTGGTGGGTAACAATAGTGAAAATAATGAAGTCCAAATTGAAGGGCTCAATGCATACAAAGATCTTAATAAGGAAGAGGAATTTTTTGCAATGGACGATACAAATGTCAACATCACAAATGAGGGGGAAAGTAAAGTCCGCATTGAAGTGCTCAACACATATAAGGATCTTAAGTGTACAAATGAATATTTCTTAATTGAAGATATAATCTTGAATGCCCCAATTTCTCTATCCTTTACTGATCTGCTGGGTACGTTTGGACCACTTGACCCACCATGGCTGGTGATGCCTTACAAAGAAAAAATTTGGCGTCAATGATTGGGGGTGTTACGTGAGCTTGTTCCCTCCATGTGTCTGGCTGAAGATATTAAACTTAGTGCTTGTGGGAGGCAACCCAATATTTTAGGAAAATTGATTTCTATTGATTTAGTTTTTATCTTGTGTCTTAGGTGTTTGGAGTCCCACTATCCTTGGATGAAGCCATTGTGCAACCGCCCTCATGTGATCATCAGGTTGCATCTCTCCTTTCTTAACTTACGTTGGCTTTATTCTATTTCATTACTTTATGCCATTGAGGACAATGTCATTCAAGTTGGGGGGAGAGACAAATTGTATTTCAAACTTTGTACCTAACTTTGTGCTTCATGTTTCATATTTATGTAAGAATTTTTTTTTAGCTTGACTCATAGTGTGTACTTGTGAAAGTGGTGAGTTAAATGGTAAGTTAACTAATTATGTTCTTAGCAGCCTCCTCAAGATACATTTGAAACTCCATTAGTACATTAAAAGATCGTTAGGAGTATTCAAATGGATGATGAGTTTTACCTAGCATTCATGTTGATTGATTGATATTCTACACTCCTATTGAAGACCAATCGTGGGGAAAAAGCTACCTGCCTACAAATAAATGTGCAAATGTAGCGAAAAAGCATGGAAAATGCCCCTGATCTTAGTAACCGGGCCTGCTACTCCTAAGGTAAGAGTTGAGGCTCGCGTCAAACAATGAAGGGAAGTGCAGCACCATGTAACTAAAAAGAAAAGAAAATAGCATAAAAAAAAAGAACTATGCAGAGTGAAAGCTACTTGTAATTCGAGTATCGAATTTAAGGAGTGTAGAGTTGATATCATCCTTGAGTGATATGTAAATGCCCATGCATCCTCTTATTGATGCTCAAACATTGAACAAAAAGTCATGGAATTTTGTGTGTATCTTGAGGAACTGTCTAATGACATGAACTGACATATTGTCTTTGACACTCTCGACTGGAACTTGAAATACTTATGATCAAGCATTCTCATTCTTACTTTCTTGTCATGAAGTATGATAATTTGAACTCTGTTTGTTCCAATTATTATTTGTATGCATTGCTAAGGGACTAGCAATGAGTAAGTTGGGGGGTGTGATAATTGCATAATTTATAAATAATTGTATATTTTATTGAAAAATGATTGATAATTTCATAAGATTCTATTATCATTTGATTACAAGTGCGATAATTGATTAAATCTCTGTTGTGTTGTGTTTGCAGGATTAATGGGCCAAGAAATGAGGTTTTAAATGGGCCAATGAATCTAATTGGACCAAGAGAATGAAGAGAGATTCTTTTCCCCCTCTTTTCAATTTTTAAAATTCCCTCTCTTTTTAAATCACTCCTCTATTTTCTAAAAATCTCTCCCTCTAATCTCTCCTCTTTCCTCTCTTCTCTCTATCTATTTTAGAGAGATCTTTTCTCTTTCTTGCTCTCATTCCCTTCCCCGGGGAGCTCTCTCTCCTTCTCCTCAGATCCCTTCCTCCCTTCTTCTTCTCTTCCTTTTTCTTCTCTCTCTCTCTCTCTCGGGGTCTCTCTCTTCGGCACACAGAGCAGCAGCAACAGTAGGCCGCTACCTTCGGCCCCCAGGCACCCGCCCGCGCGAGCCCGCCCTGCCGCGCCTGCCAGCCCGCCGCTACAACGCCAGCCCCTGTCTGCACACCTGCCGCGCTCGCGCCCCTGCTGCTCGTGCCCGGCCCGCCAGGCCAGCCCGCGCCCATGCGGCCGCACGCGTGCCAGCCCCCCTCGCCGCGTCTGCCTCTCCTCGTCTCCACGTGCATGTATTTGCATGCACGTAAAGATGCCAGTGGCGCTCTCTCTCTCTCCCTCCCTCTCTCTCACGTCTCTCGTCTCTCTCCTCTATCGTCCCTCTCTCTCACATCTCTCGTCTCTCTCATCTCTCTCCTCTATCGTTCTCTCTTCTCTCTCTCTCGTCTCTTGTTTTTCTCTGTTCTCTCTCTTTAATTAAAGTTGTATGTTAGATGCACTGTGTTTCTTTTATTTAAGTAAATTTGTTAGGTGGTACTTTTGTTCCGTCTCTCTCTCTCCCTCTTCTATTCTCCTCTTTCTACCTCCTCTCTTCACTCTTGTCTCTTTAAATCTATTTTAGTATAGGTATGCTTGTGTTAGGCGATTTAGAATATTTTGTTTAGTTAATAGTTTACTAGTCTAGTAGTTATTTTCTTACTTCTCTCTTTTGTTTTTTATATTCTCTCTCTCCTCTTAATATCTCTCTATTAAGTTTATAGTTATTTTTTTTATCAAATAGTCTTTAGATTTAATTCTAAAATCCTCAACACATTTTTCTAATCAAAGAAACTCAAGGTTTTCAAAGTTAATAATCTTTTTCCCCGTGGATTCAACTCGGTCTCACCACTTAACTATTATTAAAATATTTTTGTGCAAGCCGATATTTAATATTGATATCCACGTGTTTAACGACGCATTCGTGGGCTATCAGAGCTGCCCAAACTACCCGAGCCCGAAGAAGAAGAAGTAGCAGTACCACGACTACCTGCGGGACACTGGTACGGTGTGGTCCTAGAGGAAGCTCCTCCCTACTGCTGCTGCTGCTACTGCTGGGGCTGCTAGGTCTCTCTCTCCAAGGCAGTGGCCTTAGCCACTGCCACTCCCAAAGTGGCACACATGTGAGCTGTCACGTCCCACTGCAAATTTTGCCTCAGTCCTACAATATACCTCTCTGCGCAAGCCTGCTCACTATTGGCAACATGAGGAACATGCCTCAACAGCCTTACAAACCTCTAGTGATACTGAGCAACCGTTAAATCACCCTGAACCAACTCATGAAACTAATCTCGTCTCTCACGTCGAGCATATATAATCAGGAAAATACTCGTCGTGGAAGACCTCCAAGAACCGCTTCCAAGAAACCTGATCCAAACGCTGCCCTGGGAAGTGTGTCTGCCTCTGAACTATCCACCACTCATGGGTTGGTCCTTGAGCTTATACACTGCCAGTCTGACCTGATCCTCCTCGGTGCACTCCAGGTCTCGAACGTATGCTCCAACTCGTGCGTCCAACTCTTAGCTCTATCTGGGTCATAGTCGCCGAAGAACATCGGTGGTCAGAGACGCATGAACCTCTCCAAGAGGGCGGTCCTGTCCTCAGTGACAGCCGTCCTCCTCCTACCCACCTAGGTACTCCCAGTACCCGACACCTGCTGAACTATTGGCTTGTAGTACCCCTAAAAATCTATTAATTAAATAATTATGGATAAATTGATATTTTAACAATTAATGAATTCAACTAGTTAAAAAGGTACGCATTATTATCACATGCGTATAAACCCATATAAAAATTCCGTAAAAATAATAATTATACTTTAAATAATATTCTCTAATGATCTATCAAGAAATTTGGGCATAGAAAAATCAATTAAACGAACTTTAAGAAATTATGCGACTTATTAGCGTAATTAAGGAATAAGTCGAAGAACCCATTATTTTATGAGCCAAAGTGAATTATAAATAAAAATAAACATATGAGTAGACTTTAAATAATATGGGATGATAACCCATTATGTTATTTGGACCAATAGACAATTTTAGCCCATGGATAAATTCTCTAATAAGAGGATAATTAAAAATTCATTAAGCAAGTAAGTACATGGGTTGTGCAATTAGGCTCAATTGAGTTATTGGGCCAAGGGTAAGAGCCCAAATGATGAAGATTAGGAATATTGGCATAAATAATATTAAATTGAATTAAAATAAGAAATTGATTGAATAAGTGTGATAAATAGATTTAAATTAGAATAAAGGGTGAATAAATAGAATTAAATCAATACCCATTCAGCTAAATTAGTAATGAGTTTTACTAATGGTCCTAGCATAAATTGTTGGGCCCAAATATGAAGAGTCCATCATGAGATGGGAAGTAATTAAGCAAAAATTGCACCTAAAAATACTAATAAATAGAAAAGGGTAAGATAAAGACAAAATGAGATGTAATTATCCTAAATAAGACTCCTAATCCGATCCTAACCCATTACCCACGAAATTTAATCCCTTCCCGGCCCTAATTAGGAGATAAAGGAGAGAAATTAGATCATAAATAAGGGAAATTCGAAATTTAAGGAAAAGGAAGAGTTTTAGAAGAGTAGGACTCTTAAACCAAGCCATACACACCCCAATTCGGCCCTACCACCCCATAGATCGTTGCTGGAGCTCTAGGGGATGAAGAGAGGACTGGAGGACGAGAGAAGCAAGAAGGAAGGAGCTTGAAGCAAGAGGATTTCATCTTCTACCTCGCCTTCAAGCCCTAGGATTTCTTAAATGCGTGAAAGATAGGCAATCTCTCAAGCTAAATTCGTGTAAAAATTACCCTATGTAGACTTCAAGATCCCTTGCAAAAGCCTTTTGGTTTTGCTCTATTTCGATCTCCCATGATGGAGAATTAATTTTTTGAATCCCTGTCTTATCCATATACCCGAACCTTCATGTTTGCTTTCAAACCTCGTGCATACATGATCCCATGCCATGAGCAAATTCTCATAAATACTACATCATGTTAGCTTTCAAACGCCCCTAGTTTCCCTAAATTTCATCATGTATCTATCGCTAATTAATTCGTTGAACCTTGACTACACATGTTTAGGTCACTGAAATATAACCTAATCAAAGCATGCCTAAACCTTATCAATTTTCTAATTAATAATGCATGTTGAGAAATCTATGTGTCTATTTTCATTTAAAACTAGTTTCATGATTTTTGTATCATCGTGCGATTTTATGTTGAATTTAGAAGTACCCTATATCAAGAAGGACCACATCTGGAAAAAATAAAAAGGGCTGGACCCCTTTTTGATATCGCGGCGGCCCGACCCGCCGCGATACAGGAGGGTCACGGCCGGCTCAAAGGTCACGTTAGAAACGCGGCGGCCTGTGCTGCTGCGATTTCTCTCCTGGACCAGGCCAAGCCAGCCGGTCTGTGGATCGCGCCTGAGCCGCCCGTCGCGACTTGAATCGCGACTGGTAGGCCCGCCGCGACTTAAGGATTTCGTCCAGAACTTAAAATTATGCATATGTCCCTACTTTATATGCCATTTAACCCTTGTACAAGTTAAACCATGTACTGTTAAGCTTAATAATCGACCTGATATTTTTAATTAATAATATTTAAATAATTCTTATTAATTTAAAAGTCGTGAGCAAGACTTATCATATTCTCATGATTTCTTTACACTCTCACACACATATCATTAATGTTTACCAATTGATCTTATTAAATTTCTCAATAATGTATCTGGTAATTAAGTAAAATTAATTATCTAATTTCCCTATTATTTAAATGACACACATCTTCGTTTTATTCGCGTGATTTGTACACCGTTACAATTTTCCCTCGGCCTTCGAGCACTCGAGGCACGACGGACCAGTTTCTACACACTTTCTCTTGACTTGGACCACCTCTCCATCGGGAATACTCTCGACTGGGCCAGGGACTCCTTGTCAAGGCCTCCGTAAGTCTTCTTGGCTTTGGTGCACGTCCTTAGCCGACGAGTTGGTTGTACCTTTTAAATCCCGTTACACTCTTAGGGATCAGTACGATCCAAACGGCCTTTGTAAGTTCTCTCTTATCTTGTGATCACGCCGGATCAACTGGCTTGTGTACACAACACGGCTAGTGGGGCGGTTGTGACTTCTACCAGACTGTCGGTACCTGACCTAGTGCCATGCAAGTGTGACTATCGCCAGTTTATCGTTGTTTTACGATTATACCCCTATTTCATCTACTATCCTTGTACTCTCATCTATTCACGTTCACTCTACTATCTTGTCTATTCATCTGGTACTCTCTTGAGACTCTTGAGTTGTTGCGGCTCCTACTGCTTGTACTATACATAACTGTCTAGCGCCATAATAAGGGTCCGGTGACCTTACTGACTCGAATGCATATTGTGCATGGCGCGAAGAGTGTCTGAGGGGCTCCAATCTAGTCCTGGGGGCAGAGAGCCACCCGAAAATACCTGCAGGGGCTATTGATGGTGTTCTGCATTGCACCGGTTCTGACTATACTAATTTGGCTAGACATCTGACTGTTATACTATTAGTCTGAAGAGTTCAGACGTACTATACCATTTCTGTGCTATTACTGTGCTAACACTGACTGTTATAATATTAGTCTGAGGAGTTTAGACGTACTGTACCATCGTTAAATGGCTACTGTCCTAAAGTGACTATTGTCGTACTCTTCCAGTGCACTGTGGTGCAACCATACATGTTATCTCTGTACACGTTATCTTTTTACACATTATCTCTTTACACGTTATCTCATTTCGCGCTATCTCGTTATATGGTCATTTCTCTATCAACCTAGTTTTGCCATACTCTTGTAAAATGTATTATCGTTCACATGTTACCGCATGCTATCATTCTTTTGATATAGTATGCCATCAATCTCTTGTTATCTTGCGCTATTACTCTCTTGACTATACTTGATCGTTATCTCTAGTTAACCTAGTTTACAAGACATTAATCACTTAAAGCATGCTTGTTTACATGAGATATTAAGTCCTACTGAGTGTTATCGTTCACCTTTCGTTATTTGTTATTGTGTTTTCAGGTAAGTTGGGTGATGACTTTACACACGTCAACGGGAATGGTCTGGAGTGATGAGTGACCTGGAGTCGTAGCGATGGATTATCCCCAGTACCCTAGAGTTAGTTTAGTTAGTTGCTTAGTTATCATTTCCAAATGTAATGATGCTATTGAGCCCTGTGTTTTGGCTCTAAATTAGTGGTTGTAATAGTTTAGATGAATTATCAATAAAATGATGAGTTTTATTGCAATTAATGTTCATTAGTTGCTCTGATATTCGTGATTGTATGCGCAATTTACGTTACCATACACGTTGTTCATGCCTCCCCGATTTATTCCGCTGCTAAATTGGCCGGGCATGACAGTTGGTATCAGAGCCTAGGATGTCCTTAATAAGATATTTTAAGTCTAGGATGTTCTAGGTGAACTGCCATGACATGTGTCTAAGTCAACCACCATACCTATGTGAGGATTGGGTAGAACCATGGTTAATATATATATATATATATATATATATATATATATATATATATATATATATATATATAGGTATCAACTTAGTAATACCTTAGTACCCAAAGTCTAAAAAGAAATAAATTAAATATTATTGCTCGCAGGAGATTAGTGGAGATGGCTGGCGAGCGTGCACAAATGCGGAACTTGCAAAGGACCGTACAAAGGTTAACTCAAGCCCTTAACAATGTGATTCAAGCAGGAGCAAGAAATGGGGTAGGAGATTTATATGAGAACTTTCAACGAATGAATCCCCCTACATTTAATGGAACTCCAGATCCCGATGTAGCTGAAAATTGGGTGAAGGTGATGGAACGAATCTTTAGAGTTATGCAATGTTCAGAACATGAGAAAGTCCTTCTGGCAACCTTCCAATTCGACCTCGATGCTAGAGCTTGGTGGGAAGCTGTCAGTCGACAATTACCCGACATCAACATAGAGTGGGATGAATTTTTAGAACTCTTCAACACCAAATATTTTTCTGAGATAATTCGTGAGAAGAAGGCAAATGAATTTGCAGAGTTAAAACAACGAATGATGTCAGTAGCAGAATATGAAGCACAATTTGAAAGACTAGTACAGTATGCACCACATTTGGTGAGTACGGAAAAGATGAAGGCAAAGAGATTCTTAGAAGGATTGAGACCTGTGTTCTGGGAAAAGTTGGCTCCGCTAGACATTGCGGTATATTCAGACATGGTGTTAAAGCTCAAATAGTAGAGGACACCATGGGACTTCTTGAAAAGATCCATAAGAAAAAGGCTTTGAAAAGGGAACGTGCTACCCATTCCAATGGTAATAAAGGAAGAAATACAGTAGATAGCAAGAGAATGAAAGGGGAAGTGAAGCGGAAGGAATTCTGTAAATTTTGTAAAAAGTTAGGGCATCAGATGGATAACTGTTGGAAGAAATTGGGTAGATGATTGCGTTGTGGAAGTCAACACCACCGAGTCATCAACTGTCCAATAAAGAAGAACCAAACTCCACACCAAAGACGATTACAAGTTCTTGTGGATACAAATCATGCCAATAAAGGTAGACAAGGTACCATCACTAAACCCTTAGTTTAATTTCATATTATTTTCTCTATAGCAAAGTCCTAAGTGGGGGAGATGATAGAATGAAATAATCAGGATAAATTGGTAGTTGTATCATATCATATGAATTTGGGGACCAAATTCTTTTTAAGTGGGGGAGGATGTAGTACCCCGGAAAATACATTAATTAAAAAATTATGGATAAATTGAAATTTTAACAATTAATGAATTCAACAAGTTAAAAAGGTACGCATTATTTTCACATGCGTCTAAACCCATATAAAAATTCCGTAAAAATAATTATACTTTAAATAATATCTCTAATGACCTATCAAGAAATTTGGGCATAGAAAAATCAATTAAACTAAGTTTAAGAACTTATGCGACTTATTAGCGTAATTAAGGAATAAGTCGAATACCCATTATTTTATGAGCCAAAGTGGATTATAAATAAAAAAAAACATATGAGTAGACTTTAAATAATATGGGATGATAACCCATTATGTTATTTGGACCAATGGACAATTTTGGCCGATGCATAAATTCTCTAATAAGAGGATAATTAAAAATTCATTAAGCAAGCAAGTACATGGGTTGTGCAATTAGGCTCAATTGAATTATTGGGCCAAGAGTAAGAGCGCAAATGATGAAGATTAGAAATATTGTCATAAATAATATTAAATTGAATTAAAATAAGAAATTGATTGAATAAGTGTGATAAATAGATTTAAATTAGAATAAAGGGTGAATAAATAGAATTAAATCAATATCCATTAAGCGAAATTAGTAATGGGTTTTACTAATGGTCCTAGCATAAATTGTTGGGCCCAAATATGAAGAGTCCATCATGAGATGGGAAGTAATTAAGCAAACATTGCACCTAAAAGTACTAATAAATAGAAAAGGGTAAGATAAAGACTAAATGAGATGTAATTATCCTAAATAAGAGTCCTAATCCTATCCTAACCATTACCCACGAAATTTAATCTCTTCCTAGCCCTAATTAGGAGATAAAGGAGAGAAATTAGATGATAAATAAGGGAAATTCGAAATTTATGGAAAAGGAAGAGTTTTAGAAGAGTAGGATTCTTAAACCAAGTCATACACACCCCAATTCGGCCCTACCACCCCATAGATCGTTGCTGGAGCACTAGGGGACGAAGAGAGGAGTTGAGGATGAGAGGAGCAAGAAGGAAGGAGCTTGGAGCAAGAGGATTTCATCTTCTACCTCGTCTTCAAGCCCTAGGAATTCTTAAACGTGTGAAAGGTAGGCAATCTCTCAAACTAAATTCGTATAAAATGTATCCTAGGTAGACTTCATGATCCCTTGAAAAAGCCCTTTGGTTTCGCTCTATTTTGATCTCCCATGATGGATAATTAATTCCTTGAATCCCTGTCTTATCCATATACCCAAACCTTCATGTTTGCTTTCAAACCTCGTGCATACATGATCCCATGCCATGAGAAAATTCTCATAAATAGTACATCTTGTTAGCTTTCAAACGCCCCTAGTTTCCCTAACTTTCATCATGTATCTATCGCTAATTAATTCGTTGAACCTTGACTATGTATGTTTAGGTCACTGAAATGTAACCTAATCAAAGCATGCCTAAACCTTGTCTATTTTCTAATTAATCAAGCATGTTGATAAATCTATGTGTCTACTTTCGTTTAAAACTGGGTTCATGATTTTTGGATCATCGTGCGATTTTATGTTGAATTTAGAAGTACCCTGTATCAAGAAGGACCACATTTGGAAAAAATAAAAAGGGTCGGACCCCTTTTTGATATCGCGACGGCCCGACCCACCGCGATACCAGGAGGGTCGCGGCTGGCTCAAAGGTCGCGTTAGAAACGCGGCGACCTGTGCCGCTGCAATTTCTCTCCCAGACCGGGCCAAGCCGGCCGATCTGCGGATCGCGCCTGAGAATAGCGACGGGTAGGCCCGCCGCGATTTAAGGATTTCGGCCAGAACTTAAAATTGTGCATATGTCCCTACTTTATATGCCATTTAACCCTTGTACAAGTTAAACCATGTACTGTTAAGCTTAATAATCGACCTGAATATTTTTAATTAATAATATTTAAATAATTCTTATTAATTAAAAAGCCGTGAGCATGACTTATCATACTCTCAAGATTTCTTTACACTCTCACACACATATCATTAATGTTTGCCAATTGACCCTATTAAATTTCTCAATAATGTATATGGTAATTAAGTGAATTTAATTATCTAATTTTCCTATTATTTAAATGACACATGTCCTCGTTTTATTCGCGTGATTTGTACACCGTTACCGTTTTCCCTCGGCCTTCGAGCACTCGAGGCACGACGGACTAGTTTCTACACACTTTCTCTTGACTTGGACCACCTCTCTATCGGGAATACTCTCGACTGGGCCAGGGACTCCTTGTCAAGGCCTCCGTAAGTCTTCTTGGCTTTGGCGCACACCCTTAACCGACGAGCTGGTTGTACCTTTTAAATCCCGTTACACGTTTAGGGATCAGTACGATCCAAATGGCCTTAGTAAGTTCTCTCTTATCTTGTGATCACGCCGGACCACCTGGCTCGTGTACACAGTACGGCTAGTGGGGCGATTGTGACTTCTACCAGACTGCCGGTACCTGACCTAGTGCCGTGCAACTGTGACTATCGCCAGTTTATCGTTGTTTTACGATTATACCCCTATTTCATCTACTATCCTTGTACTCTCATCTATTCACGTTCACTCTACTATCTTGTCCATTCATCTGGTACTCTCTTGAGACTCTTGAGTTGTTGCGGCTCCTATTGCTTGTACTATACATGACTGTCTAGAGCCATAATAAGGGTCCGGTGACCCTACTGACTCGAATGCATACTGTGCAGAGCACGAAGAGTGTCCGAGGGGCTCCAATCTAGTCCTGGGGGCAGAGAGCCACCCAAAAATACCTGCAGGGGCTATTGACGGTGTTCTGCATTGCACCGATTCTGACTATACTGATTTGGCTAGACATCTGACTCTTATACTATTAGTCTGAGGAGTTCAGACGTACTGTATGATTTTTGTGCTATTACTGTGCTAGCACTGACTGTTATAATATTAGTCTGAGGAGTTTAGACGTACTATACTATCATTAAACGGCTATTGTCCTAAAGTGACTATTGACGTACTCTTCTAGTGCACTGTGGTGCAACCATACACGTTATCTCTTGTTATAATACTAGACAGTTGCAAGAAAAAGGTATAGAGTGAATACTAGACATCAAACCATTGCACATTGAATAATACTAAAGTAAATCTTTCTCATTAATAACTTTTCATTCCCTAGTTACAACCACTAATATCAGAGCCATTCTATAGGGCCCAATTACATTGCAATAAAAGGAAATAACTAACTACAACTCTAAGATAACATAATGACTCGAGGGTACTCTTGGCTTCACTCTTGGTCATTCCCTTCCTCGTGAGTGTATGTGTCATCATCGGTCTCACCTGAGAACACAACATCAAATAACATAGGGTGAGCGATAACGCCTAGTAGGACTTAAATCTCAGGCTCAAGCAGGATTTAACTAATTAACGCATTTAATGGCAAAGTATCTAAAGATAGTAGGTACAAGAGAGTCAAAATATAGCAAGAGATAGCACAACAGGTAACAGGATAGCACAATAGCACGAGATCGAGTATAGTTTCCAAAAATGGCACAAGTATCGAGTATAGCACGTTTTGTGTTTTGATTGTCATATAGATAGTCGAGATAGATAGCACTTGAGTGTAATGCCAAACACTTTGATCATTTAACTCCCATGGGCACTAGCACTTTCGGGCGCACATCCCAGGACCAGATCGGGCCCTTTATATATTGCCAGGCATTGGTTATATTGTATCTTTAGACAATCAGTCAATGGCCAATATAGAGTACCAAGAATAGTTAAGAGCACTAGATGAATAGACGAGATAGTAGAGAGAATGTGAATAGACGAGCGAGTAGAGTATAGATGAGAGCTAAGGGTACATCACGTAAAACAACGTGTAAACAGGCGATAGTAACAGTTGCACAACACGCGCACGTCGTATTGGCAGTCAGGTGGAATTCACGATCTTCCCGCTGGCCATGTTATGCACAAGTCCAAAGGTCCGACGTGATTCAAGGTAAGAGTGAACTTCTAATAGCCGTTTAGATCATATCGATCCCTGAAGGTGTAATGGGTGTTAGGGTACAACCGGCTCGTCGACCATGTGGGAATCCATGATCAGAGGAGACTTATGGAGGCCTTGTGCAAGGGTTCACTAGTCCGGCGAAAGGAATATCCGACGGAAAGTTCACCACAAGCCAAGTAAAGTGTGTATATAAAAACAGGTGCTCGACGTTCTAGAGGAATTCTAGAACAGTGGAGCGTCGATATCGGTATATAAATAACGCAAGAAACGAATACAAGTCCTTTAAAATAGGGAAACTAATTTACTTTATTGCAATAAATTACCAGATACATTATGCCAGATTTCAGCCATATATGGATGGTTCATGTGTGTGCATGTGTAAGAGAAATCATAGATAGAAAAGAAGTCGTGAATATGTATTTTAAAGCATTCAATAAAGCTTCATTTTAAAACATGTGTTTTTACTGCGTGTATGACTGTTAAAAAGGTGTAAGAATTTTGTAGAAAGTGAGAGGAATAAATTTTATGGGTTTTCATCAAAAATCCTGTGAACGCGACGTAGGCCAGTAAGGGTCGCGACAGGGTTAGGGCAGATCGCGACAGGCCCTGAAAAGGGTCGCGACAGGGCTGCCAGGACAGAAGGCCAGAACGCGACGTAGGGTACTGTCGCGTTCAGAACGCGACAAGGAAAGCATCACGACGAGCTTGAGAACGCGACCTATCGGGCCGTCGCGTTCTCAGGTCCATGGCCTGAGTCTGACAGAGTTCTGCTCTGTCTTGGATTGCGGTATAGAAATATCAGATTTTGATACAGGGTCGTTCAGAAAATCATAACTAATTGTATACACGATGAAAAATCATGGAACCAGTGGCAAATGAAACTAGACATGCGAGATTACTTCCAGTAAATAGGAATTAGAGAGAGAGCATGGTTTGAGCATGAATAATAACGAGTAACACAGAACATGATACAGAGAGTAAGATTGATTTAATTCAAGCAACATGCATGCTCAACAAAATTAGGGCTTTCAGGGGCAAAAGATCCCTAACAACATGAAGTGTCTACAGTAAAAATTTCGTAGCATGGGATCATGTGTACATGGAGATATGATTCAAACATGATGACTCAGAGTTATCATGTTTGCAGAACTTCTAAAATCAAGAACAAAAGATTGGCTCGATGGAAAATTATGAAACAAGAGCGCTTTTGTTCCTGGTGATTGGAACTACCTATAGATGGATTTGATTTAGTTTTGCTTGTGAGAATGCCTACCTTTGACTCGATTTGTCTTCTAGGGTTAAAATCTCCAAGAACGAGGAAGAAGCTCCAAGAACTCCTTCTCCCCACGAGATCCTCTCCCCCTTGGCCTCTTCTCCACGTCCAACAACCTTTGGCAACGAGCTAGGGTCGGCGAAGAGGGTTTAAGAGATGTATTTATGCATGTATGGGTTCCTATTCCTACTTCTATTCTAATTGCTTTTTAATTACGGGATTTCCTAACTCCAACCTTCCTTTCTTGCTTTCCAACCTCTATTTAGGTTAGGATGGGATCTAAATTCGTGCTAAATCATAAGGGGTAGGCTTAGGAATCCAATTCCAACTCTTATTGCCTCTTTTAATGCTTAAAGAGTCCTTTTCTATTTAGGAGATATTAAGACTCCGAATTTAGGGTATTTTCTTTTTATTTACTATTTGTAAATTCATATTTTGACCCAATAAGTTCTAGAGGATCCATTAAGCAAAGCCCATTACTCTTTTCCATTTAATGGGTTTTATTTAATGCTCTTTTCATTGAATATCCCTTTAGCTGAGTTTTTAATTTATTATTTAAATTTTTATTTTTCTCAAAAATTTAGGTTGCTACATTTCTAAAAGACACGAAGCTTTGTGTGTAACAACTTTAAAGTTTTGTGTGTAATGATCATTTTTTTGCCATACTAGGTTTCCTTGCATGCTACTATAGTTAGTCGCATTAAATGCCATGTATGCAAAAAATAAAATATGAAAAGACTTTTCTTCCCGGAGGATATTCTGTTGGGTTACAATGTGTATGATGACATGTGCTTAAATATTTTTGATGAGGAGTGACATAATTGATGTTGTATAAATGTTGGAAAATAAAAATGACAAAGACATGAAAGAGATGAATAAATGACCATCATGCTTCTATTGATCACCTATATATTCATTGTATCTCATTTATAATGTCTTTTGATGTAGGTGTGAAGACACACAAGACAAGCAACAAGAACCAAGTGAAAATTCTACAGTAGCTGTCGATAGCTATGAAGTGCCTGCCGACAGACGAAGAGAAACTCAGATCTGATGGTTAGGATATGATCTATATTGGGGTGTTCCCTTCAAGCACCACTCTTCATACTTGGACACCCATATATATAGATCATATGGAGGTATTTTCGCAGCAAGAAGCCACTATATCAAAACCCTAAGCAAAACCCAAGAGAAGAGCTTCTTCCTGCTGCTCTGCTTCAACTCTCCAGATTGCTCAAGGACGATCCATCTCGTGAGAGGAGTTGAAGTCAGTCTGTCCACGAATCAAGCTTCGTCTACATTGTTTTATCATCATCAACACGAAGCCTGAAGTTCTTCTGGATGACCACCACGAAGAGTTCTTCATCTAGATTTGATCTTTCATCTCAGAACTCTTCCTTCTTTCTACTTTCATATATGTGTGTGTGTGTGTGTGTGTACTGATTGGAGATCAGTACGTGGCGTTTGTGGAAGTGTGTGGTTTGAGATCTATACAAGGGTTGTGTATAGATCACAGTGTGTGGTGTGTTGGTCAGATCAAGGCTAGAAGATCTGATCTATTGTGGACTTGATCTAGCATGTGTGTGTATGGTTGAGCCGCTGTGCTCGTATGTGTGTTGTACTCTGTTCTTGAGTAGTGTATGCCTCACAGTGTGAGGGGTGGATGTAGAAGTCACGTGGTGTGATTTCCGAACCACCTAAAAATCTCTGTGGAGTGGTTTGATATTGTCTCATCATTAGATGCGTGCATAGGGGTTCGATTAAACTCTTAACATTCACACACTAGTTCATATAATCTGATTGTTCAATTATCTCACACACTTTGTGCACTTAATCACATCAGATCAGTGGGGTTTTTAATTGAGTAGATTCATTATTTTGAAGTAATTTTTAAATTGTTTAAGTTTCCGCTGCAAATCTATTCAACCCCCCCCCCCTTCTAGCTTTGCTATCACCGAATATCTGATCCTAACATATTCTGGGTGAGTATAATATGTTTTGTTCAATGGACAAAAGAAATGCTTATACAAGTCTATCTAAAACCTTGTTGTCGTGGCAAATGTATGTTACTATTAATGTTAAAACTACAGCACATTAAATGGAGTACATTACTCTTAAAGAAGATATCTTATTGTATCTTCACACCTATTTTATTGTAGTTGCTTTTCAAAACAATAAATACCAAATTCAAAAGAGATTTTTTATACTATTTTACAATATCATGACCGGGATTTTGAAATGACAAATAAAATATTTATAGAGCGTGTTATTAAAAACTATAGCATAGAGAATATTTTATCATACACAAGATATTATTTGTGCTTCAGAGATTTAGTTAAAGAACATTTATCAAGATATGATAAACAAATAAGAAATAATGATTCTTTGAGTAGTGGAACTTAAAACTAACATTGTCGCTAATGAAATATTGTAAAATTTTTAAGTAAACATAAGCTGGTATGATAATACAAATAAAATAGTAAACTTGGACTACATGTTCGACTATTCTAGAAAATCGCATTATCAGTTAAAGTTGCATATCGACTTGAGGTTTGACTATTGAGAAGTACTTCGTCAATTTGAGTAAATATCAATTGTCAAGACAATACATTAGTCAAAGTAGACTTTGACTCATAGAGCAAGACAACTTTAGTTGGACTTAGACTTCGACTTGTGGGCAAATCGGAGTTGGACTTCTACTAGAGTCTCAAGTCAGAGTTTGACTTCGACTTACATTGTAAGCTTTCTTCATTTGAAGTTAGACTTCGACTCTTTAGATGACTTCAACTTCAGAATAAGGAATATATAGTCAATCTTACACTTAACTGAATTTTACTTAGCTCATTTGTATGCCAATAGAGTTGTACATATGATATATGATAGAAATACTTCTTTTTGTGAGAAGGCATTTATTTTTGTTATTGCCAAAACATGAATATAGATATATAGAAATTACTAAGCATGAATTTACTTGTCTTCATCAAAACAATAGAAATAAGTAGAGCATGATTGTAGTGCAGAAACATAAAATAAATTCCTAAACACTCATGTTCTCAACATCTCTAGGCCTGCTCACTTCTTACTGATCTCTAAAACTCAGTCCTTAGAAGATTTAACTTAGTTGTTCATCAGAGAGATTGTGAGATTTCATGCAATATATGTATCCATTATCTCTGATAGAGACACCAGATTTGCTACTAGATTTAGAAAGAACATGTATGAAGTCATGGGCACTCAATTAAAAATTAGTTCAGCATATCATAATCAAACAGATGAACAATCTAAAAGGACCATTAAGGCATTGGAGGATATGTCGAGAGCTTGCAGTTTAGATTGACATGGTAATTGGGATGATCACTTAACATTGATTAAGTGTACATATAATAACAATTATCATGCTAGTGTTGGAATGACACCATATGAAGCATTATATGATAGACCTTGCAGGTCACCTCTTTGTTGGACTAAAGTGGGGGAGAAGAATTTGATTGGACCAAACTTGATCCAAGAATGTTAAAAAATGATCAAGTTAATCAGGAAAAGGTTAGTGGCAGCGCAACATTGGCAGAAAAGTTATGTTGATAAGAGAAGGAGACCCTTGGAATTTACTGTAGGAGACCATGTGTTTCTTAAGGTCTCCCCAACCAAAGGTACTAGAAGTGTAAGGCCCCGAACTTTCTTTTCCCACTTATATTTTATGTATACGATGTTTGCTCGTTCTTGCATAAATGGTGTGCATGAAAATTGTGCATATTATAATTATAAATTTCGCATGTGTTTATGCAGGGATGTATATTATCATCGCGACTATAAGTAATTGGCCAATTTGGTGTATAGGGTATCTATTTAAACATTATGCATATACCTACTTCTACATACATAATACCCTGGGATACCTATGTATGCATGTGTATGTTTAGTTGTAAACGTTGTTCATTTGCATGGTGTAGTTAATGTGTACATTGTACTTTGTACATTGCATGTACATATAAAGTGCAAGTATGGTAGGTGCATTTAGTAGTGTATATTGTAATTCTATATTCCTCATGAATAACATGCATGTATTTTTATGATAATTTGGTGAGAATAGCAATTAGCTAAATTGTGTATACTGTGTATATTAAAAATCCCATGCATATAGTACTTAAGTAGTGTTGTGCAAGTTTAGTCTAATTACCGGTGTGCGTGTTATTGTATCTATCTATTTCGTGCATAATATACATAAGTATGTTACATCCGTGTACGTATGCTATATATATATATATATGTCAAATCAAGTGAGTGCAAGCAAGAACTATTTTATTGAATAGATTATTCCTAGCTAACTTAATTTATATTGCCTCCTAATGATTTTGAAACCCTCGCAATTCTTGTCACTTTATTTGCCGCATGTTGAGTCATGCTTATGTAAAACATAATGTACGCATAGGTAGATATCTACGTACATATTAGCTAGTTGTGCTTATGTATGCATGTGAATAATTATATGGTAAACATGGGTTGAATGCATGGTGTGATAGTGTGTATACTATGTTACATACATTGTATGTATATATGTATAAGCTGAACATGGTTCTGCATGATTTTAAGTTCTGGCAGAAGAGTGTCTTGGCGTCAACATGGATGGACGCCCATGATATGTCAGCGTCAATATCGACTGACGCCAACCCTAATGTAGCCGTCCATGGATGTGGACGTCTAGCTCCCTGAAACTCAGTGCACAGCAGACCTGAAATCCCGGGGGCAAGCAACCCCAGCCATTGGGGGGATGTCCCCAACGGCTATCAAGCCCTCACATCACCATCTGCGTGGGATGAGAGGTCTCTCTCCTATAAACCAACCCCTCCTTGCAACCCCAAGAGATCTCTTTGGGCTCTTTGCAAGAGGAGAGAAAAACCCTAGCTTTGCATGCCTTGATCCGGCGGATTGGAGCTTCATCCGGCCATCTGCAGCAACCAAGGGCTAGCTGAAGCTTAGAGGGAGGCTTCCCCGACCCCAACCTGCTGAGGAGATCGACTGAGAAACCGGAGGAAGGAAGTTTTGGAGACTTCTTGGGACTGCCCAAGGAGAGCTTCAACAGCAATATAGATCCCTTTGAAGGTTTTTATAAAGGCAAGTAACCTATAGATCTCAATCCTATACATGTGCCCTAGGTCCCAACAAATTTTGTGGATTTTAAATCGTGTCCTGGACCCTCCTTTTCACTTTGTATCTGGAGTTCGGTCTGTGCTGTTGCACAGACAGGAACTTGGCGTCAATACCCTTGACGCCAATATCTCCCGTCGACGTCCAGCGATCGTGCCGTCCAAACCTTGAACGGCCAGAGACTGCCGCTAAGTTCTTCAGGATAGAACAGTGAGCTGTTCTTCCTGGTAGATGATTATTTTCGATGTGTTTTCGCAATGAGGATATAGTGTAATTTTTTATATGTTTGTGAAATAGATAATGTGATGTGTGTGGAAATTTCTGTGTTCTCTGTGGATGGCATGAATTTTTAGATTATTGAAATACATGTTTGGAAAAATGGATTATGCATGTTCACCTACTGTCTACATGATTCCTGAGGAATTAAATGCCCTAGATTTTTCTATACCATGTGTATATGTATCAGTCCATGCCCTGAAAATTTGAGAATTTTCCATGACTGTGGGATTTACTGTAAATTTCTGTTTTGAAAATAGAAGACATGCGTAGGATTTGTAAAATTTACAGTAAATTGTGTATTGTGCAATAAATCTGAGGAAAATTCCTGTGATGACAAGTTGTTAGTTAGAATCAGGGCTGTGAACTGTTAAACCTGATGTTCATGTTATGTTCCATGTTAAACTGAATTATGAATAACATGAAACTGAATGTCTTAATTTCTGTAAATGTAATATGACTCAGAAAAATCTGGAAATTTGTATGTACGATTATAAACCTGAGATTTGTCTGTGGTTAAAATCTCATGTTATTTTGATGACAGTAAGTATTGTTATGGATTTTAATGAGGAAAACGACTATGTGAGCATGTCAATTGTGATTTGATGTGATTCGGTAAATTTCAGTATGATTAACTCTATATTATGATTATTTGGCAGTTGCAGCAGTGAAGTTAAAATCAGTAAATGAGGACTTATGTGTGTATGAATTATGTATGAGTGTGTGCATGGGATGTGAGAGAACAAGTGGTATAGGTGTGTAAAATAGTTAATGTGACAAGATAAACAAATATGCCCATAAGACACTGCCACCTTAGATGCTTGGAGCTGTACTATAGTAATGCCCCTACGGGAAAGCTCAATGCGTTATGTGATACCCTAGGAAAGGGTCTTGATAAAGTGTATACCCTGGCAAAGGGTCTTGTAAAATCCTGGAGGTGGACAAGTTCACCGGTAACGGTGGGAAGGGCTTTCCCCGGTTTCTGCAGAGACTAAGACTTATCACTGTGCCGGTGATTAAGTAAGTGAATGCGAATGTGTGTGTTATGTGACCGTCTAATGGTGGTTTGGGCTGTGTCTTGGCATTATGTGAAAATAAGCATAAGTGTGATGTGAAAAGTGATATGTGTTCATAGCACAAGGTATGTGCAAGATATGTGTAAATGTGGCACATGTTATGTGCAAAAGTGAAATGATAAGAAGTGTGTGAATGTGAAAGAGGAATTAATGGGAAATGTGTATAAGTATTGTGTGATAGAACAAGTGAGTGTATGTGAAAGCCAAGGTTAATCATATGGTTATATGTAATGAGAAAATAGTATAAGTGTAAATGACAATAGTGTTAATTGATATTTTGTTTATTGATGTGTATAAGGGTGTGTGTGTATGCGTTGATTATAATTATCAAATGCTAAAAGTGATGTTACCATTAGTACCAAAATGTAAGTATATGCTTTCATATTCATGGAATTTGAATTATTGGATGCACATGTGTTTAGTATTATGTTGTGTAGTTAAAAGTGATCCCTATGCAAAGGTAATATGAATGTGATAAAGTTGTATAAAATCAGCAAGCTAAATGTGGAGTAAATTGTTATGATTACATGCAAAGTGAGTTAGTAATCATGCTAGGAGTGCAACCTATCTTGTATATGTTTTCTATGACTTAGTTGTGAAGTTTTACAATGATGTGAGTAAAGTATGAAGGTATGTGAATGTGTATTTGTACTTATGTTAATGACACCATGTTATTAGTAACCTTGTTTAGACTACAATTTTACATATGTTAGAATAGTTGTTTAATACAATTCCATGTGAATTTATTTGTTATAGCATAAGCATGTATGATTTAATTGCTGAAATTCTATTGTGTTAAATTGTTAGAAAATATGTATGTATTGAATCTTAAGTTACTTGCTGAGTCTATTGTGTAGACTCACTCTTGCTAAACATTTCAGGAAATTAGTAGCAGAGGAGCCAGTAAGATTTGAAGTGGAGTTGGACTAAGTGTGATGAAGATTGTGATTTATATTTCATAGTATGTAATGCTACATTTTAAATTTGAATTTTGATCAAATGTACTTGGAGTCGGCTATGTATTTGGAAAATATTGCACTTATGTTATCTCTTGTTGAACTATACAGACTGTGGTATGTAGATTTAAAAGTTGATGGAATAAGATTTATTTAAATTCCGTTGCATTTATTCTACTCTATTTGTGTATATCTCAGCTCACTTGTTACTTGTTGGGGTATTCTCCCCTGTAGCGGCTTGCTCTCATCCGATGTGGGTTGGTATAACCGTACCGGGTGGAAGCGGGTCGTTGCAAGAAGATTTAGAAGAAAAGGAAAGCTTTGTCCAAGATATGTGAGACCTTTTGAAATTCTACAGAAGGGAGGAGAAGTGGCATGTCAAATTGCATTACCACCATCTTGATCTCATGTGCATAATGTTTTACATGTATCTATGTTGAGGAAATATGTGTCAGATCTTTCTCATATAATCGAGCATGAAAATGTAAGGTTATAGCAAGATCTGACCATAGAAGAGAAGCATGTGAAGATCATTGATAGAAAGAACCATGTGTTAAGGAATAAGACTATCCCTATGGTCAAAATATTGTGGAGAAATACTTGGCGAG
This sequence comes from Colocasia esculenta, assembly GCA_014218235.1. NCBI lineage: Eukaryota > Viridiplantae > Streptophyta > Magnoliopsida > Alismatales > Araceae > Colocasia > Colocasia esculenta. The sequence continues at coordinate 60,882,176 of CM024754.1, forward strand.
GATAGTGGGCAATAACTGTGCCAATTGTGGGCAGCCCATTATTATCCTCTTTGGCTTGAGTATCTCTGAATAACCATCGTTCAATGCATGATGTGCTGACCTTGATATTAGACAAAACTAAGGCTCTGCTGAGCTAGGGACCCGTGATCACCTCTGAGCTAAAGATCCATCAGACTAAGTACCTTCCGACTATATGCTACTGGGATAAGGCCTGTCAAGTATCTACTAAACTAAGTACCTTTTGAGCTATGCGTTATTGGGATTTCAGGATAAAGGTAGAGTGTGGGCCGAGCTTACTTCTTACCTTAACATTTGCCAAGAGGTTATTTAGGGAGCTACACTACTGCTTTGGGCTATCCTATTGGAATCGATGCCAAGATAAGGGCTCTTTTTTAGGATGGCAGATCAAATACTCGTGGTGTTTTGTAAGTCTCATTTGATAACTGAGACTTTGATAAACGAGCTCCTATTTGGTAATTGGACTTTCGTCTGCTAAGCCAAACTTAGTAATTGGGCTTTATAGATCGGATCAGAGGCTGATATTTTCCCTCTTCAGATCTATTAATTAGTTTGGTCTAATTACGCAAGTTGTGAAACAAAATCATATCTAGTAAATCAAATATATGCTATAAATATTAAAAAGTAGTTATACACATCTGTAAAAATATAAATATAAGCATTTTAAATCGTAATTATAATTGTAACGACCCCGACACTCGGACCCGCAACTCCCACCGAGAATCCGGTCGCCGGTGCCGCCGCCCACAGGTCTGGAGATCCGGAAGGGCTAACAGATCAATCTAACAAGATATGTAAGGGAAGTAAGTGGCGGAAGCGGAAAGTAACTACACGGCCATCGGTCTAAACACGTCGGGACCGGAAACCCGTGTAAACCACGACACTGGGACAAACCTAAGGCTACAAACACAGACAGTGAAACTGTGATGAACCATGTCGTTCAAACCCGTTAACCTAATAACAAGCTTGATCCGACTCTGCCTCCAGCAAATAAGCCGTAGCCTCGCCAAGGATATCAACACACATGTCAGTGGAAATATAAAAGAACACACTGAATATATATAAGATCGAACATCTCACACATATTTACAGAAGGATTACATAGCCAAAATTTCAACAAAAGTCAAACTCAAGTACAGAAGCTTGGGGCATACCCTGGGGCACAACAGAAAAGTAAATTACACTATTGGAGGCGTGGACCCATCACCGCTGCGATGCGGCTTCAAACTAGAAGACGGATGTGAAACCTCTACTCTCCTCACTTGAAAGTAATAAGGGGTGAGCCTCACGAGTCACTGGCTCAGTAGGGAAACTCCCTCAAAAGCCGCAATCCACAAAACACAAGAGAAGCAGGAGTAAGGCACAGTTATTTATGACTAGCAATTCTACCTGAGCATGAAACTATAATCTCAATGCATAAATAAAATTAAACAAGCAACATGATTTCAATTTTCACAAATAAATGGCAAACCATGCTCAGGAGTACGAGCTAAAGAAGGGTAACGCCAAACACGAGTCACGAAGACTGGTTCGCGACACCAGCTACAGACCCGGACAAGCAACACAGGTCTACCTCTCAACCTCGTAGCCAAGGACGAAAGGTCCAACAGCCGCTCCACCTCAACGGAACCAACAAGCTGTGGAGACTAAACCTCACCACAACTGCAGCTCACACTGTTGCAGCTCCATGCCTGGCACCTTTAAGGACTCCGGCCCGAGCTCCTCAAAGTGAGGCACTGGAGAAAGGACTAGCTGGGGATCAGTATGTCTACCGGTGTCCATCCCCCAACCAAGAGCGCGCTACAAGCAACTAAGAACAACCACAACACACAAGCCGTTGTCTTATTGTTGTCCTTCCCTCAGTCGGACGTGCAACTCAAACTACGAAGTGAGGGTGTCCAGGAAGATGACACAGACCCTAGTGGTACATAAGTACCAGGACAAAACCCCGAGCACTACGTGCCTGGCTCACAGAGTACTTGGGGTACCCGACTCGAGAGGTAACCACGGGCGGCATCGTATACCTGACTTGCCTTGCACACAAAACCACGTAAACTCGACATTTCCACTTACCACACGTGCCAATGCACTGCTTACTAACCATTACATGCAAACTAACACACATACGGACCCGTATCTGAAAGCAACTCATAGCACCATGTAGACAAACCAGGGCTCGGGTAGTAGTCTTCTAAATCGCGACGGACACAGAGGTCGCTATTTGAAGACTGAATCACGACGTACCAAACCGTCACGTTACAGACTAAAACGCGACGTCTGGTTTCGTCACATTTCAACTACAGAAACCCTACCCCAAACCCATTTCGGGAGATGCTTAAACCACCCTGTATAGCCCTTTTACATGGTATTTTGCGTTGAAATAAAGTCCTACACATGCATCCTACATCCCTTAACCCATTTTACACATTCAAATCCTTAACCATGATCCATTTTAATCGAAAAGGAGAAGAATTCCCCTACCACACGAAGAACACAATGAACGCGTAAAACGGCGCTGCCCTAGCATTTCCCGCACTCCGCACAATGTCCTCGCGTTGGAAACTAGCCAAACCGCACGCCGGAACCTTCAAATTGCCAAGAAAACCTCCACACGAACCCTCCCCACAGCTGAGCAGTGTTTCCTGCACTGCTCGGCCTAGGTTGTCCGACTTCAACACACGATCAAAATCACGACGGGTTGCGTCGTCACGTTTAAATCGCGACCGGTATGTCCGTCGCAATTCAAAGCGATGCCCTGGCATGCGACACGCGGCGCGCATGTAGACGTCACCCCGGAAAGTGGCATCCAAAATGTGACGACCTGGGCAGTCGCGATTCTCAAAATCGTGACGCCTGTGTTGGTCGCGTTTATGAAAGTCGCACCAAAGGTTTGTTTGGCCTGGGTTCCAAGCCTCCAACCCACACAACCTGTACAACCATACAAAAACTCAATATTGGGCCACACACTGGCCACTAAATCCATTAAGCTACGATCCGAAAAAGAAAAGAAAGTCATGACGTTACATTACTATCATCTAAAAAGAAATTTCGGCCTCGAAATCTAAAGGAAATCCAAATACACAATGCATAATTCACCACACAAGGTACTATCATCTAAAAAGAATTAAGTGATTACTCAAACAGGTAAGGATACGCTTTAAACATTTCTTCTGCTAACTCCCATATATCTTCTCCTCCCTACATGTTCTCCCATCTGATCTTTACCAATTCAATTTCCTTATTCCTCAATTTCTGTGTCCTTTGGCCTGTGATCTGTACCGAGTACTCTGGCATAGACATGTCTGACTTTAAATCATCTCATTGATAGATGACTATCTGTAATGGATCCTTAATATACTTCTCAACATAGAAACATGGAAGACATCATGAGCATCAGTGAAATCTACCGGAAGATCTATTATGTATGTTGTTTTACCGATTCTTTCTAAAACCTAGAAGGGGCCCACATACCTCAGACTTAACTTACCTTTCTTACTAAATCTTAATACACCCTTGGTAGGAGAAACTCTTAGAAAAACATAATCACCAACCTCAAATTGAAGTGGCCTACGTCGGGTGTCTGCATAACTTTTCTGACAGCTTTGGGCTGTTTGCAACTTCTCTTTAATAAATCTAACCATTTCTGTAGTCTGTTGAATCAATTCAAGACCCATAACTTGCCTCTCTCCAACTTCATACCAGTTCAACAATGTTCTACATGGCCTGCCATACAATGCCTCATAAGGTGCCATCCCAATACTTGTGTGATACCTATTATTATATGCAAATTCTATCATTCCCAGATGGTGCTCCCAGCTGCCTCCCCACACTAAACAACAAGCTCGTAGCATATCTTCAATCGTTTGAATGGTTCTTTATGTTTGTCCATCAGTTTGTGGGTGATATACCGAACTATACCTCAATTCAGTGCCAACTACTCTTTGTAGACTCCTCCAAAAATCAGATGTAAATCTTAGATCTCTGTCAGAAAGAATTGTCTTTGCAATACCGTGCAACGGTACAATTCTGTCCATATATATTCTAGCCAGACTATCAACAGTCCAAGACATACTCACAGCTAATAATCTGCATACCTTGGTCAATCTGTCAACAAACACCCATATACCATTGTGCCCTGTTGTTGTCCTAGGTAGTCCTGTTACAAAATCCATAGCAATGTCGTCCCACTTCCACTGTGGAATTGGTAACAGCTGAAGTGGTCCCCCTGGTTTCTGATGTTCTGCCTTTACCTACTGACAAGTGAGCATCTAGCAATAAATTCTGCTATCTCTCTCTTCATGTGTGGCCACCAAAAATATTTTCTCAAATCTTGAAACATCTTAGTACTACCTGGATGAATGGTGTACCTGGATTTATGTGCTTCTTCTAAAACTCTTTGTTTTACCTCCATTTCCGCTGGAACATACAATCTACCTCTAAGCCTGACTACACAGTTATCATCAATTGTAACACTCACCATCTTTACAATCCCTGCCAGATTTTCATGTCTTCTGAGCTTCAACTATCTGCCAATACAATGATGGTTCAATAGCACTGCTGGCTAACACTGCTCGCCGCTAGCTGCTTGGAACATATAAAGAATTTTCTGCTATTTCCTCATATAACTTCCATTCTTTAATCATCATCTGACTTAAATAGGCCCTTCTGCTCAATGCATCTGCTACCACATTTGCTTTACCTGGGTGATAAACCAAACATAAATCATAATCCTTTAAATACTCTACCCACCTGTGCTGACGAAGATTCAAATCTTTCTGGGAAAAGATATATTTCAAGCTCTTATGATCTGTGAAAATTTCAAACCTCTCACCATAAAGATATTGCCTGCATATCTTAAAAAAAAAAACAACTGCTGCCAATTCCAGATCATAAGTTGGGTAGTTCTCTTCTGCTAACTTTAACTTCCTAGATACATAAGTTATAACCTTACCATGTTGCATTAAAATAGTTCCCAGCCCTCTTCTAGATGCATCTGTGTACAACAAAAAACCTCCGATGCTTGCTGGTAATGCCAATATCGACGCTGCTGAAAGTCTCCTCTTTAATTCCATAAAGCTTTTCTGACAATCATCTGACCAAATAAATGGTACACATTTTCTGGATAATCTTGTCATTGGGGCTGTGATCTTGGAGAAATCATGTATGTGATGATCAGCCTGTCCCCATGTAATTTTAATTAATTACATATGTATTTTGGTGATTAACAAAACTAAACTAGTTTTTATCAATAATATCTAATGAATATTTCATAAGTCTTAAAGTACAGGAAAAATATCAAGGTCAAACAAGCCATAAATATGCATTACTTCTCTGAAGCTTTAATCTTTTCAATATGATATTTCTCAAAGTCCATATCGATTCTATTGAAGATCGTAACGATTTCCTTGTAAGACTGAAAAGTCATATTGTTTCAAACAAGTCGATCCCATAACGATTCTATAAGTCATCGTAACGATTTCTTTAGAGCTCGTAACGACTTGTCTGTCATAACGATTCTATAAGTTATCGTAACGATTCCTTTAGAGCTCATAACGACTTGCCTGCCATAACGATTCTATAAGTTATCGCAACGATTTCTTTAGAGCTCGTAACGACTTGCCTGTCATAACGATTCTATAAGTTATCGCAACGATTTCTTTAGAGCTCGTAACGACTTGCCTGTCATAACGATTCTATAAGTCATCGTAACGATTTCTTTAGAACTCGCAACGACTTGCTCGCCGTAACGATTTGCTTTGCACAAAGATTTCTTTAAGCGCACATAACGATTTACTTTACGTAATGATTTCTTTAGAACACAACGTCTTGCTCGCCGTAACGATTTCATAAGTTACATAACGATTTCTTCAGTGAACACAACGACTTACTTTCCATAACGATTCGTTAAGTGTTTCACATGATTTCTTTCTTTAGAACACAACGACTTGCTTTCCATAACGATTTGGTAAGTGTTTCACAAAGATTTCTTTAGAACAACAAACGACTTGCTTTGCATAACAATTCTTCTGTGAATGTAACGATTTGGTATGGCTTATAACGACTTAGTTAAATGACTTAATCATAACGATTTCATAAGTCATATAGCCATCGATCTCATATCTTACATCGACTTGACATTTATCTTATCTCTAAGTACGTTGACTAGTCAAAGTCACGTATATATCTATCTGTCACTCCTGCATTTATGAGTTCTGACCTATCTCTGCATGCATGCAGACAATATCGTCCACTATTGTGTTTACTCTGTATACATCTTTTAAAACAAGCTATCTGGGATTGCTATTCTAGTGAATACTCACATCAACGTATACTGACAACAAGAGACAGCTTAAGTTGTCTACTGTTCTAGCATTTAATGTGTGCAGGTCCTGAAGACATTCTATCATACAACGTTGGACCTATAGACGCCAGAAGACCCTATCTCTTTGCGTGCTCAAATGGATAAAAGATAGTTGAAGCTTCCAAATGTCAAACAGTCTAACGTCTATCAATCCAAGAGACAACGGTTACTTCAACGGCCGTATTTCAAAAAGGAGATATAAACTCAAAGACAGAAGTGAAGAATAACTAACGAAGTAGAGAACAAGCATCTTGTGTTCAAGCATTCAATTTCTTCTGCAAGAAGTCCAGAGCAAGAATCTCATTCCTCATCACCTTTAGCTCTTCGCTCTCTGTGCTGTAATAGATTTTCTAAGAGAGCTCGTGTAGTTCTGAGAGTGTGCCTTGTTTAGATCCTTGCTCTCAGTGCTAGTGGTTTCAGATCTTGGCTTGTTAAAAGCTTGATCTAGGGGCTTGATCTTATTCCATTCTCTTTGTGTTGTTTCTCTTCGGTTGTGAAGGAAGACCTGGTGGTATCCAGGGTGCGTTTCCCTTCAGTTGTGAAGGAAGACCTGGTGGGGTATCCAGGGTGTTGTTATTCCCTTCAGGTGTGAAGGAAGACCAGTCGAGCTGGGTGCTGTAGTGTCCTTAGGGGGACTGTACCCTAGTTAGTAAAAACCTGAGTGGTTGCTCAGGGACTGAACGTAGGACTCCTAAGGAAAGGAGGTCCGAACCAGGATAATCCTTTGTGTCGTGTGATTGTTTTCTTTGTGTGTTTGATATTAAACTAATAGTCACTAACCTCCTTCGAAGACTGTTTGTGTGAATGTTTTTAGTTACAGGTATCTTCTAGATTATTTTAAAAGATCCATTCACCCCCCCTCTGGGCTCGTCAACTGGGCAACAAGTGGTATCAGAGCGAGTCTCTTCGACAAAGAAAAAGCTATCCAACGATCTGAAGAGTAAAGATCCATGGCAGCCCAAGGTAACTTGAAGGTCAGTCTGTCAACCGACCCCTCTCTTCGATGGTGAAGACTATCCTTACTGGAAGACCAGAATGGAATACTTTCTACAAGGCCACGACTATCAAATTTGGTCCATAGTAGAAGAAGGTGATCTGGTAGTCACAAATGAGAAAGCGCAATGGACAGATGATGACAGAAAGAAGATCTCCTTGAATTGCAAAGCAAAGAGCATCTTATGCTGTGCTCTAAGTAAGAAGGAGTTCAACAGAGTTTCAGCCTGCAAATCCTCAATGGAAATGTGGAAAAGCTCAGGATCACATATGAAGGCACAGACAAGGTAAAGGAAACAAGAATCGACATTCTTGTCACTCAGTATGAAAGATTTCAGATGCAATCAGGTGAATCCATAACTCAAATGTTCAGTCGGTTCACTGACATCACAATGGACTAGCTGGTCTGGGAAAACCTATGAGATTGGAGACATGGTGAGGAAAATACTTAGATCCTTACCGTCCTCATGGACCCCAAAGGTCACAACAATAGAGGAAGCTAATGACCTGAAGAGAATGTCAGTAGAAAAGCTCATTGGGTCCCTCATGGCCCATGAGATCAACATGGAAAGGCTAGGAGAGTCCTCTAGCAGAAAGAAGCACTCCAACGCCTTAAAAGCTGAAGAAGATCACCAGAAGCAAGTTCAGATGAGAGTGAAAGTGATGTGGACAACGAGAATGAGGAAGCAATGCTATCTAGAAGATTGCAGCGGATTTTGGCTAAGAAGAAGAAGTTCCAATCTGGTAGAAGGCACTTTAAAAGGAATAAGGACTTCAAGAAGTCAGATGGAAAAGAGATGAAGAAAGGAGAACCCATCTGCTATGAATGTAAGAAGGGACACATAAAGCTAAGTGTCCAAAATCAAGAAGCAGAGTTCAGGAAGAAAGACAGCTCCAAGAAGTTCATAAAGTACAAAAGAAGGTGATGGCATCAGCATGGGAAAATAGTAGCGACTCAGACAGTGAGTCAAACTCCTGCAGCAATGAAGAAGAAGCCCATTTGGCTTTCATGGCAAATATTGAAGATAAGGTAGCTTCTGACTCCTCTTTTGATTCATGGAATGATTCTGAGTCAGATAATTTAGAGGAAGCATTTAATGAACTATATAATAAATATAAAGAAGTAACTAAACTATTAAAAGCCAGTAAAAAAAATAGTACTTGTTTAGAAAACACTAAGTCTGATCTGAAACGAAAATGAAGAGTTAGAAAAACAAATAATGAACTTAAAAGAAGAAATGAATTATTTGTGAAGACTTAAAAGATAAAAATAAAAAAATAATGAATAGTTTAAAACAGGAGAATGTAGATGAACTAAAAACTGAAATCAAGACTCTAACAGAAGAAAACATAAATTTGTCTAGCACGTTAGAAAAATTCACAAATGGTAAAAACTCCCTCATATTAAAAGGTGCTAGAAGATCAGGTAAGAAGAAAAATGGATTAGGATATACACCCTCAGATAATGAAGAAACCATAGTTTATCCTAAAACATATCAAACACCAAAATTTGTACCTGAACAAGATATAGCATACAAAGTTGATTTCAAATATAGAAAAAGTAACCAAATTATCATGCTGTAGTCACTGCAACAAGTTAGGACATATCATAACGACATGCCCAACAAGACATAAGAATGGATAATAAAAAGTAAAATCAATGATACTAACCAATCAGGACCAAAAGAATTTGGGTACCTAAAGCTTGATGATTTATTTCAGGTTAACCCTCGAGCATCCAAATGGTACTTGGATAGTGGGTGCTCAAGACACATGTCAGGAAACCAGAAGTTATTCACTCATCTCCAAGCTGAAGAAGGAATAGTCACTTATGGAGATAATGGGAAAGGAACAGTAATTGCAGTGGCTCTATGAATAATAAAGGAAGAACAGTTATAGAAGATGTGTTACTTGTCAAAGGGTTGAAGCATAATCTCATTAGCATCAGCCACTGTGTGACAGAGGCCATCAGATACAGTTTCAAGATCGAAATGCAGCATACTGAAAGATAGATCAGTCATCTTTGAAGCAAATAGAGAAAAGAACTTATATGTGCTCTATCTTGAGGAACTCAAAGAACAAAATGTCTGTCTGGCAGCAAACAAGAAAATCTACTGAATTATGGCACAGACGACTAGGACATTGTAGCATAGACGGTATGAGAAAATTGTGAAGAAAATCTTGTAGAAGGTCTGCCAAAGGTCTGTGCAAAAATGAGGTGTCTGTAGACCTTGTGCTAAGGAAAGCACATCAAAAGCTCCTTCAAGTCAAAGACTGGTAACCACCTCAAAACCCTTAGAGCTCCTTCATATGGATCTATTTGGGTCAATGAGGACTACTAGTCTAGAAGAAAGAACTTTGGATTTGCCATAGTCGATGATTACTCAAGATTCACATGGGTATCATTTCTAGAGCATAAGATGACACATTTGATAACTTTGTCAGTTTCAGCAAGAAAGTTCAGAAGGATCAGAAGTTCAGCATTGTTTCTATCCGATCAGATCATGGTGGTGAATTTCAGAATGAAAAATTTGTTAAGTTCTGTGATGATCAGGGAATTGAGCATAATTTCTCAGCACCAAGGACACCACAGCAAAATGGAATTGCTGAGAGAAGGAATAGAACTCTATTGGAGATGGCAAGAACAATGTTATCAGAATATGATCTGCCAAGGTATTTTGGGCTGAAGCAGTCAACACAACAAGCTACATTATCAACAGAGTTGATCAGGCCAATCCTGAAGAAGACTGCATATGAACTGTTCAAAGGAAAGAAACCAAAGATCAGCCACTTCAGGACATTTGGATGTCCTTGCTTCATCCACAACAATGGAAAAAGAGACATTGGTAAGTTGGATGCCAAATCAGATGAAGGTATCTTCATGGGGTACACCTCTAAATCCAAAGGCTATAGAGTATTTAATAAATGCACTTTATTAATTGAACAGTCTGTACATATTATTTTGATGAAACTAACCCCTCCTTAAGAAGGAAGAAGATAGTGATAATGATGATGCAGATAAGCTGTCCAAGAAACTAAAGAATACATCAATTGAGGACAAGGATGATCAACCTCTGGAAGACTTGCAACAAAAGGAAATTACACATGAAAATCTTCCAAAGGAATGGAGACACAAGAAAGATCACCCACTGAGAATATTATTGGTGATCCATCCGTAGGGGTAAGAACAAGAGGTAATGTTATTCCTTGTGATTACCTAGCCTTTGTTTCTCAAATAGAGCCTAGGACAGTCAATGAAGCTCTTACTGATGAATCTTGGATAATAGCCATGCAAGATGAATTAAATCAATTCAAGAGAAACCAAGTATGGTCACTTGTTCCTAGACCATCAGACCGTCCAGTCATTGGCACCAAATGGGTGTTCAGAAATAAACTGGATGAAACTGGTGTAATCTTAAGAAACAAGGCCAGATTGGTAGCTCAAGGCTATTCTCAAGAGGAAGGCATAGATTTCGATGAAACCTATGCACCTGTAGCTAGATTTGAGGCTATTAGAATATTATTGCATATGCATCAGCTTTGAATTTAACATTATTTCAAATGGATGTTAAATCCGCATTTTTAAATGGTTTTATAAAGAGGAAGTTTATGTGAACAACCCCGGGTTTTGATGACACAGAATTTCCTAATCATGTTTTCAAACTTCACAAGGCATTATATGGTTTAAAGCAAGCACCTAGAGCCTGGTATGAAAGGCTTAGTTCTTTTCTTTTAAACCATGGTTTTAGTAGAGGTCAAGTAGATAGTACTCTTTTCATAAAGTCAAGGTCAAACACATTCTACTAGTTCAAATTTATGTAGATGATATTATTTTTGGTTCTACTGATGAATCACTTTGCAAGTACTTTGAAAAGTTGATGCAGAGAGAATTTGAAATGAGCATGATGGGAGAACTTAATTATTCCTTGGACTACAAATCAACAAGGAAAGGAAGGAACTCACATCTGTCAAGCAAAGTACACAAAAGAACTCTTGAAGAAATTTGGATTCGATAATACCAAACCACTGTCAACACCAATGAGTACATCACAAGGATGGACAGTGATAATGATGGTAAAAAGTAGATCAAAAGATCTACAGAGGTATGATAGGTTCACTCCTTTATTTAACAGCTAGTAGACCTGATATTTTATTTAGTGTATGCATGTGTGCTAGGTATCAAGCGGATCCTAAAGAATCACATTTAATTTCTGTGAAAAGAATATTTAGATATTTAGGAAGAACTCATGACTTGGGTCTGTGGTATCCAAAATGTTGTGAAATTAACTTAGTAGGTTATTCTGATGCTGACTATGCTGGATGCAAATTAGATAGAAAAAGCACCAGTGGTTGTTGTCAATTTCTTGCAGGATGTTTGATATCTGGTCTTCAAAGAAACAAAATTCAGTGGCACTATCTACAGCTGAAGCTGAGTACGTAGCTGCTGGAAGTTGTTGTACACAACTCCTATGGATAAAGCAACAACTTGAAGATTTCGGATTAAACATCAAATCCATTCCATTGTTGTGTGACAACACTAGTGCCATTAATCTCACCAAGAATCTAGTTCAACATTCAAGGACCAAGCATATTGAGGTTAGATATCATTTTATTCGTGATCATGTAGCAAATGGTAATATTGAAATATCTTTTATTGATACAAATGGTCAGTTAGCAGACATTTTCATAAAAGTCTTACCCGAGGAGAGATTCACATCTCTTAGAAGGGAATTAGGCATGTGCAATTTGTGAAAAAGGTTTTGTTTAAAACTGGCACATTAAATTTCAGAATTAAGTAATTTTTTTCCCTCCATGGCTTTAAGCAAAAGAAATTCAAATTATCCTTTGTAACCGCTCTCTCATTGAGGTCGGTTTGAATAGTCAAACTCTTTTGTCTTCTTCTGCCGTCTTTTGGCGCCTCACTTTTCACAACGCATTAATTTATTCCTAAAAATTGAATGAGATAACGATTGATATCTCGTCTTCAACCTTTTTCCCTCTTTCGTCTGGATGCTCAAGCAGATGCCCTAGCGATATCGACATCGACTCTCTGCTAGTTTTTGAAGCTTCTCTCCTCTTCCCGCGAAATTTCTTGAGGGATCTCTCTCCTCCTTCCTTCTCAATCCTCCATAAAACCTCCACACTTGATTCCATGGCCGCATCAACCGTTTCCGGAGTTTGGGTGGCTACAGTGCCGAGTTCCTCACTCCTGAGCAGCAGGAGAGGTTCAAGTTCGTGAAGACCAAAGTGTGTGGGAACAAGACAGTGGACGTTGCTGATCTTGAAAAGAATGGTATGTACAGTGTTGTTGAAGCTTTGATCAGGATGCAATGGATGGAAGTAGCAACTTTCTCTGAGGTAAGTTATCCAGACCTCGTGAAGGCCTTCTATGTATGCTTGAAGACTCAAGAAGATGGGTCCCTGGTTTCACATGTCAAGGGAACCCAGATTAAGATAGATAGTGTGCTATTGCATGAGTTGTTTGGAGTAACAACATCAGGGCACAGTGGGGTTCACTCCGTGAACGCCCAGGTCAAGGGTCTTGGCATTGTCGGGCCGGGATACAGATTAAGAGATGGTAAATTGGACATCAACCAACTGAATGCGTTCAACTGCCTCCTTCACTTCATAGTGTGTCAGATTTTGATTCCAAGAAGCGCCACATTTTCCACCTGTTCAAAGGCAGATTCTGACATGATGTTTTGGGCCATACAGAACAAGGAAATCAACATGGCCGCAGTGATGATGGAAAGAATGACTTTTGCTAGAGATCATATTTGGGACACAAAAAGCAAGCTCAATGTTTCCTTGTTGTATGCACATCTGCTCACCAAAGTTTTCAAGCACTTTGGTATTGATCTGGCAGGAGCAGTTGTTGAGAAATCGGGCCAATCAATTAGGTCCAGAAATCTCAGGAAAAGTGGTTTTTCAGTTATAGATGGTGTTTGGTCTAAGACCACAGTGGCCGAGGGAGAGGCCATCATAGGTGATATTCCTGATGTTCAGGAAGAAGCAGCAGAACCAGCAGCAGAGCAACTAGCATCAGTCCAAGCAGCAGTAGAACAGAGAATAGAGATTGAGCCAGCAGTACCTTCACTTCCAGCAGAATTAGCAGAAGCAGCAGTTGAGGCTGTAGGGTCACCCCTTGTCCAAATAGTTTCACAATCTCCAGAAGGTCCTGTAGAAGAAGCAGTGGTAGGTGCAGCAGATAATCTGCCCACCTCCATTATTGCCTCCATTCTCAGAGATGTAGTAGATTCAGTTCTCACCACTCCAGAGACTGGTGGAATGGCAGAAGAAGTTGTGGCATCAGGCCACATTGAGGAATCAGTGGCAGCAATAGTTCAAGAGGAGCAGTCCAGTGCTCCAACAAGTGTTGTTTTGGAAGATGCTCCCATTCAGGGGGAGCAAGAATTAATGAAAAAGATGCTCCTGCTCAGGGGGAGCAATACAAGGGAGGTCAAGAAGAAGAAGCAGCTTACCATGATGAGCCAATGGGTGATGTACCAGTTGATGAAGACCTACCTCATGATCAGGATGATGTCAGAGATGGGGAGACAGCAAGCTCCTCTGATTCTGATGATGATCAGCCTCCTCCAGCTTCAGAGGCTAGGCACAAAGGGAAAGAAGTGGAGTCCGAAGTCCCACTCTTATCACATACTCCATTTGAAAGGCAGATGAGGTAGAAAATTGTAATTAATTTGAAGCCTGTAATTGAGAGACTTGATGCCCAAGGAACTATTCTATGTTCTGTTCAATCTGATGTATCCTCCATCTTCATGAGCCAAGCTTCAACTTCAAAGGAAATTTCCAACATAAGAAATGCCATGAAGTGGTTTAACCAGGAAATGGGCACCATGAAAAAATTGCTGGGAGACATTCTCAAGGTGGTTGGAGCTCAAATTCCTCCTCCTCCTCCACCTCCTGCAGCCCAGGTTCCGGAGTCAGGGCCTTCAAGGCCATCAGTTCAAGAGGCAGGGCCAACAGGGCCAGAAGCAGCAGCAGCACCAGCAGAGGCAACAGTAAATGTGCAAGGCCATCTAGGCCAGCTGAGCAGGTTGAAGGTCCCCAGGGCAAGTGAGCAAGTGTCAGGGCAACAGGGCCATTGGAGAGTGAACCTGTGCAAGTTGAGGCTGAAGAAGATCCTTGGCACCCAGCCCCCAACTCCCTCTTCTCCCTGTCACACACCTATTCCTCCAACTCCACCCTCAGCTCCTACAGCTCCTCCTGCTCCACAAACATTCAAGAAGCCTCAATCCAGACCAATTTCCTCTCCCACTCCATTTCCTCCTCATTCCACCTCATCTCCTGCCTCCTCTACTACAATTCCTTCTCCTTCTCTTATCCTTGAGGCCCCTCCAACATCCTCAGCTGGAGCCTCCTCATCCTCCTCTGGTCCCTCCCTTGGACCAGTTGATGACCTCTCAACTACTTCACATTCTTTTCTTCATCCTACTCCTCCACCCTCTTTCATCACTATCATACCTGAAAGAGCCCAACTTAACTCTCCCTTTATGGAAAAGATAAAGGATGAGTTTGAGGAAGGGATCCTCAGGTCTGTGTTGAAGGTTGGAGAACATGTCCATAGGGCAGACTCTTTTAGTCCTGCCCCCAAGAAGAGGAAACTTACTTCTACTTCCTCCATTTCCTCTGAACCTAAATACCCACCTTTGTGGTTTTCTCTCACAATGGAAAACAAACATAAACCACTGTACAGAGAATATCTCTCAAAGGTTGTTCTTGCAACTATCATTAACCTTCCCATTCTTAATCTCACAGATCATTTGCACACCATTCTACCCTACACTTCTCTTACAAAATCAGAAAAATCCAGAATTTTCTCTCTTGCCCACTCCAAATCAGAAGACCAATGGGGCAAAGGTCACAAGGATCTCTTCAAGAAATTTATTTGCCAAATCTGCTAGATTCCCTCCAAGGGACCACTCCCTGACCTTATCAAAATGGTTCAGGTTGTATCATAGAGAACTTTGGGCACCTTCATTCAAAAGGAAATCAAAATGATCAGACATTTCATGCTATTCAACAATTACAGATATGTCATAGACTTCCAGAGGTTCAGCTTAGCCAATTCAGAAAGGCCATTTCAGCTCTGACTCCGAATATCTCACATACTTAGATGTTCAGGTAGATTTTGCTACCCTCCAAGTGCCTGAAGAGATAGCTCTTCCACAAATCCATTTTCTAGTTATGGAATCCTCTGTAGGATCCATCATCTTTGAGCGTTTTGCCAGAGTAATGGGCAGAATTAGAGTACAGAAAGGCTGCCTGGTTGCTTTTCCTAGATTCCTATTTAGGGATATCACCAGGGGCATGTAAGTGCTGAAGTTCTAGCCCCCATTCTGTCTGAATGTGAAAGGTTGACATCCTCAATGGAGTAAGTTCTACCCTTTGTCTGCTCAGCAGTTGTTTCCTCTAAATGAAGCTCAAGCCAGGGAAGGCAAACCTGCAATCTCTCCAGCCACCTTCTTGGATATGAACTCCATAACCTTGTAAATGACCCCTTCAAAGTTTGGGAGGAAAGGTACAAGGTATATGTAGCTCTTCATAAAGCTCTCAGAGATAATCACAATCACTATCCTGTGTCCATGGATCAGTTTCTTACCTGTGCCAGTTTTGGGACTCGTCGGTTCCTAAAGATGACTATGGATAAGGAGGCTTATGCTGATCTTCTCTACAAACACCTAGATCTTCATCTCAAAAGGATGGCTTCCTCCATGGGACCAACCTATTCTTTGTCTTTTGGAGTCTTTAAAACTCATTTTGAAGAGAAGGAAGCACAGGCATGGGAAACCATCTCCCATTTTGCCTCTCTTTTGTCTCCTGCCTTCTATTTACCTGTACCTCCGCAAAGTTAATGAAATCTTCTTCTTTATGTACTCCTATCTTCTTTCTCTCTTCTTTCTTTGTCTCAAGTTGTCTTTTTGGTCAATGACAAAAAGGGGGAGAAAATTAGCATGTCTGAAATACATTCCAATATTTTTTTTAAGGAAGCAAATTAGCATGTCATATGTTCAGACTGATTTCAGATATTTTTTATCCATGCTTATTATTCAGTTTTGTCATCACCAAAAAGGGGGAGATTTATGATCAGTCTGTCCCCATGTAATTTTAATTAATTACATATGTATTTTGGTGATTAACAAAACTAAACTAGTTTTTATCAATAATATCTAATGAATATTTCATAAGTCTTAAAGTACAAGAAAAATACCAAGGTCAAACAAGCCAATAAAGGTATGCATTACTTCTCTGAAGCTTTAATCTTTTCAACATGATATTTCTCAAAGTCCATATCGATTTCTGTTGAAGATCGTAACGATTTCCTTGTAAGACTGAAAAGTCATATTGTTTCAAACAAGTCGATCCCATAACGATTCTATAAGTCATCGTAACGATTTCTTTAGAGCTCGTAACGACTTTCCTGTCATAACGATTCTATAAGTTATCGCAACGATTTCTTTAGAGCTCATAACAACTTGCATGTCATAACAATTGTATATGTTATCGCAACGATTTCTTTAGAGCTCGTAACGACTTGCCTGTCATAACGATTCTATAAGTTATCACAACGATTTCTTTAGAGCTCGTAACGACTTGCCTGTCATAACGATTCTATAAGTCATCGTAACGATTTCTTTAGAACTCGCAACGACTTGCTCTCCGTAACGATTTGCTTTGCACAAAGATTTCTTTAAGCGCTCATAACGATTTGCTTTACGTAACGATTTCTTTAGAACACAACGTCTTGCTCGCCGTAACGATTTCATAAGTTACCATAACGATTTCTTCAGTGAACACAACGACTTGCTTTCCATAATGATTCGTTAAGTGTTTCACAACGATTTTTTTAGAACACAACGACTTGCTTTCCATAACGATTTGTTAAGTGTTTCACAACGATTTCTTTAGAACACAACGACTTGCTTTGCATAACGAATTCTTCTGTGAATGTAACGATTTGGTATGGCTTATAACGATTTAGTTAAAATGACTTAATCATAACGATTTCATAAGTCATATAGCCATCGATCTCATATCTTACATCGACTTGACATTTATCTTATCTCTAAATACGTTGACTAGTCAAAGTCACGTATATATCTATCTGTCACTTCTGCATTTATGAGTTCTGAACGTATCTCTGCATGCATGTAGACAATATCGTCCACTATTGTGTTTACTCTGTATACATCTTTTAAAACAAGCTATCTAGGATTGCTATTCTAGTGAATACTCACATCAACGTATACTGACAACAAGAGACAGCTTAAGTTGTCTACTGTTCTAGCATTTAATGTGTGCAGGGTCCTGAAGACATTCTTTCATACAACGTTGGACCTATAGACGCCAGAAGACCCTATCTCTTTGCGTGCTCAAATGGATAAAAGATAGTTGAAGCTTCCAAATGTCAAACAGTCTAACGTCTATCAATCCAAGAGACAACGGTTACTTCAACGGCCGTATTTCAAAAAGGAGATATAAACTCAAAGACAGAAGTGAAGAATAACTAACGAAGTAGAGAACAAGCATCTTGTGTTCAAGCATTCAAATTCTTCTGCAAGAAGTCCAGAGCCAAGAATCTCATTCCTCATCACCTTTAGCTCTTCGCTCTCTGTGCTGTAATAGATTTTCTAAGAGAGCTCGTGTAGTTCTGAGAGTGTGCCTTGTTTAGATCCTTGCTCTCAGTGCTAGTGGCTTCAGATCCTGGCTTGTTAAAAGCTTGATCTAGGGGCTTGATCTTATTCCATTCTCTTTGTGTTGTTTCCTTCGGTTGTGAAGGAAGACCTGTGGTATCAGGGTGCTGTTTCCTTCAGTTGTGAAGGAAGACCTGGTGGGGTATCCAGGGTGTTGTTATTCCCTTCAGGTGTGAAGGAAGACCAGCCGAGCTGGGTGCTGTAGCGTCCTTAGGGGGACTGTACCCTAGTTAGTAAAAACCTGAGTGGTTGCTCAGGGACTGGACGTAGGACTCCTAAGGAAAGGAGGTCTGAACCAGGATAATCCTTTGTGTCGTGTGATTGTTTTCTTTGTGTGTTTGATATTTAAACTAATAGTCACTAACCTCCTTCGAAGAACGTTTGTGTGAATGTTTTTAGTTACAGGTATCTTCTAGATTATTTTTTAAAAGACCTATTCACCCCCCCTCTGGGCTCGTGAACTGGGCAACAGTATGAAACGCCTGTAATATCCTGCTAAACCCAAGAAACTTCTGATTTCTGTAATTGTTCCCGGCGCTTCCCATCTCATGACTGCCTCAACCTTTGCTGGATCAACTGCAACACCCTCTGCCGAAATTACATGCCCCAGAAACTAAATCTCATGCAACTGTTGAACCACTCTTATATCTTATCCTTTATTTTGGTTATAATAAAACTCATGATTAACTTAATGGTAAGATTTTTCCTTTTTGGTTATTGACAAAAAGGGGGAGAGTATGTTTAACTTGTGAATTTTTTGTGTATTTCATGTTTTGAGTATTTTTGTCAGAAAATTCTCATAAGTTTTGTCATCACCAAAAAGGGGGAGATTGTTGAACCACTCTTATATCTTATCCTTTATTTTGGTGATAACAAAACTCATGATTAACTTAAAATATTATTGAATATATTTAATATCATGTTTTTCTCATAAATACATCATACTATGGCACTATCATTTCATGATTTGCACTGGAAAGCTAAATCGATTATTGTTCAATGCATATCGATTACTGACTAAGTGTCACATCGATTACTATTATAATCATACATCGATTACAATTGCTTCACATCGATTACCTCAGAACATCGATTACATTAGAACATGAATTGCATTACTTAAACATCGACTTCAACTGAACATCGATTTCATCATAAACTTCATTTGAACATCAATTTCATTTAAACATCGATTACGCTTTCACATCGATTACGGTTCACTTGAACATCGACTGTGTTCAAACATTGATTTCATCATCGATTTCATTTAAACATCGATTTCGGTCGAACATCGACTTCACTTAAACATCGATTTCAATCAAACATCGACTTCATTGAAACATCAATTCACTCACAACATGGATTATGTTTACATCAACTCTCTTTATACATCGATTATGTTCACATCGACTTTATCTCAAACATCGATTACCTCTATATTTCAAATGTTTCAGAATGCCTTTGGCGCCCAAATGAAAGTTCAAATGTATTTCATATGTTTAACTTTTTATGTCTCTGACTGAAGATCTTTTTGCCTGTCACATAGGATCTCTTCCTTCCTGCAACAAAAGCACCTACATTCTATTTCTAGCTATCTATAGGAAACATAGACAGAAGGAAAAAAGAGGTATGGGTCATCTGGCAAAAGACTTCACGAGTGTAACCATCTGCCTTGCATTTAATGTCGGCAGGTCCACCTCTGCACACAGTCAACTTCATGGACCTGCTACTAGTATCCTTGGAAGTGCGCACCAACTAGAACATCTTCCTCCATTCCAAGTAGCCAGTAGGTACAAGAAGGAAGCCGTTAGACTCAAAGGAAAGAAGATGAAGAAGAAGATGAGCAACGGATCAGAGAACTCCAACAGCCATCTATCAACGGGTCTGTTCAAAGCTGCTCCATAAAAGGGAGAAGAGAAAGTAGAAGAAAAACAACAAGACAAAGAGCGAACCCAAAGATCATTCAAGGAGTGTACATCCAGTGAGCATACAACTCCATACACACTCAAGCAAGAAAGGAAGAGATCTCAAGCCCATTCAAGCTGAAGCATTCAAACTGCCTTCCTTCTTCCTCACTTTCTCTCTGTGTGTCTCTGTGTATTTGAGAGAGAGAGAGAGCTGGGGGTTTAGCCTAAGGAGAGTCTTGTCCTGTAAAATCTTTCCTTCTTAGGCTCAGTCTTAGATCAAGAATTTCATTATTTATCTAGAGCTTGATCTAGGGGCTTTAGGTCCTAGCTTCTGTGTTCAGAAGTGCTCCTCATCGGTTAGAAGAGAAGGCTTGTAGTGCAAGCGTTCCCCTTGTTGAAGGGAAGACTAGCTTGCGCCTGGTGGTGACCATCTGGGGTTTGTACCAGTGTTCCCCTTGGTTAGAAGGGAAGACCTGCTGGGGTGTGTACCAGTGAGTTGCTTCTGAGCTCGTAAAAGAAGCACTTGGCTGAGATGAAACAGTGGGCTGCCTTCTTGCCCGGAAAAGAGAAGAAGATCAGCAGGGGCTAGGTGTTGTATGTCCTTAAGGGGACTGTACCATTGGTTAGTGAAATCCCAGAGTTTACTTG
Organism: Colocasia esculenta; assembly: GCA_014218235.1. Lineage (NCBI taxonomy): Eukaryota > Viridiplantae > Streptophyta > Magnoliopsida > Alismatales > Araceae > Colocasia > Colocasia esculenta. The sequence goes on from CM024754.1 coordinate 60,902,818, forward strand.
GGGACTGGATGTAGGACTTCCATTTGGAAGAGCCG